>JBBGZY010002003.1:0-152500 GCA_037952925.1 Lithobates clamitans | reverse complement strand
CTGCAGACATGTTACAAGAGATGGTCAGAGACTGCAGACATGTTACAAGAGATGGTCAGAGACTGCAGACATGTTTCAAGAGATGGTCAGAGATGGTCAGACACTGCAGAAATGTTTCAAGAGATGATCAGAGACTGCAGACATGATACAAGAGATAGTCAGAGACTGCAGACATAGTACAGGAGATGGTCAGAGACTGCAGACATAGTATAGGAGATAGTCAGAGACTGTAGACATAATACAAAAGATGGTCAGAGACTGCAGACATGATACAAGAGATGATCAGAGACTGCAGACATGTTACAAGAGATGGTCAGAGACTGCAGACACGATACAAGAGATGGTCAGAGACTGCAGACATGATACAGGAGATGGTCAGAGACTGCAGACATGTTACAAGAGATGGTCAGAGACTGCAGACATACTACAGAAGATGGTCAGAGACTGCAGACATAATACAAGAGATGGTCAGAGACTGCAGACATTACAAGAGATGGTCAGAGACTACAGACATAATACAGGAGATGGTCAGGGATGGCAGACATAATCCAAGATTTGGCCAGAGACTGCAGACAAAATACAAGAGATGGTCAGAGACTGCAGACATATTACAAGAGATGTTTAGTGATTGCAGACATACTACAGGAGACGGTCAGAGACATAATAGAGGAGATGGTCAGAGACTGCAGACAGGTTACAAGAGATGATCAGAGACTGCAGACTTGTTTCAAGAGATGGTCAGAGACTGCAGACATAGTATAGGAGATAGTCAGAGACTGCAGACATAATACAAGAGATGGTCAGAGACTGCAGACATAGTATAGGAGATAGTCAGAGACTGCAGACATAATACAAGAGATGGTCAGAGACTGCAGACATGATACAGGAGATGGTCAGAGACTGCAGACATAATACAAGAGATGGTCAGAGACTGCAGACATGATACAGGAGATGGTCAGAGACTGCAGACATAATACAAGAGATGGTCAGAGACTGCAGTTCTTATGAACGTTGGTAGATAATGAAAAACAAATAAACAAATATCTGCGCTAACTAAAAAAGAGCAACAAAAGCAGCTAGCATAGTTTGTAGATTTCATCAAACATAAAAATATAAAAGTCCAAATGCAGTACTTAAATGAAATAAATGTCCAAATAAATATGATAGTCCATAAAAATCAATCAGCAATAAAGATGACATGAAACCTCCACTAGACTTCAGTGTGAAAAGGAAAAACACACCACACCCACGTGCTATCAGTCTGCTTACCAGAAAGATATAAAATATAGGCGATGTACTCATATGATGCAGAGGGTCAACAGCAAATCCAAATGACACACTCTATCATGGGCAGGCACAGGAAACAGTCAGTTCACCACATATCAGAGGATTCAGGACTCGCATTAAAGATGGATAGATTGGTGCAGTCATCAACAGGAACAAACCAGTAAGAAGAAAGCAACAATAGTGAAGCCCATAAGGTAAAACACTCGTAGTTTATTGTAGTCTACTTACAGGTATGCAGTAAAAATCATCACAAAAACAACAGGAACAATCCGCAGGTCACAGCGCCTCTGATGATATCCACATAGGATGAAACATGTCAGGCTGGTCGATGCAAGTACGCTGAGAGCCGCGGATTATTCCTGTTATTTGTGATGATTTTTACTTCATACCTGTAAGTAGACTACAATAAACTACGAGTGTTTTACCTTACGGGCTTCACTATTGTTGCTTTCTTCTTACTGGTTTGTTCCTGTTGATGACTGCACCAATCTATCCATCTTTAATGCAAGTCCTGAGTCCTCTGATATGTGGTGACCTGATTGTTTCCATGCTGTGCCTGCCCATGATGGAGTGTGCCATTTGGCCTCGCTGTTGACCCACTGCATCATATGAGTACATCGCCTATATTTTATATCTTTCTGGTAAGCAGACTGATAGCACGTGGGTGTGGTGTGTTTTTCCTTTGCACACTGAAGTCTGGTGGAGGTTTCATGTCATCTCTATTGCTGATTGATTTTTATGGACTATCATATTTATTTGGACATTTATTTCATTTAAGCGCTGCATTTGGACTTTTATATTTTTATGTTAGTAGATAATGGCTGATTGGCCCTCTCACCTGACCCAGCGATACAGCAACAACGGTTCCTCTGATCAGGAGTCAGCTCACTCTGAATTGCCCGTGGCGACTCCGTTGGGTAGCACCCAGATCTGTATTCCTGCAATGACTCCATTCCTTTCTCCACCAGGGATGGTGCTAGGCTGTGTGGCTTTCCCTCTGGTGGCGCTGGGCAACGGAGTTCTCTCTCTGATGGTGTTCCCTCAGCACTGTCCTCTCCCTCTGGAGTCCTGGGTGTACTTCCCTGAAAGCTTTCCCAGGCTCCTGTCTCTCTCTCTCTCTCTCCCATTCAGTTGAGAATGCTGTGTGGGCTACAGTTTCCGTGTTACAGTGGGGCTGCCAGTCCTCGGGACTACATGTCCCACAATCCTCTTTGCTCCTTTTTTTTCTTCCCTGGCCGATATGAAGGCAGGGGAAGAAACATAGTGCGCCGCTCACTAGTACAGCAGCGCGCGGAAGGAGGAGAGGGAGAGGGGAAATAAGAGCCCGCGGCTGCAGTGGCGTCACTAGGGTTGGTGTCACCCAGTGCGGTAAAACATGGTGTCACCCCCTCCATCAACTATAGTCGCCCCTCAGTACAGACCCCCCCTCCACTAAGTGAAGACCCCCCCACTAAGTATAAACCCCTCTCTCAGTACAGACCCCCATCAGTATAGACCCCCCTCAGGACAAACCACCCCCCTCTATTAGTACAGACCCCCTAGAACAAACCACCCCCCCTCCATTAGTACAGACCCCATAACAAATCACCCCCCCTCTATTAGTACAGACCCCCCCAAAACAAACCACCTCCCTCCATTAGTACAGACCCTCCAGAACAAACCACCCCCTCTATTAGTACAGACCCCCCCAGAACAAACCACCCCCCTCTATTAGTACAGATCCCCCGACAAACCACCCCTCTGCATTTGTACAGACCCCCCCAGCCAAACTACCTCCCCTACATTAGTACAGACCCCCCAGGACAAACCACCCCCCTACATTAGTATAGACCACCCCCAGAACAAACCACCCCTCCCTACATTAGTATAGACCCCCCCAGGACGAAACCACCCCCCTACATTAGTATAGACCCCAGGACAAACCACGCCCCTTACATTAGTATAGACCCCCCAAGACAAACCACCCCCCCTACATTACTATAGACCCCCCAGGACAAACCACCCCCCTACATTAGTATAGACCCCCCAAAACAAACCACCCCCCTACATTACTATAGACCCCCCAGGACAAACCACCCTGCTACATTACTATAGACCCCCCCAGGAAAAACCACCCCCCTACATTAGTATAGACCCCCCAAGACAAACCACCCCCCCTACATTACTATAGACCCCCCAGGACAAACCACCCCCCCTACATTAGTATAGACCCCCCAGGACACACCCCCCTACATTAGTATAGACCCCCAGGACACACCACCCCCCCTACATTAGTATAGACCCCCCAGGACAAACCACCCCCCTACATTACTATAGACCCCCAAGGACAAACCCCTCCCCCTACATTAGTATAGACCCCCCAGGACAAACCACCCCCCCTACATTACTATAGACCCCCCCAGGACAAACCCCTCCCCCTACATTAGTATAGACCCCCCCAGGACAAACCACCCCCCTACATTACTATAGACCCCCCAGGACAAACCCCTCCCCCTACATTAGTATAGACCCCCCCAGGACAAACCACCCCCCCTACATTACTATAGACCCCCCCAGGACAAACCACCCCCCCTACATTAGTATAGATCCCCAGGACAACCCCCCTCTACATTAGTATAGACCCCCAGGACACACCACCCCCCTACATTAGTATAGACCCCCCAGGACAAACCACCCCCCTACATTAGTATAGACCCCCCAGGACAAACCCCTCCCCCTAAATTAGTATAGACCCCCCAGGACAAACCCCTCCCCCTACATTAGTATAGACCCCCCCCAGGACAAACCACCCCCCCCTACATTAGTATAGACCCCCCCCAGGACAAACCACCCCCTCTACATTACTATAGACCCCCCAGGACAAACCCCTCCCCTACATTAGTATAGACCCCCCCAGGACAAACCACCCCCCCTACATTACTATAGACCCCCCCAGGACAAACCCCTCCCCCTACATTAGTATAGACCCCCCCAGGACAAACCACCCCCCCTACATTAGGTTAATTTAAAACACCCGGGTGGCAGCTGGAGAGGAGAGGACAGTGTGCAGCCGCGCCGCCCGGGTGAAGTGTGTCAGGCTTGGGAAGCATGCGTCAGGGAGGTCGGAGGAGGAGAACTGTCTGAAGTGGAACACGTTGGGCACGGGCACGGGCCGCCCCCCCCCCCCAGTGACGTCAGTCACATCTTTGCGCGGCTGGTCTCTCACACAGAGACAGCCGCTCCGATCTAATTTCGCTCTCCTCCTCTGACAGGAGGAGGGAGGAGGGAGGGGGGATGGGCTTCGGCACTCGGCAGGTCGAGGCGGCGACCAGCAGAGAGCCGCCTACGGACAAGGAAGAGGAGGAGGAGAAGGGAGGGGAGCACTCTGGCGCTTCAGCGCCCCCACCTCTGTGGCGCCTGGGTGCACTGCACCCCGTGCACCCCATCCAGGATCGTCCCTGGCCAAGACAATACAGCAGTTTAACAGGACAGGCTCCACTCAGAACAAACCTTGCCATGATTGACCAAAGAGGTTGAGTGCATGTGCTCAGCATCATATCCAGAGGTTATCTTTAGGAAATAGACGTCAGATAAGTGCTGTCAGCATTGCGTCAGAGGTTGAAGAGGTGGGGGTGGGGGTCAGCATGTCAGTGTCAGACCATATGCTGCACACTGCATTAAATTGGTCTGCATGGCTGTCATCCCAGAAGGAAGCCTCTTCTAAAGGTGATGCACAAGAAAGCCTGCAAACAGTATGCTGAAGACAAGCAGACTAAGGACATGGATTACTGGAACCATGTCCTGTGGTCTGATGAGACCAAGATAAACTTATTTGGTTCAGATGGTGTCAAGCGTGTGTGGCGGCAACCAAGTGAGGAGTACAAAGACAAGTGTGTCTTGCCTAAAGTCAAGCATGGTGGTGGGAGTGTCATGGTCTGGGGCTTCATGAGTGCTGTTGGCACTGGGGAGCCACAGTTCATTGAGGGAACCATGAATGCCAACATGTACTGTGACATACTGAAGCAGAGCATGATCCCCTTCCTTCGGAGACTGGGCTGCAGGGCAGTATTCCAACATGATAATGGCCCTAAACACACCTCCAAGACAACCACTGTCTTGCTAAAGTAGCTGAGGGTAAATGTGATGGACTTGTCAAGTATGTCTCCACACCTAAACCCTATTAAGCATCTGTGGGGCATCCTCAAACAGAAGGTGGAGGAGCGCAAGGTCTCAAACATCCACCAGCTCTGTGGTCATGGAGGAGTGGAAGAGGACTCCAGTGGCAACCTGTGAAGCTCTGGTGAACTCCATGCTCAATAAGGTTAAGGCAGGGCTGGAAAATAATGGTGGCCACACAAAATATTGCCACTTTGGGCCCAAATTGGATTTCCACTTGAAGGTGTACCCACTTTTGTTGCTTTGTTTAGACATTAATGGCTGTGTGTTGAGTTATTTTGAGGGGACAGCTAATTTACACTGTTATACAAGCTGTACACTCACTACTTTACATTGTACCAAAGTTTCATTTCTTCAGTGTTGTCACATGAAAAGATGAAGTAAAATATTTACAAAAATGTGAGGGGTGTACACACTTTTGTGAGATACTGTATATATACATATATTTTAATACACCGCCTGAAGTGTATTAGAAACAGTACACCACAGAATGCACTGTAGATATAGGCTACACTGGATGCAGAGTATATATATTAATACACTGCCTGCACTGACTGAATATCGAGTAAACACTGAATATATAGTCTATGCTAAATGCAGAGTTATATATATATATATATATATATATATATATATATATATATATAAATCAAATACACTTCCGCTAACTGAATAACCTGCCTGCTTAATCTAAATCAAGCTATCTCTCTGTCCATGCCAACAACACTACACACGGCCGCCGTGTAAGCAGCCTTATATAGTATGGGGCGTGGACTTAGTCCCCCTGAGCCATGATTGGCCAAAGGCATTTGGACAATTATGGCTCTCTCAGCAGAGTGTGCTGTGATTGGCCAAAGCATGCAGGTCAGGTGCATGCTTTGGCCAGTCATCATACAGCAATGCACTTCAATCTCGCAATTATTTTATTTGATCGCCGCATAATGTTCTCTGTTCTTCGAACGGGCGAACACCCGATGTTTGAGTCAAACTTTTATGTTCGACCCGAACATCAAGCTCATCCCTATTCCTAGCCTGTAAGGGGCTGTTGCTGAACTAACTAAAGACTGTTAGTAACCCCAGGAGTGAACCAGCAGGAGCTGTACAAGGGAACCAAGTTTGTGCAGGTGGAAGGAAGAAGAGAAATCTCTAAATAGGGAGGAAGTTGTCCCTGGTTTTAATTGTTGGACATTTTCAAGTAGGGTATCCCATAATCCCTTACCCAGGGCAATCTTAATGCAAGGGCACTCCTGGGCATTGCCCAGGGGCCCCAGGTGCATGGGGCCCCACAATAATCTTGCATTACATCATACTTGCCAACTGTCCCAAATTTGCTGGGACAATCGTGCTTTTTACTAAACTGTCCCAAGATGGCCATGTCCTGGGAAGCATTCCAGAACTTACTGTATACTGTGCCCTCCTGATCCTAATATTGTGCCCCCCTGACCCCTCCTGTACTGTGCCATATTGCATTGCCCCTGTACTGTGCCCTTTGTGTTGATTAGTCTTTGATTTGTGGAATGTTTTCCTTTTTGTAAAATCTATTTTATTTAACGTACTAATGAATCTATGTTTAATTCTATGAACTATTTATACTTTGAAAGTAGGTGCGTAAATTGAGTCAAGCTGGTAGAGGGGCCCAGTGCGTCCAACAAAAAAACAAGCCAAATGTCTGTTTACTGTGTCTGGATGCAAGAGGGAAATGCTGTGTGACTGGCTGTGCAGTAGTGGGGAACCCTGCAATTAGCAACTCCTACGGGGGTAGTGCTACACTAGTAGGACAATTTTATTTTAACTTGTCAAATTAAAGTCTAACTGAATTTTGGCAGAATTGCTTATCACACCATATCACTTTATATTGAAATATTACCTGTAATATAAATATTATGTTTTTTTTTCTTTCAGAGATCAACTTCAGGAGAAAGAAATGCGCCTAAGGTCATCCATCATGCAGATTTTGAAATGTGATTTTGAACAGGAAAACATATCTTCCCCGGTGCTACTACCACTTGCTGATTGTATTATCAGTGCGTGGATACTGGGAGTTATCAGTAAAAATGAAGATGAATACATGAAGAATCTGGAGAAGACAATAAAGCTGCTAAAACCCGGAGGCCAACTGTTAGTTATTACGGCATTAGATACAAATTACTGGTTTGCTGGAGCAGAACGGTTCCATTGTTTTAAATTTAATGAGGAGTTTGTGAAAAACGCCTTTGGTAAGCTGGGTTTAGTCATTGATTACTATGCAGTGCAGAGGAGACGCAATGTCAGCGATCTCGTTGATTATAAAGCTATGCTATTTATTGTAGGACGCAAAGGGGAGTAGATGACTGGAGCTAAATAGAGCCAAATAGAATTATGTAATGACCTACTAATGGCAGTCAGAAATCACAGCAGCTGCACTAGTCAGCAATGTTATTTTGCATTAATCTGTGATAAATTGTGTTAACAAATATCACTGTCTTAATAAAGATCATTCAGAATATAAATGTGTGTTGACTTTTAAGTATACAATATATCTTTTTATCTATTTATTGATAACCAACACATTTCAGGGCATTTACTGTGTGCCTTTCATCAGAATATGGATAAAGGTTATTTAAAAATACAATATCAGATACAGTGTATGGACAATATATTAGAAAACATAACAAAAATAACATCAGGTTCAATACCTAAACATTATTAAAAGTTTGTGAGGAGAAAAAATATAGAGATTAAATTGATAAGTGTTGTATAGGACAGCAGGGATGGGTCCTGGATGGCAGCTATATTATCTCACTATTTGGGTTGTGGTTCCTTTACCCACTTGCTTACTGGGCACTTTTACCTCCTTCCTTCCCAGGCCAATTTTCAGCTTTCAGCACTGTCACACTTTGAATGACAATTGTGCGGTCATGCTACACTGTACTCATATGACATTTTTATAATTTTTTCACACAAATAGAGCTGTCTTTTGGTGGTATTTAATCACCACTGAGTTTTTATTTTTTTTTCTAAACAAACGAAAAAAGACCGAACATTTTTTAAAAAACTATTTTTTTTCATAGTTTTTTTTATAGAACTTGGCAAACAGGTAATTTTACTCCTTCACTGATGGGCATTATTAGGCTTCACTGATGGGCACTGATGAGGCGGCACTGATGAGCACTGATAGATGGCACTGATGTGCACTGATAGGTGGCACTGATGGGTACTGATAGGTAGCACTGGTGGGTACTGATGAGGCTGCCCTGATAGGTGGCACTGATAGGCACTGATAGGTGGCACTGATGGGCTCTGATAGGTGGCACCGAAGGGCACTGATAGGCGGCACTGATGGGCACTGATAGGAGACACTGATAAGCACTGGTGGGTAACACTGATAGGTGGCACTGATAAGGAAGCACTGATGGTCACTGATTGGCAGCACTGGTGGGCACTGTTGGGACTGCATTGATAATCAGTATACTGATAATCAGTGCCCTTATTTACAGTGTTGATGCCCCTTTAACACAAGCCAGTTATTGGCTTCCTTATTCTCTCCTAGCGCTGTCAGCGCAAGGAAAGAAACACAGATAACCAGTTTGTGTTTACTTCCGTTATCAGCTGTCATTGGACACAGCTGATCACGTGGTAAAGGACCACTGTGATTGGTCCTTTACCCCAAACTGTCTGAACCCCAGAGAGAGAAGAGGACTGGCTTACAGTCGCCTTTGGATGGATAACTCCTCATTTGGGACCCGAAAATTTGGAGGTTCAGAGAGATATTTGGGTGGGAAAGAACCTCCATCCCTCAGTAGAGAAGAACACAACAAAATGAGCAATGTGGGCTAGTGCGTGGCTGAGACAAGGTTGCTGAACTCTGATGACCTTCTCTTTGGGATCCCTTAGGCATCCAGGAGATTTCAAACACCCTGTTAAAGGAGAAGTGTGACTGGCAGTGAGCCGAGTGTTTTGTACCAAGAATTGATCGATTATTTTTGCTTCCGGAGGACCAGCTGTTTTTTCTGTTGGCCTATTTTTGACCGTAAAAGGGAGTGTTTGCTTTTTCTAAGGTGCTTGGCTGATGATCTCCAGCTCCAATATCACAGTGTATATATAATAAACTACTTTTTGTAAATAGCATGACAAATAAATTACTTTAAATATTAATTAGATATACACATTATAGAAACTAAAAAGTAAATGTTTACATTATCACAAAAGGTGACTTTCTTTAGTTATACTTTTTTGATCCTATAATGTGTTTATACAGTATACAAATCATTTGTTATTACTATATTTAGCTAAAGCTTTAGGTTAGTGTTTTTTTAGTTTAGCATAGGTTTAACTGGATGACATATTTTTGTCAACATTATAAACTGCATAACTATGTAAAGGAACAGAAATGAGGGTGAATACAAGATGCAATAGGCCAGGCCTAGTCTTATCTATACCTGTTTGCCAAAGCTGTGTCTTAGACCAATAGAACTGGAAAAACTAATTATCAAAGTATTCTTTTCCTCATGGAGTTAGTGATGTTTGAAGTCCTGCATTCAGCACCTTCTTAAAAGATAGCACTGAAATTGGCAGCTACAGTCCTCATTTTCTATGACCTATGGTGATGAGGAAAACCCCTCATCGCCAGTGCCTACTGGCCCTTTAGGGGTTTCAAATTCCGGGAGGCAGGGTGGGGTTTATGATTACGAGACCGCCATGATTGTCTGTCACAGCAGTCACATAATTGGAAAGCGTTCTGTTAGTCGCCAGTAACTGTGCTGTGAGCGCACAGGGCGCATGTTCTCGGTACAGCTGTGTTTACAAAATGATATGCAAATCTGTGGCCACATATTTGTGTACTGTCGGTGCAAAGGAGTTGAAAAGGCCAGCTAGGAAATGCACCACTATGCAAACAGTGTAGCCAAAGGAGCTGATTGTAGATACACATAAACTGAACTCTTAGATTAGTTAAAGGCTAAGTTCACCTTTTATAAATAAATGAAAAGGTGAACTAGCTCACAGTAACCTCCCCACCCCTTGTCCCTGCCACAACTATGTATTGTGGGCAGCTTCCACAGCCTATGCTAGCTGGTGTAACAGCCCCCACAACTAAACATTTCTGCGCACAGCCTTAAAGGCTGTGTACCATTACAGTGCATACAATGGAGAGTTGTTATTGGTCAATGTGGCGAAGTGACCATGCTGACCAATGAGAATCTCTTATTTTTTCAAGGACATCCTGGAAAAAGTAGGCTCAGAAGAGATTGCCATTAGTCAGCTTGGTCATGTGGCCATGCTGACCATTGACAGCTCCTCATCGCATGCATTGTGATAGTACATAGCCCCAAGAGCTGTGCAGTGAAAACTTCAAATGTGAGGTCTGTTACACTGGCTGATGTGGGTGGTCATATATACTGTATAAGTGCAGCAGGGATTAGGGAAAGGGTGTTAGGGTGATGTGAGCTAGTTCATTTTTTCATAAAAAATTAGAAACCAAGCTTAAATTCTTTGGTTTTCACTTGTTAGAGTCTCTCTGAATTAAAAATAATTACTTATAACTTCCCAATGAATTATACTGATCAACCTCGGGATAAACCTTTTAATACAGAAAACTAAAAGAATTTGCAGAGAGTTTTTAAAAGGTTGTTTGAGCTTCATGAAAAGGTAACCCCAACCATAAACTCCAAGTTAACCACATAACTAGCATTCACTGGGAACCCATACCTTAAATGTGTCCCAAACCTTTAATTCCATCATTTTACTTCCAAATGCCTCCAAAAACCCAACCGCCTAAAAGAAAAGAAAACACAAAAAGAAAACAACAAACACAGAAAAACAAACCAACATTATCAATTTTCCATGCAACCAATCTCAAATAATTAGGGCGGGCGGGAGCTTTTCCTATCCTCGTGTGCTGACAGGAAGTCTGCACCTCTGACCTCCTCTCTGCACTGCCTCTCCCTCACACCGCTCTGACCAATCACCTGTGAGCTCAAGTTAACTTCAGGAAACAATTTAATCCTAACTAGCCCAGCCTACAGGGTCCCATTTCATGTAGCCCTGCGCTTATTTCTTCTTTTGCTACGGGCTTTTCTTGAAAAGGTAACCCCTATGTATACTGTCTTATATTTTACCACTAATACCCATAACTTTTGACCCATATTGTAGCCCCTTATTATTTCTACTAAAAATAGTCTGACACCAAAGGTTGGGATAAAACTGGCAGTTTATTAAACTGGCTCCTTTATTAAATAAAATAATTAACAGTAAAAACCAAAACAAAGCATAAACGTTTTGGTTGCCGATCCTTGGAGGCACTACGTATCCAACTCTTTACCTTATACAGTATCTCACAAAAGTGAGTACACCCCTCACATTTTTGTAAATATTTTATTATACCTTTTCATGTGACAACACTGAAGAAATGACATTTTGCTACAATGTAAAGTAGTGAGTGTACAGCTTGTATAACAGTGTAAATTTGCTGTCCCCTCAAAATAACTCAACACACAGCCAATAATGTCTAAACCGCTGGCAACAAAAGTGAGTACGCCCCTAAGTGAAAATAACCAAATTGGGCCAATTAGCCATTTTCCCGCCCCGGTGTTATGCAACTCGTTAGTGTTACAGGGTCTCAGGTGTGAATGGGGAGCAGGTGTGTTAAATTTGGTGTTATCGCTCTCACTCTTTCATACTGGTCACTGGAAGTTCAACAAGGCACCTCATGGCAAAGAACTCTCTGAGATCTGAAAAAAAGAATTGTTGCTCTACATAAAGATGGCCTAGGCTATAATAAGATTGCCAAAACCCTGAAACTGAGCTGCAGCACAGTGGTCAAGACCATGGTCTACCAAAGAAGTTGAGTGCATGTGCTCAGCGTCATATCCAGAGGTTGGGAAATAGACGTAAGAGTGCTGCCAGCATTGCTGCAGAGGTTGAAAGGGGTGGTGGTCAGCCTGTCAGTGCTCAGACCATATGCCGCACACTGCATCAAACTGGTATGTATGGCTGTCATCCCAGAAGTTAGCCTCTTCTAAAGATTATGCACAAGAAAGCCTGCAAACTGTTTGCTGAAGACAAGTAGACTAAGGACATGGATTACTGGAACCATGTCCTGTGGTCTGATGAGACCAAGATAAACTTATTTGGTTCAGATGGTGCCAAGCATGTGTGGCGGCAACCAGGTGAGGGGTATAAAGACAAGTGTGTTTTGCTTACAGTCAAGCATGGTAGTGGGAGTGTCATGGTCTGGGGCTGCATGAGTGCAGCCAGCACTTGGGAGGTACAGTTCATTGAGGGAACCATGAATGCCAACATGAACTGTGATATACTGAAGCCGAGCATGATCCCCTCCCTTTGGAGACTGGGCCGCAGGGCAGTATTCCAACATGATAACGTCCCCAAACACTCCTCCAAGATGACCACTGGCTTGCTAAAGAAGCTGAGGGTAAAGGTGATGGACTGGCCAAGCGTGTCTCCACACCTAAACCCTATTGAGCATCTGTGGGGCATCCTCAAATTGAAGGTGGAGGAGCGCAAGATCTCTAACATCCACCAGCTCTGTGATATCTTCATGGAGTGGAACAGGACTCCAGTAGCAACCTGTGAAGCTCTGGTAAACTCCATGCCCAGGAGGGTTAAGGCAGTGCTGGAAAATAATGGTGGACACATAAAATATTGACACTTTGGGCCCAATTTGGACATTTTCACTTAGAGGTGTATTCACTTTTGTTGCCAGCTGTTTAGATATTAATGGCTGTGTGTTGAGTTATTTTGAGGGGACAGCAAATTTACACTGTTATATAAGCTGTACACTCACTACTTTACATTGTAGCAAAGTGTAATTTCTTCAATGTTGTCACATGAAAAGATATAATAAAATATTTACAAAAATGTGAGGGATGTACTCACTTTTGTGAGATACTGTATCTGCTTAACCATTTATGGTCCCTGTCGCTTTGCATCCGAGTCGGGGACGAACCACCTTCAGCAGATAACCATAAACTCCCAGTTAACCACATAACTGGCATTCACTGGGGACCCATACCTCAGATGTGTCCCCAACCATAAACTCCAAGTTAACCACGTAATGAGCATTCACTCGGGACCCATACCTCAGATGTGTCCCAAACCTTTAATTCCATCTTTTTACTTCTAAATGCCTCCAAAGACCCAACCGCCTTCCTAAAAGAAAAGAAAACACAAAAAGAAAACAACAAACACAGAAAAACAAACCAACATTATCAATTTTCCATGCAACCAATCTCAAATAATTAGGGCGGGCGGGAGTTTTTCCTATCCTCTTGTGCTGACAGGAAGTCTGCACCTCTGACTTCCTCTCTGCACTGCCTCTCCCTCACACTGCTCTGACCAATCACCTGTGAGCTCAAGTTAACTTCAGGAAATAATTTAACCCTCACTAGCCCAGCCTACAGGGTTCCATTTCATGTAGCCCTGCACTTATTTCTTCTTTTCTTTTGCTACGGGCTTTTCTTGAAAAGGTAACCCCTATGTATACTGTCTTATATTTTACCACTAGTACCCATAACTTTTGACTCATATTGTAGCCCCTTATTATTGCTACTAATAATAGTCTGACACCAAAGGTTGGGATAAAACGGCCCCTTTATTAAATAAAATAATAACAGTATAAACCAAAACAAAGCATAAACTTTTTGGTTGCCGATCCTTGGAGGCACTACGTATCCAACTCTTTACCTTATATCTGCTTAACCACCTATGGTTCCTGTGGCTTTGCATCCGACTCGGGGATGAACCAACTTCAGCAGATAACCATAAACTCCCAGTTAACCACGTGACTGGCATTCACCGGGGTCCCAAACCTTTAATTCCACCATTTTACTTCCAAATGCCTCCCAAGAACCAACCGCCACAGTGCAAAGTGTGAAGCCTCACACCTTTGTGCCTCGCCAACAATGAACTACCCGCTGTATTCCCTCCTGTAAACCTAAGGACCACAGGTCCGTACCCATCTCATTAAGGTGAACTCCATGCCCACGGAGATATCTCCATGTCTCAAACTCAAGCTCCTTATGCCTGACCACAAGACCCTCATTCCTGGCAATGAACCTCCCAACCTCTTTATTGGCCTTAACTCGGGCCCTGTTAATATTAGCCACTGACCGGGCAAGACGCCAGGTGGTGCAGACCACCATCTCCGACCATACCACTATCATGTGTGGGAAAGCCACTTGAAGTCGCAGCACATCAAATTTCATGTCCCCTAGGTGCCTAGTGGATCTAACCCCCAGGTCATTACTCCCTGCATGTATGACCAATAGGGATGAGCCCGATGTTCGTGTCGAACGTAAGTTCGACTCGAACATCGGGTGTTCGCCTGTTCGCCGAATAGCAAACAATTTGGGGTGTTCACGGCAAATTTAAAAGCCACCCTTTAAAAGTCTAAGGGAGAAATCAAAAGTGCTAATTTTAAAGGCTTATATGCATGGTATTGTCATAAAAAGTGTTTGGGGACCTGGGTCTTGCCCCAGGGGACATATATCAATGCAAAAAAAGTTTTAAAAACGGCAGTTTTTTCGGGAGCAGTGATTTTAATAGTGCTTAATGTGAAACAATAAAAGTGAAATATTCCTTTAAATTTCATACCTGGGGGGTGTCTATAGTATGCCTTTAAAGTGGCGCATGTTTCCTGTGTTTAGAACAGTGAGAGCAAAATGACATTTCTAAAGGTTAAAAAGTCATTTAAAAGTACTCGCGGCTATAATGAATTCTCGGTCCCGGCAATACACATAAAAGTCATTGAAAAAAATGGCATGAGATTCCCCCACAGTCAATTACCAGACCTTTCGGGTCTGGTATGAATATTAAGGGGAACCCCGAACCAAATTTTAAAAAACAAATTGCTTGGGGGTCCCCCCAAATTCCATACCAGGCCCTTCAGGTTTGTTATGGATATTAAGGGGAACCCTGCGCCAAAATAAAAAAAATGGCGTGGGGGCACCCCTCAAAATCCATACCAGACCCTTCAGGGCTGGTATGGATTTTAGGGGAACCCCACGCCAAAATTAAAAACAAATCAGACCCTTATCCGAGCACGCAACCTGGCAAGCCGCAAGAAAAGAGGGGTGATGAGAGAGCATCCCCCCCTCCTTAACCGTACCAGGCCACATGCTCTCAACATGGGGAGGGTGCTTTGGGGTACCCCCCAGAACACCTTGTCCCCATGTTGACAAGGGCCTCATCCCCACAACCCTTGCCCGGTGGTTGTGGGGGTCTGCGGGCAGGGGGTTATCAGAATCTGGAAGCCCCCTTCAACAAGGGGACCCCCGGATCCGGGCCCCCCCTGTGTGAAATGGTAACAGGGTACAAATGTACCCCTACCATTTCACAAAAAAGTGTGAAAATGGTAAAAATGACATGGCACAGCTTGGGGACAACTCCTTTATTAAAAAAATAAAAGAATAAAACTGTCCCACAAAGTCTTCTTCTTTCTTGGTCGGTCGCATTTTTTTTTCTTTTTCAGTCCGTCGGCGGAGCGAGAGAAGAAGAAGAAGACTTTGTGGGTTTTATTTGAGTTTTATTTGTTTAATTTTTTAATAAAGGACTTGTCCCCAAGCCGTATCATGTCATTTTTACCATTTTCACACTTTTTTTGTGAAATAACATTTGTACCCCGTTACCATTTCACAAAGGGGGGGTGCCAGGATCTGGGGGTCCCCTTGTTAAAGGGGCTTCCAGATTCCGATAAGCCCCCAGCCCGCAGACCCCCACAACCACCGGGCAAGGGTTGTGGGGATGAGGTCCTTGTCCCCATCAACATGGGGACAAGGTGTTTTGGGGTGTACCCCAAAGCACCCTCCCCATGTTGAGGGCATGTGGCCTGGTATGGTTCAGGAGGGGGGGCGCTCTCTCATCCCCCTCTCTTTTCCTGCGGCCTGCCAGGTTGCATGCTCAGACAAGGGTCTGGTATGGATTTTTGGGGGGACCCCACACCATTTTTTTTTTAATTTTGGTGTGGGGTTTCCCTTAAAATCCATACCAGACCTGAAGGGTCTGTAATGGATTTTGAGGGGTACCCCCACGCAATTTTTTTTAAAATTTTGACTATAACATAGACTTTAACAGTGTTTGCATGTTCGAACAAATTTTTGCCTCTTCGCATGTTCTACTGTGAACTGAACCGGGGGGTGTTCGGCTCATCCCTAATGACCAATACATCCGGGGGCCTATCCTATCTGGATATCCTGTTAACCTCTGGCACAACCCTGCTCCATAACATCCCCGGAATTCCAATCCACTGGATGCTGACTTGTGCTCGTGGTAAACCCAATTGTCGGCCATTAGGCCTGACATCAGCCCTCATTGCCCCCCAATGAACAAAAGAATGGCCCAGGATGGATGGATTATGGATGAGCCGAACACCCCCTGGTTTTGTTCGCATCCAGAACATGCGAACAGACCAAAAGTTCGCGCAAGCATTCAAACACCATTAAAGTCTATGGGACTCGAATGTGAGAAATCAGAAGTGTGAATTTTAAAGGCTAATATGCAAGTTATTGTCCTAAAATGGGTTTGGGGACCCGGGTCCTGCCCCAGGAGACATGTATTAATGCCAAAGAAAGTTTTAAAAACGGACGTTTTCCCGGGAGCAGTGATTTTAATGATGCTTAAAGTGAAAAAATAAAAGTGAAATATTCCCTTAAATATCATACCTGGTGGGTGTCTACAGTATGCCTGTAAAGTGGTGCATGTTTCCCGTATTTAGAACAGTCCCTGCACAAAATGACATTTCTAAAGGATTAAAAGTCATTTAAAACTGCTTGCGGCTGTAATGTAATGTCGGGTCCCGGCAATATGGATGAAAATTATTGAGAAAAACGGCATGGGTAACCCCCCAGCCCATTACCAGGCCCTTTGGGTCCTGTATGGATATTAAGGGGAACCCCGCACCCAAATTAAAAAAAGAAAAGGCGTGGGGCCCCCAGGGCCCTATATACTCTGAACAGCATTATACAGGCAGTCCTTGGGTTACAAACAAGATAGGGACTGTAGGTTAGTTGAATCTGTTTGTAATTTGGAACAGGTACATTTTTTAAGTGTAGCTCCAGCCAAAAAATCTATTTTTAAGCTTTTTTGGATAACATAGGTAACGATTATCATCACCCCTGTAACATTTGTTTTGCTGTCTGTGAACCTGCTCAGAAGATTTCACCTCACTTTCTGTCCCAATGACATTTGGATTTTGAAAATTTGGAGTTTTTAGGGAAACAAGGATTGGTGATAAAGCATCAGTGGAGACACCTTTTTCCCATATTAACTCTTACAGGAGAGAATTTCCCTTCCTAGGGGTAGATTTCCTCTCACTTCCTGTTGTCTTCCTCCATTTGTAAGTAAGAGTCATTTGTAAGTCGGATGTTTAAAAGTAGGGGACCGCCTGTATATACTATATGGCCTGCCCTATATACTCTGCAGAAATTTGGGCCTTAGGTGTTGGTGGTACCAGAACACTGTAAGCCCTCACAGTTACTCTTGGTGTGTGCTAGAACGGGCCCTGCTGTGAAATATTATATCAAGAATTGTGATTACATGCCCCTGTTGAACAGGGTCACAAAATTGGGCCTTTGGTATTGGTGTGGTGGTGGTGGCACAACACTGTAAGCCCTCACAGTTACTCTAGGTGGGCACAGGAACGGGCCCTATTTTGAAACGTTAAATGAAAAGTTGTAATTACACGCTCCTGTTAAACAGGGGCAGAAAAATTGGGTCTTAGGCAGTGGTGGTGGTGCCAGAACACTGTAACCCCTCACAGATTTTGTTGTTGAGCGTAGGAACGAGCCCTGCTATGAAATGTTAGATCAAAAATTGTAATTACGTGCCCCTGTTAAACAGGGGCAGAAAAATTGGGCCTTAGGCGGCGGTGGTGACACACCACTGTAAAGCCTCACAGATACTCTCGTTGAGCACAGGAATGGGCCCTGCTGCAAAATATTACAGCAAAAATGGCAAATTACACGCCCCTGTTAAACAGGGGCAGAAAAATTGGACCTTAGGCACTGGTGCTGGTGCCACAACACTACAAACCCTCACAGATATTCTAGTTGAGCGCAGGAAAGAGCCCTACTGTGAAATATTACAGCAAAAATTGTAATTACGCTCCCCTGTTAAACAGGGGCAGAAAAATTGGACCTTAGGTGGCGGTGGTGCCACACTGCAACCTACCACAGATACTCTAGTTGAGCGCAGGAACGTGCCATGCTGCACGGGCTCTGATGTATGGGGCCCCAATGTAAGGGGGGGTCTGTGCGGACTCTGATGTAAGGAGAGTCTGTGCGGACTCTGATGTAAGGGGGGTCTGTACGGACTGTGGTGTAAGGGGGGTCTGTACGGACTGTGGTGTAAGGGGGGTCTGTATGGACTGTGGTGTAAGGGGGGTCTGTACGGACTGTGGTGTAAGGGGGGTCTGTACGGACTGTGGTGTAAGGGGGGTCTGTACGGACTCTGATGTAAGGGGCTCCGATGTAAGGGGGGGTCTGTGCAGACTCTGATGTAAGGGGGGGTCTGTGCGGACTCTGATGTACGGGGACTCTGATGTAAGGGGACTTTGACTTAAGGGGGGCTCTGTGCAGGCTCTGATGTAAGGGGGCAGGAGGAGATGGAGATTTGTACAGTGAGCAGAGAGTAAAAGGGGGCACTGTGATTACAGAGAAAAGGGGGGGGTAATTGCAGAGGCACTGTAATCATTACAGTGCCACTTTACAGTGCTGTCCCCATTATATCACAGTGTCCCTGTACATTACAGTGTGGAGGACACCGACACCAGCCACCCCCGCAAATGCCTACCGAATCCCCCGCCCCCCCCCGTTTCCTGGAAAAATTGGCTGCTCAGTCTTAAATTGCCCGGGCCTATTTTTTGTCTCAGTCAGGTCCTGCCAGCCACGTACAAGTCCATGGGTTTCTGGGGACTGAAAATGATCCCTTGAAGACTGCTGATGATGCTGAGTGCTAGGCTCCACCTCCATGCTGACACAATCCTCCTCCTCCTCCTCTTCCTGTGTGATAGGCGGGCCTGGAGGAATACTGTCTGGATAAAGGGGGCCTTGAGAGGTAAGGAAGTCCTCCTCTTCCTCCCTCTGTTCTGCCTCAAGTGCCCCGTCCATTATTCCATGCAGCGTTTGCTCCAACAGGAAGACAAGAGAGACAGTGTCACTGGTGCATGCACTGTCACTGCTCACTGTCCTCGTGGCCTCCTCAAATGGTGACAGGACAGTGCAGACATCCTTGATCATTAGCCTCTGGCGTGGCAAAAAAAAGCCAAGCTCCCCTGACCCTGTCCTGTTGCCATACTCGCACAGGTACTCATTGATGGCCCTCTGCAGCGTGTGCAGCCACTGCAGCATTGCCAACGTTGAGTTCCACCTGGTGGGCATGGGGCATGTCACAGTTGAGTTGGTTCTTGGGCAGGTTGCATTCCTTTTGAAGGTCAGCCAGCCGAGCACTGGCATTATATGACTGGTGGAAATGCCCACAGACTTTCCTGGCCTGCCTCAGGAGATCCTGTAAGCATGGGTACCTGCACAAGAACCGCTGCACCACCAAATTAAGGACGTGAGCCATACAGGGAACATGGATCAAGTGTCCCTGTCGGAGGGTGGAGAGGAGGTTGGTGCCATTGTCGCAAACCACCATTCCTGGCTGAAGCTGGTGTGGTGTCAACCACCTCTGAACCTGCCCCTGCAGAGCTGCCAGAATCTCTGCCCCAGTGTGGCTCCTGTCCCCTAAGCAGACCAACTCAAGCACCGCATGGCATCTTTTTGCCTGAGTGCTTGTGTAGCCTCTAACATGCCTACGGAGCACCACTGGTTCGAAGGACAAATCTGCACAGGAAGAGGCCATAGAGGAAGAAGAAGAGGAGGGGTGGAGGAGAGAGGTGTGGCAGAATCACCACTACCAGCATTTTGGAGGCATGGTGGTGGAACAAGCTTCAACATTACTGCATCCTGTCCTGCATCCTTCCCAGCTGCCAGCAGCGTTACACAGTGCACCGTGAAATAAAGGTAGCCTCCCTGTCCATGCCTGCTGGACCATGAGTCAGCAGTAATATACACCTTACCGCTGACCGCCTTGTCCAACGAGGCCAAGACATTGCCTTCCACATGGTGGTAGAGAGCCGGAATGGCCTTCCGAGAAAAAAAATGGCATTTGGGAACCTGCCACTGAGGTACCGCATATTCCACAAATTCTCAAAAGGGGCAGAGTCTACCAGCTGAAAAGGCAGCAGTTGGAGTGCTAGCAATTTAGCCAAACTAGCATTCAGCTGCTGAGCATGTGGATGGCTGGGACCAAATTTCTTTTGACGGTTTAGCACCTGGGGTAGGGAAATTTGCCTGCTACAATCGGATTTAGGTGTACCGCTAGCAGATTGCCCGCAAATGCTTGGGACACCTAATTCTACACCTTCATTCCTCTCAGTACAGTTCTCTGAGAGGACTGAAGTTATAGTGGGGTTGGAGATCCCAGCTGATGAGGAGCAAGGAGAGGTCCACCTTGTTCTTTGATGTGGGTCTTTTAAGTACTGTTGCCAACAGACTGCATGGGAGCTTGACATATGTCTGGTCAAGCATGTGGTGCCCAAGCGGCTGCTGTTTTGGCCACGCTTGATACGCTTCAAACATATGTTGCGAACAGCAATGGTGCGATCTGCTGCACACATCTCAAAAAAGGCCCACACCAAAGAACTTTTGAAAAAATGTGTGGAGTTAGCAGCGCCCTGCACATGCAGAGCTCTGCGGTGTGATGCAGTCGGTTGGCTGTCCTTAGGCTGGCTCATGGGGAGCATCCTGCCTTGCTGGAGATGCGCTTCCTCCTCCTCCTCTCTTCTATCAGGCACCCACATAGAGTCAGTGACCTCATCATCCCCACCCTCCTTGCCACTGGAGCAAACCTGGCAGTATGCTGCAGCTGGGGGAACATGACTGCCAATTTCTTGTCCTTCTTGGGCGCCCCCTCTCTCTGGGCTCACGTTACTGCCTTCATCCTCATCCTGGGTACCATCATCAGAGCCTTCAAAATGCTGCGCATCTTCCTGCAGCATGTACCCGACACTGTGGTCGAACAGTTCGGGGGACTCGTCAGCACATTATGGTGGGGCTAGGGAAGGAGTGACTGATGCCATTGAGCCAATGGAATAGGCCGCTTTGGCAGCTGCATTGGCAGCCAAATTTCTCTTAGCCTGGGTGACAGAGGATGAGGAGGATTAGGACGGCTTTGTGATCCACTCTACCAACTCTTCTGCATGTTGTGGCTCAACATGGCCATCTGCCGAAAAAAGGACAAGCCACGTGCTGAGGATGCACCGTGTCCATGATCAGCACTGTTGGCCTGCTTGCCCTCTTTTAGTGGCCTGTGAGCATCTGCCGTTCCTTTGTGGCCTTCCAGACATGCTGTAAAATTGGATTAGCAAAACACAGCCTGAAGTTTACTATAAAAATTACACCAGGAATGGCCTGCAGTGAGGTATAGGCTTGGCTAGACTAGAATGCAGTAGATATATATGTAGGAGACTGTAGATATATCTTTATGCACTGCAGATCACTGAATCACCTGCCTGGCCTGCCTGCATGAAAGTGTCTCTGAATATGTACACCAGGAATGGCCTGTAGTCAGGTATAGGCTTGGCTAGACTAGAATGCAGTGGATATATATGTAGGAGACTGTATATATATCTTTATGCACTGCAGATCACTGAATCACCTGCCTGCCTGCCTGCCTGCCTGCTAGTTTCATTGAAAACGTACACCAGGAATGGCCTGTAGTCAGGTATAGGCTTGGCTAGACTAGAATGCAGTGGATATATATGTAGGAGACTGTATATATACAGTGGCTTGCGAAAGTATTCAGCCCCCTTGAACTTTTCAACCTTTTGCCACATTTCAGGGTTCAAACATAAAGATATAAAATTTTTATTTTTTGTGAAGAATCACCAACAAGTGGGACACAATTGTGAAGTGGAACGAAATCTTTTGGATTTTTGAAACTTTTTTAACTAATAAAAAAATGAAAAGTGGGGCGTGCAAAATTATTCGGCCCCCTTGCGTTAATACTTTGTAGAGCCACGTTTTGCTGCGATTACAGCTGCAAGTTGCTTGGGGTATGTCTCTATCAGTTTTGCACATCGAGAGACTGAAATTCTTGCCCATTCTTCCTTGCAAAACAGCTCGAGCTCAGTGAGGTTGGATGGAGAGCGTTTGTAAACAGATGTTTTGAGCTCTTTCCACAGATTCTCGATTGGATTCAGGTCTGGACTTTGACTTGGCCATTCTAACACCTGGATACGTTTATGTGTGAACCATTCCTTTGTAGATTTTGCTGTATGTTTGGGATCATTGTCTTGTTGGAAGATAAATCTCCGTCCCAGTTTCAGGTCTTTTGCAGACTCCAACAGGTTTTCATCCAGAATGGTCCTGTATTTGGCTGCATCCATCTTCCCCTCAATTTTAACCATCTTCCCTGTCCCTGCTGAAGAAAAGCAGGCCCAAACCATGATGCTGCCACCACCATGTTTGACAGTGGGGATGGTGTGTTGAGTGTGATGAGCTGTGTTGCTTTTACGCCAAACATATCGTTTTGCATTGTGGCCAAAAAGTTCGATTTTGGTTTCAGAGCACCTTCTTCCACATGTTTGGTGTTTCTCCCAGGTGGCTTGTGGCAAACTTTAGACGAGACTTTTTATGGATATCTTTGAGAAATGGCTTTCTTCTTGCCACTCTTCCATAAAGGCCAGATTTGTGCAGTGTACGACTGATTGTTGTCCTATGGACAGACTCTCCCACCTCAGCTGTAGTTCTCTGCATTTCATCCAGAGTGATCATGGGCCTCTTGGCTGCATCTCTGATCAGTCTTCTCCTTGTCTGAGCTGAAAGTTTAGAGGGACAGCCAGGTCTTGGTAGATTTGCAGTGGTCTGATACTTCTTCCATTTCAAAATGATCGCTTGCACAGTGCTCCTTGGGATGTTTAAAGCTTGGGAAATCTTTTTGTATCCAAATCCGGCTTTAAACTTCTCCACAACAGTATTACGAACCTGCCTGGTGTGTTCCTTGGTTTTCATGATGCTCTCTGCGCTTTCAACAGAACCCTGAGACTATCACAGAGCAGGTGCATTTATACAGAGACTTGATTACACACAGGTGGATTCTATTTATCACCATCAGTCATTTAGGACAACATTGGATCATTCAGAGATCCTCGCTGAACTTCTGGAGTGAGTTTGCTGCACTGAAAGTAAAGGGGCCGAATAATTTTGCACGCACCACTTTTCAGTTTTTTAATGGCTAAAAAAGTTTAAAATATCCAATAGATTTCGTTCCACTTCACAATTGTGTCCCACTTGTTGGTGATTCTTCATAAAAAATTAAAATTTTATATCTTTATGTTTGAAGCCTGAAATGTGGCAAAAGGTTGAAAAGTTCAAGGGGGCCGAATACTTTCGCAAGCCACTGTATATATTTATGCACTGCAGATCACTGAATCACTTGCCTGGCCTGCCTGCCTGAAAGTGTCTTTGAATACATACACCAGGCTTGGCTAGACTAGAATGCAGTGGATATATATGTAGGAGACTGTATATATATATATATATATATATATATATATATATATATATATATATATATATATATATATATATACCGTATTTATCGGCGTATAACACGCACCGGCGTATAACACGCACCCCAATTTAGGAGGGAATTTTAAGGAAAAAAAACTTTTAGGAGGGAAGTTGAAGGGAAAAAAACTTACATTTAAATGCTCTTCATTGCAGCCTTGTCAGTGCAGCCTTGTCAGTGCAGCCTTCCCCAGTGCAGCCTTGTCAGTGCAGCCTTGTCAGTGCAGCCTTCCCCAGTGCAGCCTTGTCAGTGCAGCCTTGTCAGTGCAGCCTTCCCCAGTGCAGCCTTGTCAGTGCAGCCTTGTCAGTGCAGCCTTCCCCAGTGCAGCCTTGTCAGTGCAGCCTTCCCCAGTGCAGCCTTCCCCTGTGCAGCCTTCCCCTGTGCAGCCTTCCCCAGTGCAGCCTTCCCCTGTGCAGCCTTCCCCTGTGCAGCCTTGCCCCAGTGCAGCCTTCCCCTGTGCAGCCTTCCCCTGTGCAGCCTTCCCCTGTGCAGCCTTGCCCCAGTGCAGCCTTGCCCCAGTGCAGCCTGGGATCCCCTGTCCCTGCTTCCAGGGCTTCAAGGCCGATCCCGAGCTGTCCAAATGTCAAAATCGCGGTCCGCAATTTTAAAATGGCGCCGCCGGCGCCGAAGTACACAGAGCCGGTCCTCGGCTCTTTCCGGCGGCTCTCGTTTACTTTCGGCTCCATTCGTAGTCCCGAGCGGAGCTATCCGAGTAGGTTCGGATAGCTCCGCTCGGGACTACGAGTGGAGCCGAAAGTAAACGAGAGCCGCCGGAAAGAGCCAGTCCTCGGCTCTTTCCGGCGGCTCTCGTTTAATTTCGGCTCCACTCGTAGTCCCGAGCGGAGCTATCCGAGTAGGTTCGGATAGCTCCGCTCGGGACTACGAGTGGAGCCGAAAGTAAACGAGAGCCGCCGGAAAGAGCCGAGGACCGGCTCTGTGTACTTCGGCGCCGGCGGCGCCATTTTCAAATCGCGGTCCGCGATTTTGACATTTTGACAGCTCGGCATCTGCGGGGATCGGCGTATAACACGCACCTGCGACTTTCCCCTGATTTTAAGGGGAAAAAAGTGCGTGTTATACGCCGATAAATACGGTATATATATTGCACTGCAGATCACTGAATCACTTGCCTGCCTGCCTGCCTGAAAGTGTACTTGAAAACGTATACAAGTAATGACCTGCAGTCAGATATAGGCTTGGCTAAACTGAAATGCAGTGCATATATATACATTGGAGACTGTATATATATTGAATGCACTGCAGATCACCAAATCACTTGCCTACCTGCCTGACAGTGTATTTGAAAATGTATACCAGCAATGGCCTGCAGTCAGATATAGGCTTGGCTAGACTAGAATGCAGTGGATATATATTGGAGACTGTATATATATTTAATGCACTGCAGATCACTGAATAACTTGCCTGTCTGCCTGAAAGTGTATTTGAAAACGTACACCAGCAATGGCCTGCAGTCAGATATAGGCTTGGCTAGACTAGAATGCAGTGCATATATATATGTTGGAGACTGTATATATATTTTATGCACTGCAGATCACTGAATAACCTGCCTGCCTGAAAGTGTATTTAAATACATACACCAAGAATGGCCTGCAGTCAGATCTAGCTACACAGGATACAGTGTATATTTTATATATATATATATATATATATATATATATATATATATATACATACACACATATATACAAAGCCGGGATGTATATATATACTAAATACACTGCAGCTAACTGAATCAACTGCCTGCCTATATTAGAAGCAGTACACCAGGAGGAACAGTCTGCAGTGAGATCTAACTAAACTGAATACAGTGTATATATATATATATATATATAGATAAATAAATCAAGTAATGATCCCATGCTACAGCAATAAAATATAGTGCAAAAAGTGCCCAATAGGGTCAATAAATGGTGTACAAATGGTGCTCAATAAATAGGGTTAATAAATGGTGTACAAATGGTTAATTATTGAACTGGTGCATCGATCCAGGGGCATTAAAAAATAGATAAATAAAAGTCAATGTGATGATTGTCTCCTATTCAGGCATTTTTCTAATTAATGTCCAAAATGTTTCTTCAAAATACATTTAAACAGACCGCACATCTTAAGGGCGAGAGGTATAAAATCCCATCAATGAGCTCACAGAACTCTCACCTTAATATCTTGAAACAACAGCATATGATTGTGTAAAAGAATCCGTTCCGCTATTCCAACATCTACCACCAGGGGGTCCTCCGTTCCAATTAGTGTTAAACTTGAATGGAAGCTTCAAATCCACGTCCTAATAATGTTCTCGTACTCCCAGGGGGGGGGGGGGGGGGAGTAGGGAAGGGATGGGAGAAAAAGAGAACTCCAATGGTGTAGTATGTTCAAAGTATAAAATATTTTTATTTCATAGATAAGCTGGACTCTTACATCAATAAAACAATGATAAGCTTAAAAAACATATCGTGTGGCGTTTGAACACCGTTCTCACGCCACTTCCGGTATTTACTCAACCTCCGGCCACTCCCTATGCGTTACGTCATCACGTGACTTCATCAGATCCCCTCTTGAGTCCCCACCACTGCCCTCAAAGCCAAAGGAGTGTCTTACCCCTGTGTGAAAAATCAATACAATTTTGGAGTATATGTAACTCCATGGAATTTATCCAAAGCAGCCACTTTAAATGTGAAAACTGAAAACCTCTATTAATTTGCAAAAAACAAAAATTAATGTAAATTAATGTAAGCGGCGCTAATTTCAGTGATGACACAACCTAGTGTTCAAAATATTATAACCTTTGTACTATAGTAATACTACGTGATAATTATGTGTACCACTCACAAAAAAATCTATAAATATGCCACAAATCAAAATTGCATCATAGGTGAAAAAATAGGTGAAAAAATAATAAGTGAAAAAATAAATATAAACAGTTCATCCATTAAAAGTCCATAGAGAGAACACCGTGAAAAGTGTGCGATTTTCTAAAATGTCCACCAATTCACACCGTGCCAGTGATTCCTCTCCCTCTGGATTCAACACTCACCAACTAAATATGCCTCACACTCTCATGTTTTGGCAATCAAGCATAATCAGCTGGATGATCAGGTGAAGGTGAAAACTCCAAGTTCCATCTGTTCCAATGTAATCTCATTCCATATGCAAATAAAGATGCACAAATAGTGTGATACCGTAAAACATAAAATTTATTAAACTTGTGAACAACTTCAATCATTGTACTCACATGATAACCTCTTTAAATCAAGCCAAATCAACACAGCAATCCAAAATATCAATCCTCCTCTGTGAAACGCCCAGCACCACTGTGAAAGAAGGTCGCGGCGGACCCAAGGTAAGCGATAACAGGCTCTCACCCCCACTCGCTAAAGCTCATCAAATCGAGCCCGGATCTCCCGCTGACACATGGAGATGAGATGCAGCGTCCCCTCCGTCACACTCTGCTTCTGATGGATGCCGTACAGCCACGCCCCGACATGTTTTGTCATACCTGACTTATTCATGGGATTGGCTGTACGCTATCCCGGTTAAAGATTGCATTTACTCCCGCTTCACCAGGTGTCCCCGCAGCCGCCATTCAACAGCACTGGGCCGATCACAAACTCCAGGAGGCGCTTACATTTAAAAACACCCTCAAAATAGAGTATGTCGGAAGACATTGCATAAATAAAATGATAAATAAACCATACTTATTATGTTATAATCACAAGTTGCATAGTCGGCAGTACATCTCTCACATATACACTAGTAATCTAAAAAAAACATAAAATACTTATAAACATCTGTATAAAAATATTAGTATAAAAATATTACATTTCTGTAATTCAAAACTGCACATTACCTAGACAGCAACCGATCTATCCAAATAATCAGACAATTCCCTTAGTCCATACACAGTACCAATAAGAATTGATTAAACAAGTAACCAATACACGTACGCATAGCAAATTCGCCTATACTGTTCAAGTCTAGCATCAAGGTGCTCATCCTCTACTGAAATATGTGAACCTTGTAATGCCCTCTAGTGGTGAGGGTTCCGATTACATCATTTTAGATGTAATGTCAGTTCAGCGCGGAATTAATCCGTACAATTACCGCCCCCCTGCTATAAAAAAGACTCACACGCTGAGATCTAGGTCGTATAAGTGGATGGCTTATCAAAGATATAACACAATGTTTAGAATTGTGTAATGCCAGCAGGAAAACCTCTTTTGGTCAGCAAGTAAAAATTAATACAGTCAAAAGTCATTGATAAAGCAGTTCAAGTCTACTTCAATATTAAGGCCCCTGGAGGCAAGACACTTCAAACGAAATATCCATAGGGTCTCCCTTTGTGAGAGGTCCCTAACCCTGTTTGACCCTCTCCATGTTGGATGCACACAAGCTATCCTGCAAAATTGTGCTAAAGAGGGATCTTGATTATGTTTCTCTTTGAAGTGTAGCGATACGCTATGATATTTAAAGCCATTTTTAATATTGGTAAGATCTTCAGATATTCGAATTTTAAGTAATCTTTTTGTCCTTCCTACATACAATAATCCGCATGGGCACCATAATAGGTAAACAACATGCGAGGAATTGCATGAGATGAACTCCTTTATCTCAAAGGTTTCATGATCTATATTGGTGACACTTGTCATCCCCCTATTTGAGACCCTTACAGTCTTGCAACATACACACTTTCTGCACGGATAAAATACTTTTAAGTCAATCCTCAGAGTCTGTTGGCCTGGTGGGTCTAGGATTTTTTTCACCACCCGGTCCCCAAAATTAGGGGCTCGCCTATAGACAAATTTCGGCGATGTGGGTAAAATTCCCCCTAATTGTCTGTCTTGATCCAAGATATGCCAGTGTTTTTTAAAGATAGCTTCCACATGCCTAAATTGGAAATGGAAGCCAGTGATAAACCTAATTTGGTATTGATCACTCACTACTGGTGGCTGTCCACTCCCAAAACACTGGTCCCTAGATGTGTCTGCTACCTCCTGTATTGTATTATTTAACATCTGTTCTTGGTAACCCTTCTGCATTAAATTTATTCTTCAGTACTTTAACTTGGGTGTGGTAGTCCTCCAGCTCGGTGCAATTTCTTCGCACTCTAAGTATTTGTCCCTTTGGTATATTACGGATCCAAGTGGGATGATGTCCACTATTGATTGTCAAATAACTATTACGATCCGTTGGCTTGAAGTAAATTTTTGTATTCAGTCCATTTAACTTCCTTTCAATGGTTACATCTAGGAAATTGACAGAACTATCACTAATTTGGTACTCTAATCCACGCTGAACTGACATTACGTCTAAAATGATGTAATCGGAACCCTCACCACTAGAGGGCCTTACAAGGTTCACGTATTTCAGTAGAGGATGTAGAGGATGAGCACCTTGATGCTAGACTTGAACAGCATAGGCGAATTTGCTATGCATACGTGTATTTGTTACTTGTTTAATCAATTCTTATTGGTACTGTGTATGGACTAAGGGAATTGTCTGATTATTTGGATAGATCGGTTGCTGTCTAGGTAATGTGCAGTTTTGAATTACGGAAATGTAATATTTTTATACTAATATTTTTATACAGATGTTTATAAGTATTTTATGTTTTTTTAGATTACTAGTGTATATGTGAGAGATGTACTGCCGACTATGCAACTTGTGATTATGATATAACATAATAAGTATGGTTTATTTATCATTTTATTTATGCAATGTCTTCCGACATACTCTATTTTGAGGGTGTTTTTAAATGTAAGCGCCTCCTGGAGTTTGTGATCGGCCCAGTGCTGTTGTATGGTGGCCGCGGGAACACCTGGTGAAGAGGAAGTAAATGCAATCTTTAACCGGGATAGATGTGAGGGGTATAAGAGTAGGAGATGCCGTACCGTACAGCCAATCCCATGAATAAGTCAGGTATGACGAAACATGTCGGGGCATGGCTGTACGGCATCCATCAGTAGCAGAGTGTGACGGAGGGGACGCTGCATCTCATCTCCGTGTGTCAGCGGGAGATCCGGGCTCGATTTAATGAGCTTTAGCGAGTGGGGGTGAGAGCCTGTTATCGCTTACCTTGGGTCCGCCCTGACCTTCTTTCACAGTGGTGCTGGGTGTTTCACAGAGGAGGATTGACATTTTGGATTGCTGTGTTGATTTGGCTTGATTTAAAGAGGTTATCATGTGAGTGCAATGATTGAAGTTGTTCACAAGTTTAATAAATTTTATGTTTTACGGTATCACACTATTTGTGCATCTTTATTTGCATATGGAATGAGATGACATTGGAACGGATGGAACTTGGAGTTTTCACCTTTACCTGATCATCCAGCTGATTATGCTTGTTTGCCAAAACACGAGAGTGTGAGGCATATTTAGTCGGTGAGTGTTGAATCCAGAGGGAGAGGAATCACTGGCACGGTGTGAATTGGTGGACATTTTAGAAAATAGCACACTTTTCATGGTGTTCTCTCTATGGACTTTTCATGGATGAACTGCTTATATTTATTTTTTCACCTATTTTTTCACCTATTTTGATTTGTGGCATATTTATAGATTTTTTTGTGAGTGGTACATATAATTATCACGTAGTATTACTATAGTACACAGGTTATAATATTTTGAACACTAGGTTGTGTCATCACTAAAATTAGCGCCGCTTACATTAATTTACATTAATTTTTGGTTTTTGCAAATTAATAGAGGTTTACAGTGTATAATATACATCACATATATATGTATATATATATATATATATATATATATATATATATATATATATATACTAAATACACTGCAGCTAACTGAATAAACTGCCTGCTCAAAGTAAATGAAATGACACTCTATCTTTCTCTCCGCCAAGAACACACTACACAAGACCGACGTGCAGGCGGCCTTATATAGTGTGGTGCGTGAACCCCCTGAGCCATAATTGGCCAATTATGGCTCTCTTCGCTGATGGTGCTGTGATTGGCCAAAGCATGCGGGTCATAGTGCATGCTTGATGTGGCGATCGAATTTGGCGTGAACGCCTCATAATGTTCGATCTTCGTCGAACGATCGAACAGCCGATGTTCCCTACCCAGGATCCAAACGAGGCAAGTATGATCTGAAAGAAAAAGTGAAACATAGCACACACACACCCATCACCATCTTACCACCACTACTACTCAACAGATCATGGAAATAAAAGGGGACATATAACCCCCACCTTCCCGTTTTTTCCCGTTTATATATTTATTTTTAAAAACCAACCAACCCCTAATAAATCAAAGGTGGACAAACGTAAATTTTTTATCTATCGGATTCCCACCTACCAATACGCTTAACTTCCGCGCTGTCAAGACCCCACCAGACAGCCTCATTGCCTGCCCCAATCCTAAATGAATGCGATAAAAAATGACTGGCCTCAACACCGGCAGCCGAAAGGCAGCACCGCAGTATCGAAATAAATTGAAACTTAGATAAAGCCAAACCATCAGAATGGATCAGAAAAGAACCAGCCACTGCTGGACGAAGCCGCAAGTAAGCCATCACTGTCTTTACAGGGCATGTGAAGGAACCCTGTATTTGCAATTGCAATTCAATGTGAGCCCCCCTGCCGGCTTGATCCGTCTTTGAACGGCGGATGAAAAGCCTGACCACCGAGTCGTCGCAGCAGACATCGTCTGCCGACAAGCCCCCGTATGCCACCTTGGAAGGGCTGACCAGCTCCCCCACCCTGAGGGCTCCATAATATGCCAACACAAATGCCTGGAATAGTACCGTCTCGAACTCCAATGAACAAGCTGTAGCCATCTGTAGAAACAAAGCATGCAAAATATCAAAAGTGAGAGCGCCCCTTCTATAACCTCTCAATGCCTGTTTTACTAAAAAGTCCTTGGCAAAATCAGGCATGCCTCGCATTTTGAACCAGAAAGCCATGCCAGCCAATTTTCTTTGCATGGCTTAAATAGATATCCCTTCTGCAAAACACTTACAAATAAAGAATATGAGTCACTGGCTTGTCTCCCACTGTCACCCCCACAGCCTGACTGCCGGGCCGGGTTAAAGCCTCCCAGTCCTTTCAAACCTTAGAATAGAACGACCATGTCGACTCACTCAAGGCGTTTCAAATCTGACAGGAGGCGATTCTAACGCAACCTGCCATAGATAAGGAGGACAAGGGGTTCCGTGCTGCTCCGCACACGGCACCAACTCCCGGAACCTGTCCAACTGAAAACAGGAAAGAGTGTCAGCCACCGTATTCTCCACCCCAGGAATGTGCACAGCATATAAGAAAATGTTTTGCCGTAAACAAGACAAAACCAAGTACAGCAACAAACGTATGACTGGAGGGGAGGATCCTGACAGTGAGTTAAGAACCTGCACTACCCCCAGGTTGTCACAATGCAACCGCACCTTCTTGTTGCATAGGACTTCCCCTCAAAGTACAAAGGCAATCAAAACTGGAAAAAGTTCCAGCAGCACCAAATTCTTTAATTATCCCGCCTCCTGCCATTCTTTGGGACAGCACTCCGCACTCCACCAACCCCCAAAAATGCCCCATACCCGGTAGAACCAGCCGCATCCGTAAAGAGTTCCAAATTATAGTTACTGACCGGCCCCTCCATCCAGATGGACCGCCCATTGAACTCATCCAGAAATGTCCGCCAAACCTGCAGGTCATCCCTATGCTCCCTATTCAGTCTGATAAAATGCAGTGAGTGAATTGACCCCAACCGTGGCAGCCGACAGCCATCTACAAAAAACTCTGCCCATATGCATAGTACGGCATGCAAAATTGAGCTTGCCGAGTAAAGTTGAATCTTGCTTTTTCCTGTGACTAAACGAACCTCTTCCTGTAAGGCATGCAACTTATCGTCAGGCAGACGACATTCCATAGACCTAGAATCAATCTCAATCCCCAGGAATTTGATCTCCTCCGCGGGGCCTTCCGTCTTATCCGCCGCAAGGGGTACACCAAAACCCTCCGCTATGTGCTGTACTGTAGAAATCAGTACTCCACATAACCTAGAACCTGGGGGACCTTTGCAGAGAAAATCATCCAGGTAATGAATGACAGAATTTACATTTTTTTTTTTTGGCGCGGGGTTCCCCTTAAAATCCATACCAGACCTGATGGGTCTGGTATAGAATTTAGGGGGAACCCCACGTCATTTCTTTTTTAAATTTTGGCCGGGGTTCCCCTTAATATCTGTACCAGACCTGAAGGGCCTGGTATGGAATTTAGGGGGACTCCCACGTCATTTTTTTTTTTTTTTTTTGGTTCGGGGTTCCCCTTTGGGGAATTCCCATGCCGTTTTTATCAATGAACTTCTATGTGTATTGTCGGCAATGCAATAGCCGCGGGTAGTTTTAAATGGCTTTTTTCCTTCAAAATGTCATTTTGCTGTCAGACTGTTCTAAACACAGGAAACATGCGCCCCTTTACAGGCATACTATAGACACCCCCCAGGTACGAAATTTAAAGGGATATTACACTTTTATTGTTTGACTTTAAGCATTATTAAAATCACTGCTCCTGAAAAAACGTCCGTTTTTAAAAATTTTTTTTGCATTGATCCATGTCCCCTGGGGCAGGACCCAGGTCCCCAAACACTTTTTATGACAATAACTTGCATATTAGCCTTTAAAATTAGCACTTTTGATTATTCATGTTCGTGTCCCATAGACTTTAACGGTGTTCGCGTGTTCGAACTAACTTTTTTCCTGTTCGCATGTTCTGGTGCGAACCGAACAGGGGGGTGTTCGGCTCATCCCTACCCTGGACCCTTCCGTTGACACCTCACAGGGCCGCTCTAATATCCCGTTTAAACGAATTGCACAGGTCAAAAAAAAAAAAAAACTTTTAGATTTACAACTCATAGATGTTTGGCGTTTGCTTCACCCCAAAGACAAAGATTATTCCCACTTCTCTAAAACACACCATTCCTACTCCAGAATAACAACATTTTCCTTGACCATTTCCATCTCCCCCTCCTACGCTCTGCGAGTATAGGTCTAGCATCTATCTCTGACCATGTCCCTGTTTCATTCTGTTTGACCTTGCCCACTCTGCCTCATCGCTCCAACAATTGGAAACTCAATGACTCCCTCCTCTCCAATTCAACAGAGGTTTCAATGTTATTCACCTCTCTGACTCAATATTTCAGAGAGAACGCATTCTCAGAAACCTCCCCCTCTGTTCTTTGGGAAGCTCACAAAGCTTCTATGAGGGGTTGCTTCATAGAACTTGGTGTGAGGAAAAAGAGAACATGACCAACAACTCAAGCAGGTCCTGTCACAGATTGCGGATCTCAATAAGCAACACAAACTTTCATTGCAGGTAGCACACCTTGAAGCTCTCACTCTTAAAAGAGCAGAACTTAAAGCCCACCTAGACCTCGATACTAAAAAGAAATTTCATTTCATCTCACAAAAGGTTTATGAGTGGGGAAACAAAGCAGGTAAACAACTAGCCAGATCTCTCAGAGCCAAAAAAACCTTATCTTTCATACCTAAAATTAAGCTTCCATCAGGCGAGCTGGTTCATGCCACTCCACAAATCACCAAAGCATTCAGAGAATTCTATGCTGACCTATATACTATAGAAGGTGGCCTAGCATCTCTAACACACTCAGATAAATGCAAAAGCATACTCTCCTACCTGAAAGCGGCTAATCTTCCCAAATTATAATGCACGGCACTCAAAGACATGGAAGCCGACTTTTCCATTGAAGAGTTCCAACACGCATTAACCGCTTCAGCCCCGGAAGATTTTACCCCCTTCCTGACCAGAGCGTTTTTTGCGAATCGGCACTGCGTCGCTTTAACTGACAATTGCACAGTCGTGCGACGTGTCTCCCAAACAAAATCCTTTTTTTCCTACAAATAAAGCTTTCTTATGGTGGTATTTAATCGCCTCTGCGATTTTTATTTTTTGCGCTATAAACAAAATAAGAGCGACAATTTTGTAAAAAAAAACATTATTTTTTACATTTTGCTATAATAAATATCCCCCAAAAACATAAAAAAACATTTTTTTTCCTCAGTTTAGGCAGATCGTATTCTTCTACATATTTTTGGTACAAAAAAAATCGCAATAAGCATTTATTGATTGGTTTGCGCAAAAGCTATACCGTTTACAAAATAGGGGATGGTTTTATGGCATTTTTATTAATAATTTTTTTTTTTTTACTAGTAATGGCGGCGATCAGCGTTTTTTATTGTGACTGCGACGTTATGGTGGACATGTCGGACATTTTTGACACATTTTTGGGACCATTGTCATTTATACAGCGATCAGTGCGATTAAAAATGCACTGATTACTGTGTAAATGACACTGGCAGTGAAGGGGTTAACCACTAGTGGGCGGGGAGGGGTTAAGTGTCTCCTAAGGGAGTGATTACTAACTGTAGGGGGATGGGCTAGCAGTGTCATTACTAGGCAGAACGGGGAGATGCTGTTTACATCAGCATCTCCCCATTCGTCCGCTCCGTGAGGCGATCGCGGCTATCCCCGCGGCGATCGAGTCCGCGGGACCCGCGACCCGACTCACGGAGCTCCCAGCCAGCGCGCGCTCGCGCCGCCGGTGGAGCGCACACAATGGCACGGTGGGGAATTCAAATGGACGTACCTGTAAGTCCATTTGCCCAGCTGTCCCATTCTGCTGACGTACATCCTCCTCTTCACCATCTTATATTACAAAACTTTCAGGGACACCCTCCTCCCCCATCTCACAGCATATGCAAACTCCATTTCACAAACCTCCGGTCTCTGCACAGAATCGATTTCTGCCCATATCACTGTCATCCCTAAGCCCGGTAACGATCCCACCCTATGTGGTAGCTATAGGCCCATATCCCTATTAAATATTGATATTAAATTATATGCAAAAGTTATGGCAAACAGACTGCTCCCCCTACTCCCCCATTGGATAAGAGCCGACCAAACGCGTTTCATACCCAACAGGGAAGCCAGAGACAATTCCTTAAGATCCCTATCCCTGATACAATATGTTCGCAGGGGTTCCCAGCCCACCCTCCTCCACTGATGCTGAAAAAGCGTTTGATAGGGTGGACTGGGATTACCTTAAAATAACTCTTTGTTATTTTGGCCTTGGTCCCAAGATGTTTCACGGCATCTCCTCTCTTTATTCTAAACCCTCCGCTCAGAAACGCATAAATGGCTCCTTAAGTGATCCTTTCACATTAAATAATGGTACTAGACAGGGATGCCCACTGTCCCCCCTTCTTTTTGCCATTTCCCTTGAACCCTTTCTGGCCACAGTTAGACACAATAAGAACATTCACGGCATTCAAGTCGTGAACATTTCACATAAATATTCAGCATATGCTGACGATATTTTATTCTTCATTCAACAGCCTCGCATTTCACTGCCAAATCTAATATCAGCTTTCTCAGCCTATCAAGCCATATCTAACTTCAAAATTAATTGATCAAACTCTGAGATATTAAACATAACCTTTCCCTAGTCAACGGCTGACCAATTGAAACCCCTCTTCCCCTTTCGCTGGGAAACCAAGCACAGGAAATATTTAGGTATTTACCTCACTCCCAACCCACACTCCCTCTTTAAACATAACTACTTCCCACTCCTAAATAACATTAGAACTGACCTCAGAAAATGGTCCTCCCTTTCCCACTCCTGGTTAGGCAAAGTTAACATAATCAAAATGAATATCCTTCCCCGTATTCTTTTCATTTTACAAATGATCCCCTTGAAAGTCCCCATAGGCTTTTTTTCTTCAGACCATGATCGCCCGCTTCATATGGAGAGACAGCCACCCTAGAGTTTCCAGGACAGTTCTTTTTCGCTCCAAACTCTCGGGGGGGCTGGCTCTCCCTAATTATAAAGCTTGTCATGCTATTTTATTATCACGTATAGCAGACTGGAAATATGCCATTAAATCCAAACTTTGGGTACAATCAGAATACTCCTTAAGTGGTATCTACAGCTCCCTGGATCCCCCGCTCTTCTAGAAAACTCTCCCACAACTCCTTACCCCTCACCGTATCATCCTTGGACGTGTGGGACGAAATGCATAAGAAGATGCCTCTTCTTCATCATAAACACTTTATGCCTGGCCTCTTGGACCCAGGCTTTAAATCTTGGTCACCAAAGGCTCCCCTACTGTTGCACCATGTTCTTTGTTCAAATACCATTAAACCATTACTCGAAATATTGAAATCCATGCCAGCTAGGTTCATGGACAGGTGGAGACATAATCAATTGCATTGTTTCCTCCTTTCCCTCCCTCAGCCCCTTCGAAGCATCCAGGACCTTAATGGAATTGAATCCATTTTTGCCCAGGAGGACCCTCCAATACACTATTTCAGTTCTATAGCGCTCTTATAGCTCTCCAAAATCCACAATACCCTACCTACTTGACCAAGTGGGAAGGAAACCTCGGATCCACGCTTTCTGGCAAAAAAAAGGATAAAATCCTCCAACTAACACACATCTCTTCAATTGCCTCGAGTATGGTGGAGTCCAACTATAAGTTTCTCACCAGATGGCACCATACGCCAGCCAAACTTCACCGAATGTTCCCAGCCATTTCTCCATTATGTTGGAGGAACTGTGGAGAGATTGCCACCCACGCACACATTTGGTGGTCTTGTCCCATCATACGCCCATTTTGGTCTGGAGTAGTGGCTTTGATCCACCAGATTACTGATGTTCTCCTCCCACTAGACCCTTGGATCATACTCTTCCGCGCCACATCAAAGCCCATTGGAAGATATAAACGCTCGCTTATCCCCCTTTGCTTAATATGGCTAAAGCACTCATCCCCACCCTTTGGAGTCAACCTATAATACCTTTCTTGAAAACCTGGTTACAAAAGGTATTTGAAGTAAACCTCATGGAAGAACTTACCCATATAGCAAGGGGAACCACCGAACGTCATACCCTAACCTGGGCACCATGGTCTTCTTTCCTCACCACCTCGTTACAAAGAAATCATTAGGGATGAGCCGAAAACCCCCCTGTTCGTTTCGCACCAGAACATGCGAACAGGAAAAAAATTTGTTCCAACACGCTTACACCGTTAAAATCTATGGGACACGAACATGAATAATCAAAAGTGCTAATTTTAAAGGCTTATATGCAAGTTATTGTCATAAAAAGTGTTTGGGGACCTGGGTCCTGCCCCAGGGGACATGGATCAATGCAAAAATTTTTTTTAAAATGGACGTTTTTTCGGGAGCAGTGATTTTAATAATGCTTAAAGTGAAACAATAAAAGTGTAATATCCCTTTAAATTTCGTACCTGGGGGGTGTCTATAGTATGCCTGTAAAGGGGCGCATGTTTCCCGTGTTTAGAACAGTCTGACAGCAAAATGACATTGAAAAAGGAAAAAAAGTCATTTAAAACTACTCGCGGCTATTAATGCATTGCCGGTCCGACATTACACATAGAAGTTCATTGATAAAAACGGCATGGCAATTCCCCACAGTGGAACCCCGAACCAAAATTTAAAAAAAAATGACGTAGGGTCCCCCTCAAAATCTATACCAGACCTTTAAGGTCTGGTATAGATTTTAAGGGGAACCCCATGCCAAAATTTTAAAAAAAATGGCGTGGGGTCCCCCCAAAATTTCATACCAGACCCTTATCCAAGCACGCAACCTGGCAGGCCACAGGAAAAGAGGGGGGAGACGAGAGAGCGGCCCCCCTCCTGAACCGTACCAGGCCACATGCCCTCAACAATGCGAGGGTGCTTTGGGGTAGCCCCCGAAAACACCTTGTCCCCATGTTGATGAGGACAAGGGCCTCATCCCCACAACCCTGGCCGGTGGTTGTGGGGGTCTGCGGGCGGGGGGGCTTATCGGAATCTGGAAGCCCCCTTTAACAAAGGGACCCCCAGATCCTGGCCCTCCCCCCTGTGGGAAATGGTAAGGGGGTACAAAAATACCCCTACCATTTCACTAAAAAAACTGTCAAAAATGTTAAAAATGACGAGACAGTTTTTGACAATTCCTTTATTTAAATGCTTCTTCTTTCTTCTATCTTCTTTCTTCTATCTTTCTTCATCTTCTTCTGGTTCTTCTGGTTCTTCCTCTGGTGTTTTCGTCCTGCATCTCCTCCGCGGCATCTTCTTCCCTTCTTCTCCTCGGGCCGCTCCGCATCCATGATGGCATGGAGGGAGGCTCCCACTCTTCTCTTCATCTTCTTCTCTTCTTCTTCTCTTCTTCATCTTCTTCTCTTCTTCATCTTCTTCTCCGGGCCGCTCCGCATCTATGGTGGCATGGAGGGAGGCTCCCGCTGTGTAAAGTTTCTTCTCTTCTGATGGTTCTTAAATAACGGGGGGGGGGCCACCCGGTGACCCGCCCCCCTCTGACGCACGGTGACTTGACGGGACTTCCTTGTGGCGTCACGGGGAATGTCACAGGGAAGTCCTGTCATGTCCCTGTGCGTCAGAGGGGGGCGGGGTCACTGGGTGGCCCCACCCCCCCGTTATTTAAGAACTGTCAGAAGAGGAGAAGTGTCACACAGAAGGAGCCTCCCTCCATGCCAGCATGGATGCGGAGCGGCCCGAACAGGGAATGAAAACAACAAGATGAAGAGAAGAAGATGAAGAGAAGAGCAGGAGCCTCCCTCCATGCCATGGATGTGGAGCGGCCCGAGGAGAAGAAGGGAAGAAGATGCCGCAGAGGAGATGCAGGACGAAAACACCAGAGGAAGAACCAGAAGAACCAGAAGAAAGATAGAAGAAAGAAGATAGAAGAAAGAAGAAGCATTTAAATAAAGGAATTGTCAAAAACTGTCTCTTGTCATTTTTTGACAGTTTTTTTAGTGAAATGGTAGGGGTATTTTTGTACCCCCTTACCATTTCACACAGGGGGGAGGGACGGGTTCTGGGGGTCCTCTTATTAAAGGGGGCTTCCAGATTCCGATAAGCCCCCCGCCCGCAGACCCCCAAAACCACCGGCCAGGGTTGTGGGGATGAGGCCCTTGTCCTCATCAACATGGGGACAAGGTGTTTTGGGGGGCTACCCCAAAGCACCCTCCCAATGTTGAGGGCATGTGGCCTGGTACGGTTCAGGAGGGGGGCGCTCTCTCGTCCCCCCCTCTTTTCCTGCGGCCTGCCAGGTTGCGTGCTCGGATAAGGGTCTGGTATGTATTTTTGGGGGGACCCCACGTCATTTATTTAAAAAATTTGGCAGGGGTTCCCCTTAATATCAATACTCAACCTGAGGAGCCTGGTATGGAATTTAGGGGGACCCCCCACGTCATTTTTTTTTTTAAATTTTGGTTCGGGGGTTCCCCTGTGGGGAATTCCCATGCCGTTTTTATCAATGAACTTCTATGTGTATTGTCGGACCGGCAATGCATTAATAGCCACGAGTAGTTTTAAATGACTTTTTTTCCTTTGAAATGTCATTTTGCTGTCAGACTGTTCTAAACACGGGAAACATGCGCCCCTTTACAGGAATATTATAGACACCCCCCAGCTATGAAATTTAAAGGGATATTACACTTTTATTGTTTCACTTTAAACATTATTAAAATCACTGCTCCCGAAAAAACTGGCATTTTTAAAACTTTTTTTGCATTGATACATGTCCCCTGGGGCAGGACCCAGGTCCCCAAACACTTTTTATGACAATACCAATCATATAAACCTTTAAAATTTGCACTTTTGATTTCTCTCATAGACTTTTAAAGGGTGTTCCGTGGCATTCGAATTTGCCACGAACACCCCAAATTGTTCGCTGTTCGGCAAACTAGCGAACAGCCAATGTTCGAGTCGAACATGAGTTCGACTCGAACTCGAAGCTCATCCCTAGACATCATTTCCTCGACACCCCAGAGTTCCTAATCAATGGTTCAATTGCTTGAATTCTCATTTCTTTCATGGTACTGGTCTCTGAGATGATTGTATTATGTATATGCTAACATGTTTGCCAGCCCCTCCATCCCTCCCTTCCCTTCCCCCATTCTTTTCTCCCTCTCCCCCTTTATCTCTTTCCTATTTCTTCTTTTACTTTTCTCCTTCGTTATATCAAATATTTCGACTTTACTCTCTTTGTGAGTGCTTCCAATGATGTCTACCCTCTGGATATATGCAGTCTTATGGACCCACCTACCCCCACACCGACCTACGGGCCACATTTTGTCAACCCAGTCATCCTAAGACCTCATTCCACTGTTGGCCTAGCTTGCACTCATTCATTTACTTACCCTATGGGCACATGGGAGCCATGATATCCATATGTTGTTATCGTTGGAACAATGACTTATTATGTTTTTGTACCTACTGCTGTATCTATACACCTTTTGTTCAATAAAAAAAATTAAAGAAAAAAAACCCCAACTATCATTTTCAGCCAAGGAAGCTGTCATCTTGGTCCCTATTTAGTCTTCAACTGCCATAGTGCTGCACATGTTTGGATAGTTTATCAGGTTCTATCGGGTTGAGGTTAGGACTGTGCAGGCCAGTTAAGTTCCTCCACCCCAAACTCGATCATCCATGTCTTTATGAACCTTGCTTTGTGCACTGGTCCAAATCCTTTGGTGGAGAGGGGATTATGGTGTGGGGTTACTTTTCAGGGGTCGTGCTTGGCCCTTTAGTTCCAGTGAAGGGAACTATTAAGGCGTCAGCATACCAAGACATTTTGTACAATTTAATGCTCCCAACTTTGAGGGAACAGTTTGAGGATGCCCCTTCCTGTTCCAACATGACTGCGCACCAATGTACAAAGCAAAGTCCATAAAAACATGGATGAGCGAGTTTGGGGTGGAGTAACTTGACTGGCCTGCACAGAGTCCTGACCTCAACCCAATAGAACACCTTTGGGATGAATTAGAGTGGAGACTGCAAACCAGGCCTTCTCGTCCAACATCAGTGCCTACCCTATCAAATGTGTTTCTGGAAGAATGGTTAAACATTCCCATAGACACACTCCCAAACCTTGTGAACAGTCTTCCCAGAAGAGTTGAAGCTGTTCTAACTGCAAAGGGAGGGCCAACTCAATATTGAACCCTATGGACTAAGATTGGGATGCCATTAAAGTTCATGCACACTTTTGGTAATATAGTGTATATACCCAGGTACTAGGGATGAGCCGTTAAAGTCTATGGGACACGAACATGAAAAATCAAAAGTGCTAGTTTTAAGGGTTAATATGCAAGTTATTGTCATAAAAAGTGTTTGGGGACCTGGGTCCTGCCCCAGGGGACATGTATCAATGCAAAAAAAAGTTTTAAAAATGGCAGTTTTTTGGGGAGCAGTGATTTTAATAATCTTAAAGTGAAACAACCAAAGTGAAATATTCCTTTAAATTTCGTACCTGGGGGGTGTCTATAGTATGCCTGTAAAATGGCACATTTTTCCCGTGTTTAGAACAGTCCCTGCACAAAATTACATTTCTAAAGGAAAAAAAGTCATTTAAAACTACTCGCGGCTATAATGAATTGTCGAGTCCCAGCAATACAGATAAAAGTCATTGAAAAAAATGGCATGGGATCCCCCCGGTCTGGTATGAATATTAAGGGGAACCCTGAACCAATATTTTAAAAAAAAAATTGCGTGGGGGTCCCCCCAAATTCCATACCAGGCCCTTCAGGTCTGGTATGGATATTAAGGGGAACCCTGCACCAATTTTAAAAAAAAAATGGCGTAGGGGCCCCCCTCAAAATCCATACCAGACCCTTCAGGTACATCAGGTCCCCTTCAGGTACGGGTACATAAACAGGTGGCCTCTGATGCCACGGGGAAGCCATTGGGAAGTCCCCATGCATCAGAGGGGGGTGAGGTCACCCTGGTATGTCACCGCGTGGCCCCACCTTCACTTATAGAAGAACTGTCATCAACGATGAAGAGTCAAACGGTGGGTGCCTCCCATGGAGGCAGATCTTTTTTATTTTATTTTTCGGTCCATCAGCGGAGCCATAGAAGAAGATGAATGGACTTCGTGGGACATTTTTATTTTTTTATTTTTTAATAAAGGACTTGTCCCAAGGTGTGTCTTTTTTTTTTAACATTTTGACACTTTTTTGTGAAATGGTGCCGGTACAATGTACCCGTTACCATTTCAAACAGGGGGGGCCAGATCTGGGGGTCCCCTTGTTAAAGGGGCTTCCAGATTCCAATAAGCCCTTCGCTCGCAGAACCCCACAACCACTGGACAAGGGTTGTGGGGATGAGGCCCTTGTCCCCATCAACTTGTTGAGGGCATGTGGCCTCGTACGGTTCAGGAGGGGGGCCGCTCTCATCCCCCCTCTTTTTCTGCGGCCTGCCAGGTTGAGTGCTCGGATAATGGTCTGGTATGGATTTTTGGGGGGACCCCCACGCCATTTAAAAAAAAAAATTGTTCCCTGAAGGGTCTGGTATGGATTTTGAGGAGGACCCCTACGCCATTTATAAAAAAAAAATTGGTGAGGGTTCCCCCTTATCCATAAATCGAAACGAAGCAGCGCTAAACCCCCCAAATATTAGGATAATACAGTGAAGACCAATAGAGGTGATATGAAAACAATCAATAAATCAATTAAATCAAATTAAAAAATAGAACTAAAAAGTCCATCTTCTTAACTCCACAGTGAAAAAACCAAATGACATACACCAATGACACAAAATGATGACAAAAAATCCATATATGTGAATGAAGAAATATCAAGATAATATAGTCCAAAGGTATATAAATTCGTCCTCCACTGCACCACCAGTGATAAGAGAAATGCTCGCTTACCAGATGGCAAGCAAATTAAGCTTGCGGCCTATGCCTGGCCAGGGCTTTTATCCAATATAGGAACACAGGAAATCTCCAGGGGAACCCTTCTAAGAGGTCAGCAAGGGATCGCCAAATTCATCAGCCAAGGACCATGACCAGATGGGATACGGTGATATTCAGATGTTCCTCTGATCGGCGGAACTCAATCATTCCGGTCCGAGGTCCGCACCAAATGCGGCCACTAATATCCATACCAGACCTGAAGGGCCTGGTATAGAATTTAGGGGGCCCCCACGCAATTTTCTTCTTAAATTTTGGTTCGGGGTTCCCCTTAATATTCATACCAGACCCAAAGGGCCTGGTAATGGACTGGGGGGGATCCCATGCCGTATTTTTCAATGACTTTTATCTGTATTGCTGGGACCCGACAATTCATTATAGCCGCGAGTAGTTTTAAATGACTTTGTTTCCTTTAGCAATGTCATTTTGTGCAGGGACTGTTCTAAACACGGGAAAAATGAGCCAAAATGTGCTGATATACCTGTTTGTACACTGGATGTATGTACTGTCAATAACCTTTTCTTAGATAAAGCTTGTATTATTTCCATACGGGTCTGCATCTTTATACTTATGCAAGAGGGAAGGGAAAAAAAGCGTCAAGCAATCATTGTGAAGCACAATTTGTTAAAAGATAAAAAATTGATATAAACAGCAATGGCACTCACAATCGGGTGTGGTGGGGGATGAAGACAGATCGCAGTGGATGGGAAGTCCAAGTGTGAACCGGGAGCTATGGTCTTTAATATAGGAAGAAGGCAAGCTGTATAACGAGATCAGCCTGAGATCTGTCTAGAGGGAGCTGGCGTTGAGCTGTCCTGTATAGCCGGGTTTGTTCGTCCGGTGTTCGGCTATCCGTCCAAAGTATGCATCTCCAGCGGGAGAGTAGAGAGGAACTGCCAGTCCTTCCGCCATGGGAGCCAATAGGAACGCGTTTCAGAAGCAAGCCATGCTTACTTTTACAGCCTCTTTTTTTATTATTGACATTTATTCCTGAACATCCAAAAAAGTGAACTACACTCCTTAAACTTTTAGTCAGGTAAATATGAAATGTTGTATACACATACTTAATATTTACTAATAATATTTCTAACCACATATAAAGCTCTCAGCTCCTGTATACATCTCAGTAGCTCAAGCAGAAATTTACTGCAGAACTGAATGAGTTAGGAGACAAGCATTTCCAACTTTCTAATTTTTCTGTCTATATAGCCTGGTACACACTAATGCTACGTACACACGATCGGATTTTCCGACAGGAAATGTTAGATGTGAGCTTGTTCCCGGTAAGTCCAACCGTATGTATGCTCTATTGGACATTTGTTGTCGGACTTTCCGCCAACAAATGTTGGCTAGCATGTTCTCAAATTTTCTGGCAACAAATGTTTGTTGTTGGACTTTCTGATCGTGTGTACACAAGTCGGACAAAAGTCCAAAGTCCAAACACGCATGCTCAGAATCAAGGACGAGCCAGAAGCGCTCGGTCTTGTAAAACTAGCGTTCGTAATGGAGAATTAACATTCGTGACGAGGCAAATTATGAAATCTCTCAATGCAGCGCATTCTCTTCTTCTTTATAATGGTATAATAATGAAGCTGCTTCTGACAAAATCTGACAAACAGATTTTTTTTTTCTAGTGATCTCCAGAACAATATTTTTTTGTGTGTTTTTTTTCTAGTGATCTCCAGACTAATATTTTTTTGTGTTTTTTTATCTAGTAATCTCCAGAATAGTATATATTTTTTGTTTTTTTTCTAGTGATCTCCAGAATGCAAGTGCACATGTAGGGCAAAGTGGCTTGTCCTTTCTGAAATAAGCCCCAGTGTGTCAACATGTGCTAGCTTCCATCATGGGGGATCAATGGACGCGTTTAGGGGGTGCAACCCTTTCCTCTCACCTACTTTAGTTTGGAGGAAGGGGTTGTACCCACAAAATGCGTACATTGATATCCCATGATGGGAGATAGCACATGTTGACACACTGTGGGGGTCATTTACTATAGCGCCAAGAAGTACTGGGCACTATTGCAATAATAGCGCCCATTTTAGCCAAATAAAAATTTAACAGGCATGTGTGCAAATAAAAAAGAGCGCTATTAGTGGCGCACAAACGTTAGTAAATTCAAAATCAGTGATTCCGCGTATATGCAAATGCCAATTTCTACTAATATATAGCACTGCACTGTAACCATGATTCATGTATGTGAAAGAAACATTTTTATGTGAGATGTGCTCTATCTCGTGTGCATCTATTGATGTATATTGCAATTAGTATTTCTAGTTTTTTTCTTTCTTTTTGCTAACGAATGCAGTTATGAATGATTATTACATAGTAATGTCTGCTATTCTGTAAAGTATTAATGTATTAAACATTTAGGTTACCTATTTGTTGTGTGTTGTTTTTTTATTTTTTTATTTAGGTGACTTTAAAACAGTAATTATTTATGTTCCTTCTTTAATCATACTATTATGCAGTTCTCTTACTTAGCACAATGGCTTGGTGGTCTGCTCAGATGTCTCCACAGCACTGTACAAGTTCAAATATCAACCTACACCAACTGTGTTTATTTTTTCAGTGCACAAGCGAATTAAAATAAACAAACAAAGAAATGTAAACTGCCCGTTAGCTAGTGTGTGGTGTTTGGAATTTCACACCATAATATTATTGAATACTTACATACCATTGCATTTATTTGAAGAGTTAATATAATAGAATAAGCCAAATTAAAATGCATTGGCTAATTGGCATTCTCCTATTTTCAGCATATGCTGCTGAATTGGTTAATTGGCTAATAGTCATTTGCCTTTTTTTCACCAATTCATTCTTTTAGTATCTCTCTGTGGGATTTGAACCCATGAGTCCTTCAAAGTCTGAGTTTTTCAAGGTAGAAGTGCCGACCACTAGCCTATTGGGCATAGCACAATCATACATAGAAAATACATTTACTAGTGTTTGATGTTTCTTATCCCAGCTCTGTCTCTCCTGCCGCTGCCGTCTTCTCTCGCTTATTGTGTTCTTCCACGCAGCCGGTTACCCGCTAATAAAAAAAAGCCGCTTTTCTTCTGTGGCGGTCTTTTGTGGTCATCCGATAATGTCACCCGGAGAGTCCGCTCCATGGCTATGTAAGAGACGCCACACACAGACACAGCGGAGATAGACCGCCACAGAAGAGCGGCTTTTTTTTTTATTAGCGGGTAACCGGCAGTGCTGAAGAACACAGCAGATGGAGAAGGCGGCGGCAGGAGAGATGGCTCTGGGAGAATACAGCTCGATGGATAGAGGAGGGAGAGACAGCATCTGGAGAAGATGGCTCAGGGAAGAAGACAGCTCAGAGCTATTTTACAATAAAGGACTTGTCAAAAACCGGCTATTGATTTTTTTTACATTTCATTGCTTTTTTGGGTGAACAGGTAGGGGTACGATGTACCCCTACCTATTCACATAGGGGGGCAGGATCTGGAAGCCCCCTTGTTAAATTCTGATAAACCCCCTGTCCGCAGACCGACAACTACCGACCAGAGTTGTTGGGAAGAGGCCCTTGTTTGGGGCATGTGACCTGGTATGGTTCAGAAGGGGAGGGGGCTCGCTCGTCCCCCCCGATCCTGACCTCCAGGCTGCATGCTCGGATAAGGGTATGGTATGGATTTTGGGGGGCCCCACATCAATTTTAATTTTACATTTTGGTGTGGGGTTCCCCTTAAAGTCTATACCAGACCCGAAGGGCTTGGTATGTACTGGGGGACTATACAACGTTTCTTTCCTTGATTTTTGGAATTCCACACCATAATATTATAAGTACATACCATTGCATGCATTTGAAGAGTTAAAATGTGGAATAAACCAAACTGATGTGCAATGGCTAATTATGCTACTGAGTACAATGCACACTTTCAGGAGGTGATGCTGTCAGTGGGATTGGAACTCAAGGCCTGAACCTTTGAGGGCTGCAGGGCATACCACTATGCTACAGAGCTGAGCCCATAACTACAGAGAAAGTACATTTACTAATGTTTGATTCTATACAATAATGTTTTGCATTTCAGACATTATTACCGTATATACTCGAGTTTTTCAGCACATTTTTTTGTGCTGAAAGTGCCCACCTCGACTTATACTGGAGTCAAGCACTTTTCTGCAGCAAAAAATTTCATTTTCCAAACCGACTTTGGGGCCCCGTATCTCAGGACTAGGGATGAGCCGAACACCCCCCTGTTCGGTTCGCACCAGAACATGCGAACAGGAAAAAAGTTTGCTCGAACACGCAAACACCATTAAAGTCTATGGGACACGAACATGAATAATCAAAAGTGCTAATTTTAAAGGCTTATATGCAAGTTATTGTCATAAAAAGTGTTTGGGGACCCGGTTCCTGCCCCAGGGGACATGGATCAATGCAAAAAAAAGTTTTAAAAACGGCCGTTTTTTCAGGAGCAGTGATTTTGATAATGCTTAAAGTCAAACAATAAAAGTGTAATATCCCTTTAAATTTCATACCTGGGGGGTGTCTATAGTATGCCTGTAATGGGGCGCATGTTTCCCGTGTTTAGAAAAGTCTGACAGCAAAATGACATTTTGAAGGAAAAATTCCATTTAAAACTACCCGCGGCTATTGCATTGCAGACAATACACATAGAAGTTCATTGATAAAAATGGCATTGGAATTCAACACAGGGAAACCCCTAACCAAAATTTAAAAAAAAAATGATGTGGAAGTCCCCCTAAATTCCATACCAGGCCCTTCAGGTCTGGTATGGCTATTAAGGGGAACCCCGGCCAAAAAAAAAAAAAAAAAATGACGTGGGGTTCCCCCTAATTCCATACCAGAACCCTCAGGTCTGGTATGGATTTTAGGGGAACCCCGCGCCAAAAAAACTAAAAAACGGCGTGGGGTCCCCCCAAGAATCCATACCAGACCCTTATCCAAGCACGCAACCTGGCAGGCCACAGGAAAAGAGGGGGGACGAGAGTGCGGCCCCCCCTCCTGAACCGTACCAGGCCACATGCCCGCAACATTGGGAGGGTGCTTTGGGGTAGCCCCCCAAAACACCTTGTCCCCATGTTGATGAGGACAAGGGCCTCATCCCCACAACCCTGGCCGGTGGTTGTGGGGGTCTGCGGGCGGGGGGCTTATCGGAATCTGGAAGCCCCCTTTAACAAGGGAACCCCCAGATCCCGGCCCCCCCTGTGTGAAATGGTAAGGGGGTACTTACCCATACCATTTCACTAAAAAACTGTCAAAAATGTTAAACATGACAAGAGACAGTTTTTGACAATTCCTTTATTTAAATGCTTCTTCTTTCTTCTATCTTCCTTCATCTTCTTCTGGTTCTTCTGGCTCTTCTGGTTCTTTCTCCGGCGTTCTGGTCCAGCATCTCCTCCGCGGTGTCTTCTATCTTCTTCTCCTCGGGCCGCTCCGCACCCATGGCATGGGGGGAGGTTCCTGCTCTTCTCTTCATCTTCTTCTTCATCCTCTTCTCTTCTTCATTTTCTTCTCCGGGCCGCTCCGCACCCATGCTGGCATGGAGGGAGGCTCCCGCTGTGTGACGGCGTCTCCTCGTCTGACGGTTCTTAAATAACGGGGGCCGGGGCCACCCGGTGACCCCGCCCCCCTCTGACGCACGGTGGGACTTCCCTGTGACATCACGGGGAATGCCACAGGGAGTCCCGTCATGTCTCGTGCGTCAGAGGGGGCGGGGTCACCAGGTGGCCCCGCCCCCGTTATTTAAGAACCGTCAGACGAGGAGACGTCGTCACACAGCGGGAGCCTCCCTCCATGCCAGCATGGATGCGGAGCGGCCCGGAGAAAAAAATGAAGAAGAGAAGAAAAGAAGGAAGAAGAGAAGAGGATGAAGAAGAAGATGAAGAGAAGAGCGGGAGCCTCCCCCCTGAAGGGTCTGGTATGGAATTTAGAGGGACTCCCACGTCATTTTTTTTTTAAATTTTGGTTCGGGGTTTCCCTGTGTTGAATTCCCATGCCGTTTTTATTAATGAATTTCTATGTGTATTGTCGGCAATGCAATAGCCGCGGGTAGTTTTAAATGGAATTTTTCCTTCAAAATGTCATTTTGCTGTCAGACTGTTCTAAACACGGGAAACATGCGCCCCTTTACAGGCATACTATAGACAGCCCCCAGGTACGAAATTTAAAGAGATATTACACGTTTATTGTTTGACTTTAAGCATTATTAAAATCACTGCTCCTGAAAAAACGGCAGTTTTTAAAACTTTTTTTTGCATTGATCCATGTCCCCTGGGGCAGGACTTGGGTCCCCAAACACTTTTTATGACAATAACTTGCATATAAGCCTTTAAAATTATCACTTTTGATTTCTCCCATAGACTTTTAAAGGGTGTTCTGCGGCATTAGAATTTGCCGCGAACACCCCAAATTGTTCGCTGTTCGGCGAACTTGCGAACAGCCAATGTTCGAGTCGAACATGAGTTCGACTCGAACTCGAAGCTCATCCCTACTCAGGACCACTTGGTGCTAGGAACCCCAAATTTGGTGTGCAAACCCAGTAGAACTGGTACCACAACATATCCAAAGCATATCCAAAGTTCCTAGCACCAAGTGGCCCCGAGATACGGGGCCCCAAATTAGGTTCGGAAAATGTCATTCTCTGTTGCAGAAAAGTGCTTGACATTTTCTGAACAGATTTTTGGGGCCCTGTATCTCGGGGCCACTTGGTGCTAAAAACTCCAGCTTTGGATATTTTATGATGCTAGTATCACTGGGTTTGCACACCAAATTTGGGGTTCCTAGCATTAAGTGGCCCCGAGATATGGGGCCCCAAATTCGGTTAACTGTGTCCATCTGCAGCAATGTCATTTCAGGACCCTTTGGGTTCAGAGGCCCCAAATTTTGGCTGCAGCTAGGGGGCATCTAGGAACCCTTAACTACCAAGTTTGAAGTTCGGGAGACCTATGGCTGCAAATGGGCACAGTGAGGCATGCAAATGGGAACAGTGAGGCTGTAAATGGGCATTGTTGACCCTCTTTTCCACTTACAGTAGCTGTGCATTTCTCACCCTCGTCTTATACTCGGGTCAATACGTTTTTCCCATTTTTTTGTGGTAAATTAGGGCCTCGACTTATACTCGGAATGACTTATACTCGAGTATATACGGTATTATAGTAACAACCATGCTCATGCTGATGTGGCATTGGCTAATAGGCGTTCACCTCTTTTCAAATGCTGCTGAGTCTAAGGCAAGCTTTCATTGGTGATACCATCTGTTTGATTTTCAGCCATTTGAGCACAATTATATTGAGAACATACGTTTACTAGTGTTTGATGGTGGGACTACTTTATATTCTAGGTATAATAGTACTCAGCACAGTGACTTAGGCCCCCTTCACACTTGTGCGACCTGAAAGTTGCGTGATTTTGATGTGACTTTAAGTAATGCCTGCGTAATCTTGAGATCTAAGGACGCAGGAGTCGCAGGGAAAGGCGCACAATTTTTCTGCAATTTTGCGTTGGCAATTTTGCCGCGATTCCAGGGAATGCCTGTGTAAACTTGAGGTCTATGGACCTCAACTCGCATAAAAGTTGGAACAAAGTAGTACAGGGACTACTTTGAAGTTGGTGTGACTTGAAGTCGCACAGATATGAATGGTACACATTGAAAATCATGGGGTATGAGTTGTCATGCGACTCTGATGTCCAAAGTCGCACAAGTGTGAAAGGAGCCTCAGCCCGACATTGTGAGTGATTTCAGAGACATCAGTGTACTTTCCTTCACAGATGTCTAGTGAAATCACATAGTTCCCAAATGTCCCTGATTTGGAACAAAGTCCCTCTGTCCCTCTTTCCTCCTCATTTGTCCCTCATTTTGTTGTGATCTGCATAGTTGTATATAAAATGCACTTTTTATCTTTTAAAAAGGGTTTCCCAGCACTAAACCATTCATCTGATTTCTAAATTGCTTTGTTTGCAAATTTCCAAAGCCAATCTAAAGGAATATTATTGGTAAAAAAAAGTACTTAGAGGTTTACCTAATATTTTTTTTTTGGAATAATTCTCCTTTAGGCTGGGTTCACACTGCTGCGGTGGCAGACATTGTATGTGATTCGCAGCGCACTGCTGTTCACATCACATGCGATGTCTGTGCTGTGCGATATCAGCCATACAGGTAGTATGGCTGATATCGCACCGCATTCGGTCCAAACTCGCACAGGACCCTTTTTTTTGTTCGGACCAGAATCGGATCGCATGGGTGTTCACACCTATGCGATCCGAAAATGTCCGAATTGTCAGTTCGCAGTGCGATATGCGGGCTGAACTGGGGGTGTCATTAACATTGTATGACACTCCCCAGCAGTTCGCATATGGCAGTGTGAACTGCCGTGCGAGTTGGTGCGATGCGGGAACCCGCAGTAAATTCGCTGCGTTCCCGCACCGCAGCAGTGTGAACCCAGCCTGAAGAAGGTGTTTTAGGAGGTGTGTCCTATGTCTACATACTTTTGCTAATAGGTGTCCCTTATACCCATCTCAAAAAGTTGGGAGGTAAGAAATCGCCCCCTGAAGTCGCCCAAAGTAGTGCAGGAAATACTTTTAGGAATCGTTGTGGCGTAGCACCAACTCGGACAGTTCCAATGCCGTCAATAGGCGCCGATTTGGCCTGCAATTTGACATGTCAATTCAGAGCTATGTGAACATGGGTGAAGTTGCATAGATATGAATAGAAATCATGGGGTACAACTTTTTATGTGACTCTGAGGTTCAAAGCTGCATGAAAAGTCACCCAAGTGTGAAAGTAACCTAATGAGATTAATTGATAACACCTTTGAATAAGGCCCCATTTGCACTTGTGTGACCTTAAAATTGCACAGCTTTCCCATGACTTGAAGCAATGTCTGTGTAATCTTGTGGTGTATGGACCTCAAATCGAATCAAAGTCAAACCAAGGTAGTGCAGGGACGAATTTGCCACACTTTCAGGATGCACAAGTGACAATAGGGCCAAATTCAAAGGTGTTATCCTTGAATCTCATTTACACTGCTGCAACCTGAAAGTCACACTATTTTGCTGCCACTGCAACTTGGCCCTGACTTCAGGGAATGAATGTGTAATATTGCGCCCTTTGTACCTCAAGTCACATGAAATTCACACCAAAGTAGTACAGGGACTACTCTGAAGTTGGTGCGACTTAAAGAGGGAGTCCACCTACATCAACTAAAAAAAAATATATTAAAAGCCAGCAGCTACAAATACTGCAGCTGCTGACTTTTAATACATGGCCACTTACCTGTCCCAGGGTCCAGCGATGTCAGCAGCCGACGCCGATAACCCGCTCGATTCTCGGCAGCTGCCGCCGCCATCCTAGGTGAGAGAATCAGGAAGTGAAGCGTTGCGGCTTCACTTCCTGGTTCCCTACTGCGCATGCGCGAGTCGCGCTGCGCATCGTAACTGGTCCCCGCTATCTCCTGGGACCTGTGTGTTTCCCAGGAGACAGCGCAGAGGGACAGGAAGAGGCATAGACTCCCGTGGGAGTCTATGCTGGAAGTGGATGCAAATACCTGGTTTAGACAGGTATCTGCCCCCCCCTCCCCTCTGAAAGGTGCCAAATGTGACACCGGAGGGGGGAGGGTTCCCAAAAGCAGAAGTTCCATTTTTGTGTGGAACTCCGCTTTAAAGTAGCATGGATATGTATGGTTATCATTGAGAATCATGGGGTACAACTTGTCATGCAACTCAGAGGTCCAAATTTGCTGGAAAAGTAGCCCAACTGTGAAACAAGTCATATATATATTTTAATAAAAGGAGCTGTCATTTATACTTGCATAGTCCTTACTGATTTACATCAGCAGAACAAATGCAGGAAGTGATGTGTGCACATGGGACGGAAACAAATGTGTGGTGATATCCTACACTTACCCAGCCAATCAGGAGCACCTCCTCTTTGCTAAAGAGAGACCTCACCATGGAGATCCTGACCAGCACAGGAACTTCTGGGTGATTGCAATGACTCATTTCCAGGTCAGAAGGTGAAACCACCCTCTTTTGATCGCAGCTGCGAATATTTGATCGCAACCACGATTAGTATTTTTTATTTTCATTTATTTGCAGATATGCAAATCTGTATTTCTACATATGATATTTGAAGGTAAACTTAAGGGAGTTTGATAAGAAATGGTGTCCCTGGGAAAGCAGCAGATGAATTACAAAGACATAAGGCCCAGTTTGAGCCCTGGTTCACACTGACAGCGGGAGGAAATCGTTCAGCTGAACTCACACAATTTCATTCCCGCATGTTAGTCCTGACTGCGGGGGGCAATATCCAAGACATCTGTGCAGGTTTTGGTGCAATTGCCACCAATTTGACATGTCAAATCGCACCAATGTGAACCAGCGCTGACACATACAACACTGCCTATCCACCAGCTGAATTCATTACCTGCAATTCTCCACAGCTGTTATATATAAAGATTCCACCTTTATCACCTACTTGCAGGTGTGCTGAAGCCTAGGTTTACAGTGGAGCGATTTGTCATGCGATTTGAGAGATCAAATCGCATGACAAGTCACAGCCTATTGGTGGCAATGGCACTGTTCCAATCAATGCGACACAGATTTTGCGGCACCGCACCAATTTGTAAAAGTAGTTCCTGCACTACTTTTGCTGATTTCAGGTGTGACTTCAATAGAAATCTGTATGAAGCCACACAGATGTCTATCAAGTAGCACCTGCAATCGTGCTGACCTTGCTACTTTGAAATCGGGCTACATCAAGTGAAATAGCCCGATTTCAAAGTAGCATCAATGTGAACCAGGGTGAAGAGACTAGTTTTGTGGTGCACAAATACATATAGAAATTATACGATATAAAAAGATATAGCAGAAAAGAGGTAGAATAAGAGTTGCAGGGAAGTTCAAATACCTTTTATTGGTGTAGCACTAAAGAATTGAAGTCTTAGAGAGGAATTTACTTTCCTTTCAGGGTTAAATCTTTGCTCGCCCGGATAGGTCTCTCTCACCAACCTAGCACGAACAAAAAGTCTATGCCGCAGACTTGAGTGAAATAAAACCCGTACGATCCTCTGCCACAGGATGTAGTGGTTTTCGATGAACAGTGAACACAGTACCAGAACCTTTAAGCCGACCCGGCAGTACTTGTGCGGTAGGGTAGTTTAGGATACGTCCTCCAATTGAGTCACCAGGCCCTTCTTAAGACCAGCATTGCATGGTCCCTTCCAGGATGGGTCCTCCCCTGGATCTTCCCGATTGTCCGGCTTCTTCCCGCAGGACAGACAGCACAGGACCATCCCAGCAATAGTAGGCCCCAGACAGGCTTCTGGGTCCACGCACTCGGCTGCCGCAGCGCAAGCCTCCAGGCTGGAGGGCCGCGAGGTAGACTCACCTCACTAACACATGCCTCTAGGCCAGGAGGGCCACGAGGTAAAGCTCCCTGAAACATGGCGTCTGTCCCATAAATACCCTCTCAGGCCCGGATTTACTCCCTTTGCCGCCCCAAGGCCGGGTCCTTCAATGCCGCCCCCCCCCCCCCCCCCCCACACACACACACCATTCTCGTCCTCTATCGATGACTGCTACAATAGATCAATTAAAAACATATCTCCACACACGAGAACACTGAAAATAACTGGCTTTTAATTAAAGATTACAGCAGCAAGAAACTCCCTACAATTTTACAATTTTTTAGCTCTAACTTTTCTTTTGGCAAACTCATCAATGATATCTTCGTAGGACAAAGTATTTAAAAGTTCTGACTCAATGGCAAGTAAAGCTAAACTGTTCAGTCTTTCTTGACCCAAAGATGATCTTAAATAGTTCTTTACTCGTTTCAGACATGAAAAAGATCGTTCTGCTGAACAGTTAGTAACCAGAGTGCGAAGATAAATACGCATTGCTATATCGATGTTAGGGTAAATAACCTGCAATTTTTCTGCTTTGAATGTTTTGCAGAGCTCTGAAATTGAAGCTTCACCTTTATCAATATTTTTCAAGTAAGAACAAAGGTGCAGACATTCATCAGGAAGTGACGTTTCCAAATCATCAGGATAGCTGTTACACAGGTTGGAAGACTGAGATTGTATATCACTGGTTGCTAGTGTAGTAAGCTTTTCAAGAAAATGAAACTTGTTGTAGACTTGTTAATAAGCCTCAGATCTTCTTTGCAGCTCACTGTTTAATTTGTCAAGAATTGCAAAGAACGTGTTTACCCTGAAATGGTCTGTAGCATTTAACTGTACGTGTCCTTCTTGACTTACATCAAATGGAAATTTTTTTTTTCTAGCTCTAGCGCAGGCGGTTTTGAAATGGTCAAGGCCAGAGAGTTCTTTGGCTTCTGATTCAAACCTTTCAAACTCATTTCTATAGCTTTGCATGAGGTGGAGAAGTGCCCCATAGAGCTTCACAACTGATGAAATGTCTATATCTGCACTCTGCAATCGTTTGTTGCATTAAAAGGTTCCAAAATGCTGTTCCAAAATACTGTCATGAAGGCGGTCTCCAGACAATTCAGACTTCTTAGAAGTGCTGCAGCCTCACTTCTTGTCACTGGCCTTTGAGAGTCATCATCCTCTATTGCTTCCAGGGCTTCAATAATTTCTGTCCACGATTTCCTCAGAGTACGACATGCATCACTGCATGCTGACCATTTTGTGACAGACAGATTTTTAACTGTGGACTTGGCATTTAAATGAGAAGTTAAGACTTCCCACCTACTGGTAGAGCCAGAAAAAAAATTATACAGCTGTTGGATGACTCCAAAGAATGATACTGCTTCTACGCAGCTTTCTGCAGCACATGTTCCTACAAGGTTCAGGGAATGTGCAGAGCATGGTATATATGTAGCTAGTGGATTTACTTCTTTAAAACGAGCCTGAAGTCCAGAATATGGGCCAGACATATTGCTAGCATTATCGTATGACTGACCTCTACAATTCTAAAGGTCAAGTTGGTGAAATTCTAGTGTATCACTTATGCCGCGTACACACGAGCGGACTTTCTATCCTACTTGGTCCGGCACACTTTCCGACGGACTTTGTCCGCCAGGTGCGCCGGACTTTAAAACGAACGGACTTGCCCACACACGCCGGGACTTTCCGGCGGGCTAAGTCCGCCCGTCTTTCCGACGGACTTTCGCCGGAGTTCCGGCGGACTTTCAGAATGAACGGACTTGCCCACACACGGACAAGTCCGTTCATTGTGAACGTGACTCAGGTGCGACGGGACTAGAAAAGGATGTCAATCTTGCCGCTTTTATCGGCGAGATTGACACCTTGCGAGCCCCGTCGCGGGGCATACCAGGCCCTTAGGTCTGGTATGGATTATAAAGGGGAACCCCTACGCCGAAAAAACGGCGTGGGGCCCCCCCTAAAATCCATACCAGACCCCGATCCGAGCACGCAGCCTGGCCGGTTAGGAAAGGGGGTGGGGACGAGCAAGCGCCCCCCCCCCCTCCTGAACCGTACCAGGCCGCATGCCCTCAACATGGGGGGGTGGGTGCTTTGGGGGAGGGGGCGCCCTGCGCCCCCCCCCCAAAGCACCTTGTCCCCATGTTGATGAGGACAAGGGCCTCTTCCCGACAACCCTGGCCGTTGGTTGTCGGGGTCTGCGGGCGGGGGCTTATCGGAATCTGGGAGCCCCCTTTAATAAGGGGGCCCCCAGATCCCGGCCCCCCACCCTATGTAAACGAGTATGGGGTACATGGTACCCCTACCCATTTACCTAGGTAAAAAGTGTCAGTAATAAAACACAACACATGTTTTTAAAATAATTTATTAAACAGCTCCGGGGGGGGGGTCTTCTTCCGTCTTCGGGGGTCCCTCCGGTTCATCTTCTCCCGGCGTCCGGTTAGTTCTTCTCCGCTCTCCGGCCTCTTCTCCCGGTGTCCCAGGTCTTCGGCCGGCCCCTCCGCTGTCTTCAGGTAGCTCGATTGCCAGCGGAGGTCCGGACTTCTGGGCTTCTTGGCTTCTTGGCTTCTTGTGTTCTCTTCTCTTCTCTTCCCCCAGATGTTGACACGACGCTCTCTCCGGCTGGACTGGTCTCTGAGGGCTGCGTTGTGACTTATATAGGCGGAGACCCCGCCCCCATATGATGTCACAGTCCCTGGGCATGCTGGGACTGTGACATCATATGGGGGCGTGGTCGACCACGCCCCCTAAAACGTCACAGTCCCAGCATGCCCAGGGACTGTGACATCATATGGGGGCGGGGTCTCCGCCTATATAAGTCACAACGCAGCCCTCAGAGACCAGTCCAGCCGGAGAGAGCGTCGTGTCAACATCTGGGGGAAGAGAAGAGAAGAGAACACAAGAAGCCAAGAAGCCAAGAAGCCCAGAAGTCCGGACCTCCGCTGGCAATCGAGCTACCTGAAGACAGCGGAGGGGCCGGCCGAAGACCTGGGACACCGGGAGAAGAGGCCGGAGAGCGGAGAAGAACTAACCGGACGCCGGGAGAAGACGGAAGAAGACCCCCCCCCCGGAGCTGTTTAATAAATTATTTTAAAAACATGTGTTGTGTTTTATTACTGACACTTTTTACCTAGGTAAATGGGTAGGGGTACCATGTACCCCATACTCGTTTACATAGGGTGGGGGGCCGGGATCTGGGGGCCCCCTTATTAAAGGGGGCTCCCAGATTCCGATAAGCCCCCGCCCGCAGACCCCGACAACCAACGGCCAGGGTTGTCGGGAAGAGGCCCTTGTCCTCATCAACATGGGGACAAGGTGCTTTGGGGGGGGGCGCAGGGTGCCCCCTCCCCCAAAGCACCCACCCCCCATGTTGAGGGCATGCGGCCTGGTACGGTTCAGGAGGGGGGGGGCGCTCGCTCGTCCCCACCCCCTTTCCTGACCGGCCAGGCTGCGTGCTCGGATCGGGGTCTGGTATGGATTTTAGGGGGACCCCACGCCGTTTTTTCGGCGTAGGGGTTCCCCTTTATAATCCATACCAGACCTAAGGGCCTGGTATGCCCCGCGCTCGCCGCAATAGGAAGATTTGTTTTTCCTATTGCAGCGAGCGCGAGATGCAATACCATCCCCTCGTGTCTTATTTGGTCTGTCGGACCAGCCTACACACGAGCGGGCTTTCCGTCGGACCAGCACACACACGGGCGGACTTTCCGCCCGAAACTGAGTCCGACGGAAAGATTTGAAACTTTCTTTAAATCTAGGTCCGGCGGGCTTTTGGGAAGAAGTCCGCCGGAAAAGTCCGCCGCCGCCCACACACGGGCGGATTGTCCGGCACACTCTGGTCCGCCGGACCAAGTATGCCGGAAAGTCCGACCGTGTGTACGCGGCATTACAGCTTTAAATAAACTTTGAGCTTTGTGGCCAATATGTGGTATGAACTTTATAAATCGTTCCACTGGCACACCCTCGTCATTCACATATCGTATAATGAAGGCTAGCTGATCCACGTGAGAAACATCTGGGGTTGAATCCATGCTTATCGAGTAATATTTAGCATCCTTCACCTCGACAATTATTGCATCTAACAGTCTGACTGCCAATATTTCAATGAACTCATAGCAAACAGTTTTGGATAGATAGGATGCTGTGCCAGAGCCAGCATTGCCATAGCGCTTAATGTGCTCGTTCATGAAGGGATCAAACTCAGCAATGAGTTCAAGTAACATTAGATAGTTACCATTTGTATGAGAGCCAAAACTTTCATCTGTGCCTCTAAATGCCAATCCACGAGAAGATAAAGCCTTCACAACCGCAACAACACGCCTGAGGACATTTCTCCAGTACTCTCTTTCTTTGTTTTGTTGCAAAATTAGCATGTTATCCATTTTGCCACATGCAGCGTTCCTCTTTTTTAATTTCATAAAACATGTTTTATGTTGCTCAGAGTCTTCGTGTTCTCTTAGGCAAACAGAAGCATTCTTCCAATCACTAAATCCTTCTTGAGCCAGCTGACATTTAGCAGATGAACTACCAAAAAGATGACAAGGGGCACAAAAAACAGCTTTTGCTTTCTCAGAGTATACCAGCCAGGTTCTCTCATACAGTTCTCCATTCTGCACTTTGCGTTTAAACAAGAAATTGGAGAATGACCGGGTCCGATCAGAATATTTGCGAGCCGATAAGGAAAAGTCAGCATTTTTATTTTGAGTTATGCCATTTATAGCTAAATAGTCCTTTAGCTTTTCACTATTCCTATCCCAATCCATAGGATCAGAAGAAAATACCAAATCAATATTGGCTTCTTCATTAGAATAAATTATTTCAGAAGTTGCAACAGGCTCAGTGGTATTGTCTTCTATGTACTGCTGCCCTTCTGCCACCTGTTCAGTCTCCACAGGTACAGAACCTCCAGCAGTGCCTCTGTTAGAGAAAAAACTTTGTATTTTTGGCATGTGCTTGAGCTCTTCTTTTCTACGTTCAGCTTTCTCCTTTGCATTTTGGCGGTAAGCATGACCACTCAATTTTTGTCTTTTCTCTGACATATTAGAGTTTTTTCTAAATCAAGAAAATAGTCTTTTGTTAATGACACCTAATCTTTCTCTTACTGTGGCATTTAAAAATGTTCTCACTATTTAAATAACAGCCTCTAAGTTTCTATAATACAATATACAAAAGGGGCAGATCCTTGGCCAGTGAAGGGACATGTGATCAATACAGTTGGGCTTTTTTTTTCACCTTGATGCATCTAATGCATTAAGGTGAAAAAACTAGGGATGCACCGAATGGGTTTTTTGGTGCCGAAACCGATACCGAAAATGAAAAATACAAGATGCCGAAAACCGAAACCGATACCGAAACAGCACCAATACCAAAAGTGACTGTTTTTAAAAAATATTTTTACACAGGAGATGGTCAGAGACTGGAGACATGGTACAGGAGATGGTCAGAGACTGGGGACATGGTACAGGAGATGGTCAGAGACTGGGGACATGGTACAGGAGATGATCAGAGACTGGGGACATGGTACAAGAAATGGCCAGAGACTGGGGACATGGTACAGGAGATGGTCAGAGACTGGGGACATGGTAAAGGAGATAGTCAAAGACTGGGGACATGGTACAAGAGATGGTCAGAGACTGTGGATATGGTACAGGAGATGGTCAGAGACTGGTGACATGGTACAAGAGATGGTCAGAGACTGGGGATATGGTACAGGAGATGGTCAGAGACTGGGGACATGGTACAGGAGATGGTCAGAGACTGGGGACATGGTACAAGAGATGGTCAGAGACTGGGGACATGGTAAAGGAGATGGTCAGAGACTGGGGACATGGTACAAGAGATGGTCAGAGACTGGGGACATGGTAAAGGAGATGGTCAGAGACTGGGGACATGGTACAGGAGATGGTCAGAGACTGGGGACATGGTACAAGAGATGGTCAGAGACTGGGGACATGGTACAAGAGATGGTCAGAGACTGTGGATATGGTACAGGAGATGTTTAGAGACTGGGGACATGGTACAGGAGATGGTCAGAGACTGGGGACATGGTAAAGGAGATGGTCAGAGACTGGGGGCATGGTACAAGAGATGGTCAGAGACTGGGGACATGGTACAGGAGATGGTCAGAGACTGTGGATATGGTACAGGAGATGGTCAGAGACTGGGGACATGGTACAGGAGATGGTCAGAGACTGGGGACATGGTACAGGAGATGGTCAGAGACTGGGGACATGGTACAGGAGATGGTCAGAGACTGGGGACATGGTACAGGAGATGGTCAGAGACTGGGGACATGGTACAGGAGATGGTCAGAGACTGGGGACATGGTACAGGAGATTGTCAGAGACTGCAGACACATTACAGGAGATGATCAGAGACTATCCATTGTACACTCATACATACATGGCTGTGTGTGTAAAAGTGACAGGTAATCAGCAGTATACAGTATAACTTCACAGGAAAATGAAGATGCTTTCACTAACCTACTAGATTCCAGGTTGTTGCCCCTACCATGTGTATGTATGAATGTCAGTTAGGGACTTTAGATTGTAAGCTCTTTGAGGACAGGGTCTGATGTGAATGTACAATGCAGGGCTAAAAGTCCTGAGCCACTAGCCAGGCCTTAAGAGTTACTCACCACCACTTGGCCCACCCAAACCCTGCCCTGCCCCGCCCCTCCCCTAAACACACCTCACACCTAAACATATCTCATGAAATTACACTATTAAATGTTTTATGCAGAATTAAGTTCCAAAAATAAATATCAACAACAACTTTAACAATATCAACATAAAGCATATCAGTACCCATCAGTGCAGCCTATCAGTGCCCATCAGTGCAGCCTATCAGTGCCCATCAGTGCAGCCTATCAGTGCCCATCAGTGCAGCCTATCAGTGCTCATTAGTTCAGCCTATCAGTGCAGCCTACCAGTGCCGCCTATCAGTGCTTATCAGTGCAGCTTACCAGTGCCGCCTATCAGTGCTCATTAGTGCAGCTTATCAGTGCAGCTTACCAGTGCCCATCAGTGCAGCCTACCAGTGTCGCCTATCAGTGCTCATTAGTGCAGCCCATCAGTGCGGCCTACCAGTGCTCATCAGTGCCGCCTATCAGTGCCGCCTATCAGTGCCGCCAGGGCCAGATTAAGAGCATCATGGGCCTGGTGCTGAGAATTTCGGTGGGCCTTTTTATGGAAACAAAATGAAAATGCAAACAATTTTTCGCTAAAATTAATTAAATATACTCTCACCAGTAATACCAGCCGTGCAGCCTCTGAGCAGCAGCAATACCACCTGCTATGCGGTCTCTCACCAGCAGCAAGATAGGGAGACCACATTTCCAAACTGTCATTTAGGGACAACCCCCTCTTCCCAAAAAAAGATGAGGGTGGAGGATGTAGTCTCGGGATTGGCAGGGAAATCGGCAGTGGAGGTGATTTGTCAGGCAAATGGCTGGTGTTAGTACTTAAAATCAATCATCCTGACACCATGCTTGATATGGTGTCAGGATGATCAAATTCCATTATTTCAGTTACTACATTGTAATATATAGTGAAATAGTTCAACTCACCATCATGCAGAATCAGTGGGAACCTGAGCTTGTCACTTGCCACCAGATGCAGCTTGTCACCTGCCACCCATAGCCTGCCACCATATGTAGAGTATCACTTTCCACCGTTGCCTGCCGCTAGATGCAGCATGTCACTTGCCACCAGCAGCCTGCCACCAGATACAGTGTGCCACTTGCTACCCACAGCCTGCCACAGATACAGTGTGCCACTTGCTACCCACAGCCTGCCACAGATACAGTGTGCTACTTGCCACTAGCAGCCTTCCACCAGATACAGCGTGCCACTTGCCACCAGCAGCCTGCCACCAGATACAATGTGCCACTTGCCACCAGATACAGTGTGCCACTTGCCACTAGCAGCCAGCCACCAGATACAGTGGGCCACTTGACACCAGCAGCATGCCACCAGATACAGTGGGCCACTTGACACCAGCAGCCTGCCACCAGATACAATGTGCCACTTGCCACCAGATACAGTGTGCCACTTGCCACTAGCAGCCAGCCACCAGATACAGTGGGCCACTTGACACCAGCAGCATGCCACCAGATACAATGTGCCACTTGCCACGAGATACAGTGTGCCACTTGCCACTAGCAGCCAGCCACCAGATACAGTGGGCCATATGACACCAGCAGCATGGCACCATATACAGTGGGCCACTTGCCACCAGCAGCCTTTCACCAGATACAGTGCGCCACTTGCCAACCACAGCCTGCCACCAGATACAGTGTGCCACTTGCTACCGACAGCCTGTCACCAGATACATTGTGCCAACTGCCACCAGCAGCCTGCCACCAGATACAGTGTGTCACTTGCCACCAGCACCCTGCCACCAGATACAGTGTGCCACTTGCCACCAGCAGCCTGCCACCAGATACAGTGTTACTTGCCACCAGCAGCCTTCCACCAGATACAGTGTGCCACTTGCCACCAGCAGCCTGCCACCAGATAGTGTGCCACTTGCCACCAGATACAGTGTGCCACTTGCCACCAGCAGCCTTTCACCAGATACAGTGTGCCACTTGCTACCAGCAGCCTGCCACCAGATACAGTGTGCCACTTGCCACCAGATACAGTGTGCCACTTGCCACTAGCAGCCTGCCACTAGATACAGTGTGCCACTTGTCACCTGCAGCCTGCCACCAGATACAGTGTGCCACCAGCAGCCTTTCACCAGATACAGTGTGCCACTTGCCACTGACAGCCTGTCACCAGATACAGCATGTCACTTGCCACCAGCAGCCTGCCACTAGCAGCGTGCCACCACATACAGTGTGTAACTTGCCATCAGATGCAATGTGCCACTTGCCACCAGCAGCCTGACCCCAGATACAGCATGTCACTTGCCACCAGCAGCCTGCCACTCCCTCCAGGACTCTTCCAGGATGGAAAGAAGGGACAGGGCCTGCAAAGTCAAACAAATCCCTGGAGCCCCCACCCCTCCTCATCTGAGATGGTATGGTTGTGTGTAAATTGAATGCCAGCAGTATTGATCAGACCAAGTTCTATAGAGTGTTGTGTGTACAAGCCTTTGGGCTCACACTGGTGTGCTGCAGTTTGGGCGCACTGCTTGTGTATCTGCAGTTTTAGCTGCAGACCTATTGCTTTATATCAGGTTGCATATTTTTGCCGCATTTTCTGACAGTGCGCCAAAGATAAAATGCAGCACGCAGGAATTTTGGTGTGCTTTCAGAAAAAACATGCAACCTAATAGAAATCAATAGGACTGTGGGTAAAACGCAGGAAAACTGCGGATACACCAGCAATTGGGCCAAAACACAGCAAAGCAGTGTGAACCCACCTAAAAGCACAAAGAGCCAAATCTACATATTGACTGCAGTTATAAGAGCCATTGCTGAAGATAAAGGTAAAAGAGGGGGAGAGAAGGGAGATAAGAGTCCAGTCACTGAGCTCACACTTGGATGGTCAGAGGCTCATCACTCAGATATGTGTTCAGTTCACCTTCTATCTGCCGTCTACTCAGTTCATAATTTCCCCGCCCACACGGCTCCTTCACTGCACACAGAGAGAGAAGAGAGAGGGGAGGGGGAAGGCAGAGCCATTTGTGTAGGGGGGGAACAGTGCACTGTGACACTAATAACCACAGTAAGCCAACACAGATGCAGCCAGACACCCCTACATTTACACACAGCGTCTCCTGTCCCATAGACGTTTATGGACAGGAGAAATTGGGCTTATAATGTTGGCTGGGAGGGCCGATTTTAAGGCAGGGGCCTGGAGCTGCAGCTCCATCAGCCCCTATGTTAATCCGGCCCTGAGTGCCGCCTATCAGTGCTCATCAGTGCAGCCTACCAGTGCCGCCTATTAGTGCCCATCAATGCCGCCTATCAGTGCTCATTAGTTCAGCCTATCAGTGCAGCCTACCAGTGCCCATCAGTGCAGCCTACCAGTGCCGCCTATCAGTGCTCATCAGTGCAGCCTACCAGTGCAGCCTATTAGTGCCCATCAGTGCCGCCTATCAGTGCAGCCTACCAGTGCCCATCAGTGCAGCCTAACAGTGCCCATCAGTGCAGAATACCAGTGTCACCTATCAATGCCGAGTATCAGTGCTCATTAGTGCAGCCTACCAGTGCCCATCAGTGCAGCTCACCAGTGCCGCCTATCAGTGCTCACCAGTGCAGCCTACCAGTACCCATCAGTGCCGCCTATCAGTGCAGCCTACCAGTGCCGCCTATCAGTGCTCATCAGTGCAGCCTACCAGTGCCGCCTATCAGTGCTCATTAGTGCAGCCTATCAGTGCAGCTTACCAGTGCCCATCAGTGCAGCCTACCAGTGTCGCCTATCAGTGCTCATTAGTGCAGCCCATCAGTGCCGCCTACCAGTGCTCATCAGTGCCACCTATCAGTGCCCATCAGTGCCGCCTATCAGTGCTCATCAGTGCAGCCTACCAGTGCCGCCTATTAGTGCCCATCAGTGCCGCCTAGCAGTGCTCATTAGTTCAGCCTATCAGTGCAGCCTACCAGTGCCCATCAGTGCAGCCTACCAGTGCCGCCTATCAGTGCTCATCAGTGCAGCCCACCAGTGCCGCCTATTAGTGCCCATTAGTGCCGCCTATCAGTGCAGCCTACCAGTGCCCATCAGTGCAGCCTACCAGTGCCCATCAGTGCAGAATACCAGTGTCGCCTATCAGTGCCGCGTATCAGTGCTCATTAGTGCAGCCTACCAGTGCCCATCAGTGCAGCCTACCAGTGCCCATCAGTTCAGCCTACCAGTGCCCATCAGTGCAGCTTACCAGTGCCGCCTATTAGTGCCTATCAGTGCCGCCTAGCAGTGCTCATTAGTTTAGCCTATCAGTGCAGCCTACCAGTGCCCATCAGTGCAGCCTACCAGTGCCGCCTATCAGTGCTCATCAGTGCAGCCTACCAGTGCCGCCTATTAGTGCCCATTAGTGCCGCCTATCAGTGCAGCCTACCAGTGCCCATCAGTGCAGCCTACCAGTGCCCATCAGTGCAGAATACCAGTGTCGCCTATCAGTGCCGCGTATCAGTGCTCATTAGTGCAGCCTACCAGTGCCCATCAGTGCAGCCTACCAGTGCCCATCAGTTCAGCCTACCAGTGCCCATCAGTGCAGCTCACCAGTGCCGCCTATCAGTGCTCACCAGTGCAGCCTACCAGTACCCATCAGTGCCGCCTATCAGTGCAGCCTACCAATGCTGCCTACTATGAATCTATGGGACTCTACAGGAATCTATGCAAACTTATTAGACAGACAGTCCACCACATTCAGTAAAAAATCATGTACTGCAAAGTGCTCCATGCATGCTGGAACCTATGCAAACTTATTAAACAGTCCACATTCAGTGAAAGTTCATGTACTGCAAAGTTTGCAGCACATGAACTTTCACTGAATGTGGACAGTTTAATGGGTTTGAGCATGCATGGAGCACTTTATTGCAATATGCTCAGAAAATTTGCATTTAATCCATGCTGAGCAGTGAGCACTGCCACTTACAAAAATAAATTCAACTTACCTGCTGTCCTGGCCACTACTTGCGGGAGTTCCAATCCCATCATCCTCCTCTTTTGTTTCCTCCTGTGAGTGACAGAGAGAGACCCCGAGACCCCTCCCACGGGACAAGAAGAACATGGATAGGGATGTGTCAGTCACGCAGAGGAGGGTAGGCGGAGCATTAGGCTCCGCCTCCGCCTCAGTCAGTGTAATGACATACACCCGGTCTGGCCAGTCACGGCACCGGGCATTTAATGGGGGCGTCATTTGCTCCCTCCCCCATGCCAAGTCCGCCCCTATGTTTACTAGCAGTGCATGTATCTTATCTACAGGCCGCCGCGCCGCCGGGCCGGGGGCTTTATTTGTGCAGGGAGGCAGCCGTGGGAGCTGGGACTCGTGGGGACAGATCGGGGGGGGTTTCATGCGGCGGGGGGGCGGCTTTGGCACCGCCCCTGCTCTACTGGTGGCCTTGTCGGAAATCCGGCCCTGATGCCAATTACATCATAGCTCTCCTCGTGCACCAGAGCTTCCAACTCACCTATTTTGCTTGGCAGACTTCTGGCATTTGTGAACAAACACTTGAATGCATTATTACATTTTGCTCTGGTGTTTTGCATAACTTTTTTAGTAGTACAAATGGCGCTATAATTTCCAATGGTTGTTTGCAATATGGGAACTTTCATGTCACCTGCCATAACCCTCCCCCATCTATTCCCATTGCACCCTCCATAAATGTCTGACCCCTAACTGACCTGTCTGCCCGATTGAATTCTAGTTCACCCTTCCCCCTCAATCCTAGCTTAAATACTCCTCCAACCTTCCCATAAACCTCTCCCCCAGCACACCCCCTTCCATTCAGGTGCAAACCATCTTTAGCATATATGTTGCACCCCAATGAAAATTCATCCCAGTGCTCTAGAAACCCAAACCCTTCCTTCTTACACCAGATCTTAAGCCATGCATTCAGCTCTCTAATCTCCCCCTGCCTTCCTGTGTTGGGCATGGCACAGGTAATATTTGAGAGAATATTACCTTGGAGGTCCTTCCTTTCAACTTGCAGCCTAGTTCTTTAAATTGATTTTTAAGGAACCTCCACCTTCCATATATTCTGTCATTGGTTCCAACATGGACCAAGACAGCTGGGTCATGCCCAGCCCCTCCCAGTAATTTATCAATCCGGTCCTCCACATGCCGAACCCTGGCACCAGGGAGACAGCAAACCATTTGGTTGAGGCGATCCTGGCAACAAATTATTCTATCAGTCCTTCTGATTATAGAATCCCCTATCACCACCAACTGTCTGGGCCTACCTGCACTCCTCTCACCAGCCCTACTAGATGGGTTGCTCACCCGGCTGTTAGGGGTAGCAGTGACATCCAGGGCTTCCACCTCTGTGTTTGCCACCTCTACATCTTTACTCAACTTGGCAAATTTGTTTTGATGCACAAACACAGGACTGGCCTTACTTTTCTGTGAGCCCCTTCCACTCCCTCTAACTACATTAACCCATCTTCCTATCTGATATTCCTGACTTGCCCCTCCACCCTCCACATCAACCCTACTGACCACCTGCTCAGCAAGCAGAGGACCCCTTTCAAGGTTGTCCTTTCTGCCCAGTGTTGCAACTTGCTCCTCCAGATTTATAATCCGTGCTTCCAAAAGGGCAACCTGCTCACATGTGTCACAGCGGTATCCATCCTGGAGCCATTGCATCAATTTTGCATACATGTGGCACACTGTGCACTGAGCAAAACCTTCAACCCTGCTAGCACTCATTTCCCAGTTACAATATAATTACTTATAGGAAGTTTAAGATCTTACTTACAAGTTAGAAGACTCCTGTCTTAAAGTGGTGTTCCGGCCGTTTTTTTTTTTTAAGTCAGCAGCTACAAACACTGTAGCTGCTGACTTTTAGAAAGGACACTTACCTGTCCAGTGAGCCTGTGATGTCAGCCCCTTGAGGCCTATCCGGCCTTGCGGCTTCACTGCCAGTTTCCTACTGCTCATGCGTGATTCGCTTGGAGCTTTGTGAATGGCCCCGTTGGTTTCTGAGACACACACATGTCCCAGAAGGCAACGGGGCTGCTCGCAGAAGAGGAAGAAGCACAGCGTAATAGGAAGAGGCAGATTAGGAAGACTGCCTAGCAACAGGGGTTTCAGGTAAGTTAATTTTTTTTTTCAAATTTTTATTTCAAATTTTTTTAAAAATATTGATGAACTTTTTTATTTTAGCGTGGCCCTCCACTTTAACTCCTGGTTATTAACTCTCCACTTTAGTTCCAAATTCCACTTATGTTTACAAAATCCAGATGCAAGCCAGCATTAGCAGGGAGCCAGCTCCAAAGGGAGTTGTATAGACCCTTATATAGACCTGTGAACAATTAACCACTCCCCTTAATTAGCAGAGATGAAAAAAATGTGCTGTTTAAAAAGTGTCAGAAAAAGGAGGGAAAAAAAGTGTTTTAAAAACTGACAGCAAACTTATCAAATGAGGAGAAAAAACAAAAACCCTTGTAACAACAAGCGGTCAAAAGTGCAACTCCTGGTTATTAACTTTCCACTTTAGTTCCAAATTCCACTTATGTTCACAAAATCCAGATGCAAGCCAGCATTAGCAGGGAGCCAGACAGACAGTGATATGAGAAGCAGCACAGTGATGGTCTTGTCTCTGTCACTCTGCTTCTTTCTTCTATCACCACATGAACATGTGCTGCTTTTTCCTCTCACACTCTAGTCCTGTAGTACAGAGACTGCAAGAGGTGGATAACAGGTTGGATTCAGGTACTTACACTGTTTGCATTTAAAATGATTACAGAGCTCCGTTAATCTGAGTCTTTTATATCTGCCTAGAATTCAGTTTTAATATATATATATATATATATATATATATATATATATATATATATATATAAAATACATCTCATTATAGAAAATTATTATTACCTTTCTCTTTTTATATGCATAAATATTCACCTTATTCATCCAGTCAATGAGACTCATCTGATCACAGATCGGAGTAAGGGGCCAATCCCAGCTCCTTACCACGTGATCAGCTCTCAGCCAATGACAGCTGATCACGTAATGTAAACAAAAGCAAGTAATAGGCTTTTCCTTCTCGCGCTGAAAGCGTGAGGAGAAAAAAAAGCCGATTACTGGCTTCTGTAAATGGGACATTGGTCACTCACACAGAGGGCACTGCCGCCTCATCAGTGCCCACCAGTGCCACCTACCAGTGCCTATAAGTACTGCAAAGCAGTGCACACTAGTGCCCACTAGTACCACCTATTAGTGTCTACCAGTGCTGCCAATCAGTGTCCACCAGTGCTGCCAATCAGTGCCCACCGGTTCGCATCAACAATGCCACCTATCACTGTTGCCTATCAGTGTCACCTACCAGTGTCTATCAGTGCCACCTATCAGTGCCACCTTTCAGTGCCACATATCAATGCCCATCAGTGCCACCTATCAGTGCAGTCTTATCAGTGCCTCCTGATCAGTGCCCACCAGTGCAACCTATTAGTGCAGCCTATCAGTGCCCATAAGTGCAGCCTCATCAGCGCACATCAATAAAGGAGAAAAATTACCTGTTTGCAAAATTTTATAACAAACTATGAAACCCCAGTAGTGATTAAATACCACCAAAGAAAGCTCTATTTGTGTGAAAAAAAAAGATAAAAATGTCATGTGGGTACAGTGCATGACCACGCAATTGTCATTCAAAGTGCAACAGCGCTGAAAGCTGAAAATTGGCCTTGGCAGGAAGGGAGTTTAAGTTCCCAGTAAGCAAGTGGTTAATGAGCAATTACAGTAAGTACAAGATCTCTGTACTTTTCTCTTCTACATGTTAATGGCCAATACCAGCTGCTTATGAAACACAAGCCTGCTGGGATTTTTTAATGCACCTCCCTTATCAAAGGGCCAAAAGTGACCATCAAAAAAAGTACCCCTATTGACTTCAATGCATTTGAAATCCTTTGTCTGCATTGGTGACACCCAAGCTGATGTCTATCAGAAAAACTAGAGAAGGCTGGAACTGCTCAACTCCAAGGAGTGACTAATCTAAGTTCTATACATAAATTACAGATTGAGCTATTGAAGTAGAAGTCCAATCAAAGACTCTAAACTTCAAGCTGCTCCCACCTCCATTCTAAGCCCAAGCTTAACTGCCCTGTAAAGGAAAGATGTCTATACATACCTATTCTGAAGGTGCTCTGGTCCAGTCACATGATCTCCCTAGCAGCCGGCTTCCATGGAGAGGAGAGATCACCGATAACGGCTGCATTAATTGGGTGGTGACATCTCCCATAGGCCTCAAGGTAGAGGAAAATGGTCTGGTTATCATATGATCGGCTTCCAGAGCCAGCTTCAGTGTATTGGAGGGACAACTGACTAAGGATGCCCCGAAGTAAGCCTACAGGTTATGAGTAATCACCGTTCAAGGTTGGTCTCCACCTGTACCACCTTCACTGCATACTACCAGGTGCTGGCCCTATTCGAGAGGAGAGGAAAAGGGTCTGGTCAGCCACACAGCCGATAAAATCACCTTAATTTAGATATATTCCAAATAGACACTCCACAATGTACAATCAAGGGAAAATTGCACACCAGCTAGTGCTATTTTCCCTCAATTGTACATTGTAGAGTGTCTATTTCGGAATATGTCTAAATTAAGGTGATTTTATCAGATGTGTGGCGGACCAGACCCGTTTCCTCTACAATAAAGCCAGTAATGGACAGGGCCAGGCACTTGGTAGTGTGCAGTGGAGGTGGTAAAGGTGGAGACGGACCTTGAGCAGTGATTACTCTTCACCCATAGGCTTACTATGGGGCATCCGTAGTCGGTTTGGACTTTAGGGCCCTCAGAATAGGTAAGCATAGACATCCTTTCTTTACAGAGTAGTTGGTATAGGGCTTAGAATGGGGGTGAGAGCAGGGTTATGTTTAGATTTGACTGGACTACTTTAAACAATGTGAATGTGCTTTTTCAACACAGTAGATAAGGAGAGCCCAGAATAAAAACATTATAAAGAGCTGAGAGCTCCATCTGCTGGATGAAAATATAGATTTGAACTTTTCAAATACAATATTTCAAAGTTACCTGACTAAAAATATGAAAAAAAGTTTGTATTTTAACCAACTTAATAAATTAAATATACTCAAAAACAATAGAATTTGCCTTTAAAGAAACAATCTTCTGCAACCTAAAATGCAAAAATCAGAAAGGGGACAAGTCACCTTGCTCCTTCTAACTCAGCTGCGGCTGATGATGTATGCGACCAATCATATGCTCCGGTACGGTCATGTAGCCATCTGTTCATTTCCATAATACATTTCTCTTGGAATCTTAATAGGACTATTTTTTTGAAGGAATTGGAGGCGGAATAAAGAAGGTGAATGAAGGAACCAAGGCTGATGTCAATCAAAAATGTACCCTCAGCTCGACCTGGAATATTAGAGATTCAGATGTTATCTTACCCAAAACTAATTTCACCGCCAAAAGAGAGATTTCACACTTCCATAACATTTAGCATTTAATGACAGTGCTAGATGAAAATAGCTTTAAAAAATCCCAACCAATTAATAATATGGCTCTGGGATTTTCTGCTAGGCCAGCCATTATATGTCACATTATCCTCCATATATGAAAGCACCAGATGAGCAAGGAGCTGAGACAGAGAGAGACAGAGAGAGAGAGAGAGAGAGAGAGAGAGAGAGAGAGAGAGATAGAGAGAGAGAGAGAGAGAGAGAGTAAGGAGAGTATAAAGGGGTCAGAGGGCCATTTGCAGAGAAACAGTCACTTTGCTCTACATCTGTTCTGATCATTTAGGCTCCATTCACACTTGTGCAACTTCAAAATTGTGTGATTTCCACTGCGACTTTACAGTGTGACTTGATTCAACTTTTATGCCACATTGGACGAGTGTGACTTTGTTGCGCCTTTGGCTTAGACCATGTGACTGCATGTGCTCTACAAAGTCGCACACACATGTATATGATGCAGGTGCAACTTTCATGCAACTTTTGAGGGTTTACATTGAAGTCTATGGGTCTCATGTTACATGAAAATCTGACCAAAGTAGTACAAGAACTACTTTAAAGTCGCTGTGACTTTAAGGCCTCATGCACGCAGGGCGTTAAAAAAAAACAAGATGCAAAGCCAGTGCCGACATCAGGAAAAATGTGCTTTTTTCAAGTGTTTTGCATTGGCGTTAATGGTGTTAATGCACACAGAGTTCCTCTGTACATCAGAGTTTGCAGGATTCCCCCTTACATGCTGCGTTAGCATTAGCAGCGCTTCTCTGCCCTCTTCTATTTTCCACTCCTAAATCCAATTACTACAGCTTAAAAACGCTTGACCCGGCTTAAAGCTGTATACAGCATTAACAAGCATTTAGCCACGTCAGGCGTTTTTACAGCTGTAACGCTGCTGCCTAATAACGCGCTGGCCTGTGGTTTTTTGCAGCTTGAAAATGCCTATGCCACTATAAGCTCCTAAAAGCCTATGTGGACACATAGAATAACATGGAGAGACGTTTTAAATCTGTAAAAAAAAAAAACGCATGATGCTCCTAAAAGCAGCAGGAAAAACACCCTGTGTGCATGAGTCTTAAGTCGCACAAATATTAGCGGTAATCATTGGAAAACATGGGGTGCAACTTGTCATGTGACTTTGGGTTCCAAAGTTGCATGACTAGTCGTACAAGTGTAAACTGGGCCTTAAAGATAGAAAACAAATATGATAATGTTTGTGAATTGATCTTTTGCAAACAAATACATAAAAAGTGATAATATAATGACTAATGCCGCATACACACAGTCGAACTTTCCGACGGGAAATGTTCAATGTGAGCTTGTTATCAGAAAGTCCAATCGTGTGTATGCTCCATCGAACATTTGCTGTCGGAAGTGCCGGCCACAAATGTTTGAGAGCATGTTCTCAAATTTTCCAACAACTTCACTGTTTGTCGGAAAGTCCGATCGTGTGTTCACAAGTCCGTCGCACAAAAGCTCAGGCATGCTTGGAATCAAGCAGAAGGAGCTGCACTGGCTACTGAACTTCCTTTTTCTTGGCTCGTCGTACGTCTTGTCACCGCGTTCTCACGTTCAGAATTTCCGACAACATTTGTGTGACCGTGTGTATGCAAGACAAGTTTGAGCCAACGTCCTTCGGAAAAAAATCCACGGTTTTGTTGTCGGAAATTCCGAACGTGTGTACGCGGCATAATGCCCCGTACACACGGTCGGATTTTCCGACGGAAAATGTGTGATAGGACCTTGTTGTCGGAAATTCCGACCGTGTGTGGGCTCCATCAAACATTTTCCATCGGAATTTCCGACACACAAAGTTTGAGAGCAGGATATAAAATTTTCCGACAACAAAATCCGTTGTCGGAAATTCCGATTGTGTGTACACAAATCCGACCGACAAAGTGCCACGCATGCTCAGAATAAATAAAGATATGAAAGCTATTGGCCACTGCCCCGTTTATAGTCCCAACGTACGTGTTTTACGTCACCGCGTTTCGAACGATCGGATTTTCCGACAACTTTGTGTGACCGTGTGTATGCAAGACAAGTTTGAGCCAACATCCGTCGGAAAAAATCCTAGGATTTTGTTGTCGAAATGTCCGAACAAAGTCTGACCGTGTGTACGCCCTATAAGAGTGACATAATGTGGTACCAGTTTATGATTCTGTTTTGCAATAATCTTCTTTGGATCAGGCTGCCACTGTTGACCTCTCCACCTCAAGTTGGAGTTCTCCATCCCTTCATTGTGCCATTGGATGGAGTAAATGGACAGAGGCTTAATCTTGAATTTGTTGTTTGCCTCCCATGGAAGTGGCACCCAAGACAGTTTTTCACAATAAAATGTTTTTTAAACCCGCTGGAGAAGTTTCTAAAAATTGTTTCTAGAACCCAACCTTGATTTGTACTGGTCTAAACCCTTATCCTGGACTTGCTTACTCCAGGAAAATTAATTACCCAAAAGTAGACTTCATTCAACCAATTATACTAAATCAGAGGGAGATTGGTTGTGCCAGAGGAAACACATTTATCCTTTATTTATTTACAAACTCAATTTATTCTCATGTACATCAGTGATATAAAATATCAATCAAATCAATTTCAATTGCAGGTTGTAACAAAATGTGGAAGAGCCCATAGTGAGGTGAATAATTTTTTTTTTATAGAAACAGCTTGATTTTTTAGTAAGAAATAAAGCATTCCGTCTCTACCAGAAATAAGCTGTGAGGACAGGGCTATGGGGACTCCCATGTATGTTAGTGATACTCAGGGCCACTGATAGGCCAGTACAACTGGCCCTGCTGGCCGGGCCTGGGCAACCTGAACAGTTAAGTAATTAATGTTAAAAAAAAAAATAAAATCCTTCAGCCATGACTGATCAGATTCCCCCCACCAACACCCGATCTCCCCACCCCCACCGCCGTTTACTCTTTACATTTTTTTTGCCATCTTACTGCCGACTAGGTGGTGGCAGGGGAGGGACTATTTCTTATATTTCGAGCGCGTAAGAATGCCTTTTCTGCGCCCTCCCCTCATACTGGCTCAAGTCACAGCCAGCACGTCCTCCATATTGCTGTCCCCCTGGCACCGCAGAGTGACTCCTCTCTCTCCGCATGAGAGAATTAGCAGTGAGGCGAGCAGCGGCAGCAGAGGACAGAAAAGAAGCAGATGGCATCGGCATCGCATCTGACTGTAATAGTTTGTGGACAGTCCAGGCAGCAGCAGGATCAGGGAAGAAGTGACTCCTTGGGCCCGGCTAACAATTACACAGGTGTGTGCTTGCTTGGGGGGAGGGGAGGGGGGGATTCAAGATCTACTACTACTCCAGCAGCAGCTATACATTATGGCATTAGCATGATGGGTGACACTGTCTGCAGCACAATATGGCATTGGCGGCATGGGTGGCACTGTCTGCAGGTAGCACATGCGTTATGGCCCATAACGCATGTGCTGCCTGCAGAGACAGCGCCACCCATGCCGCCAATGCCATATTGTGCTGCAGACAGTGCTACCCATGATGCTAATGCCATAACGCATGTGCTGCCTGCAGAGACAATGCCACCCATGCCACCAATGGCATTATGTCATTGGCGGCATGGGTGGCACTGTCTGCAGCACAACATGGCATTGGCAGCATGGGTGGCACTGTCAGCAGGTAGCACATGTGTTATGACATTAGCGTCATGGGTGACACTATGTCTGCAGCACATTACGGCATTAGCGTCATGGGTGGCACTGTCTGCAGCACAATATGGCATTGGCGGCATGGGTGGCACTGTCTGCAGGTAGCACATGCATTATGGCCCATAATGCATGTGCTGCCTGCAGAGACGGTGCCACCCATGCCGCCAATGCCGTAATGTGCTGCAGACAGTGCCACACATGACGCTAATGCCATAACGCATGTGCTGCCTGCAGAGACAGTGCCACCCATGCTGCCAATGGCATTATGCCATTGGCTGCATGGGTGGCACTGTCTGCAGCACAATATTGCATTGGCCATATTGACTTTGTTTCAAGGCTGGGTCTGGGGAGGAGCCAGGGTCGGGGCCAGGGGTGGGGCTGAAGGAGGGACCAGGGGCGGGACCAGGGGTGGAGCTGAAGGGGGCCCCATCAGGTAGGCTGTACGGGGCCCCATGATTTCTATCAGCGGCCCTGGTGATACTCATAAGCCTCGTAAACACGATCAGATTTTCGGCAGGGAATTGTGTGATGACAGACTGTTGGCCTAAAATCCCACTGTTAGTACGCTCCATCAGACAATTGTTGTCCAACTTTCCACCAACAAATGTTGGATGGCAGGCTAGTAAATTTTCGGGGGGGACAATGGTCTGTTGTCAGATTTTCATATCATTTGTACACAAGTCTGTCACACAAAAGTCCAAAGTAAAAACACGCATGCTTGGAATCAATGCTCACCAAACACGACATTAGCAGAAGGTGCCCAAAGGGTGGTGCTCAAGAGCTGAAATTCCACGTAGTACGTGACTATGTTCGTGCTTGTTGGCCAACAATTGTGTGCCATTAGTTTGCAAGACAAGCTCCCGGCACACGCCCTTCAGACAAAAGTCTGACGCTCTGTTGGCCAACAATCATCGCCATTGGAAATTTTAAAAAATCCTCTGCAAAGACCATGTCCTCCTTATTAGAGAAATATAAATCCAGAAAACTTCTGGAATCCATTCCATGTACATGATAGAGTTTATATGTTGTGGAATTCATTGTCCTGCAATTCTGAATTTCACCTCTTTGATTTCTGCTTTCAACTAAGCTTTAATGTTTGAGTTCTATTTAGATTCTTTTGAAAGAAGGTGGTTACATTTTATTGTAATATAATCATAAATATATTTATAAAGCAGTCATGGGAATAGTGCTGACTGAGGTATGATTGTCATCTGAGTTTGCAAAGGTGTAACCACTTTAAGACCAGGCATTTACATTTGTTGTTTTCAAGTAAAAATCTGTATTTTTGCTAGAAAATTACTTAGAACACCCAAATATTATACAGTGGGGAAAATAATGATTTGATTGCCTGCTGATTTTGTCAGTTTGCCCACTTACAAAGAAATGAAGTGTCTATAATTTTTATCATAGGTGTATTTTAAATGATAGAGACAGAATATCTACCAAAAATCCAGAAAAACCACATAAAACAAATGCTATAAATTGAGTTGCAGTTCAGTGAGTAAAATAAGTATTTGATCCCCATGCAAAATACGACTTATGCAGCGTTCACACAAGCAGGCTTTTCTATCGGACTGGTTCAACAGACCGAGTCTGGCGGACAATCCGATCGTGTGTGGGCTTCATCGGACCTTTAGCGGACTTTTCCACTCGAAAATCTGACAGACTTTAGATTTAGAACATGTTTCAAATCTTTACGTCGTAACTCTGCGGGCCCCAGAAATCTGCTCGTCTGTATGCTAGTCCGACGGACAAAAACCGAGGCTAGGGCAGCTATTGGCTATCAACTTCCTTATTTTAGTCCGGTGTACGTCATCACGTCCGAATCCGTCGGACTTTGGTGTGATCGTGCGTAGGCAAGTCCGTTCGTTAAAAAGTCAGTCGAAAGTCTGCCGGAAAGTCCTTCGGACCAATCCGGTCGAAAAGTCCGCCCATGTGTACGCGGCCTTAGTACTTGGTGGAGAAAACCATGCTGGCAAGCACAGAGGTAGACATTTCTTGTAGTTGGTTACCAGGATTCAGTGTTGCCAACCCCCGAAGTGCAATTTACTGGCAGAATGCCAACATTTACAAACAGTGCCAATTTTTTACTGGCAAAATTCATGAAAATTTACTGACAGAGCCAATTTTGTTTATGACACTACAAAAGTACCTAAAATGACACTTTTCAGTGCTAAACAAAGATCAATATTTACACTATAAACATGTAGCTAGTGCTATTAGTAAAGTCTTTAAGTTAAACAAATGTCAAAAACACAGAGTTCCTCCTTACATCAGAGTTTGCAGGATTCCCCCTTACAGTGCAAGGGAATTTTGATGTAAAGGGGAATTCCGCAGATCATGATCTAAGGGGGAACTGCGATGTAAAGAGTGGGAGCTCTGGTCACCAGAGACCACCTTTTATCAGAGTCCATTGCATTCTCCTTTACATCAGTGTTCCCACTTACATTAGGGTCTGCAGCATTGCCTTTTACATCAGAGTTCCCCTTTACATTAGGTTCTGCAGAATTCCCCCTGCAGACTGATGGAAAGGGGAACACCTGGAACTCTGACGTGGGGCACTCTGGTGACCAGAGTCCACTTTCTGCAGAGTGAATACACTAATGTAAGGGGGGTTACTGATGTAAGGGGGAACCTTTATATCAGAGCCCCCTTACATTATTGTATTCACTCCCCCCTTACACCAGTAACCCTCCCCTCAGACTGGCCTGATGGTGATATCACCGACCTCCTCTCAGGTGCACCGTGCAGGATTCAGTCAGTTGGCTCCAGCTTGATGGCTCTGATTTTATCCTATAGTCTCCTATCCACAGTCCACACTGACTCCTCCCGTAATCCCCATCCCGGCGGCGTTCTAACTTTCAATGCCTCTCCAGGCTCCCCCTCAGAGACTGAAAAAATGATACAAGACAAGAGATGGTCAGAGATTGCAGACATTATACAGGAGATGGTTAGCAGCTGCAGACATGGTACAGAGGTGGTCAGAGGCTGCAGACATAGTATAGAGGTGGTCAGAGGATGCAGACATGGTACAGAGGTAGTCAGAGGATGCAGACATGGTACAGAGGTGGTCAGAGGCTGCAGACATGGTATAGAGGTGGTCAGAGGATGCAGACATAGTATAGAGGTGGTCAGAGGATGCAGACATGGTACAGAGGTGGTCAGAGGATGCAGATATGGTATAGAGGTGGTCAGAGGCTGCAGACATAGTATAGAGGTGGTCAGAGGATGCAGATATAGTATAGAGATGGTCAGAGGATACAGACATATTATAGAGGTGGTCAGAGGATGCAGACATGGTATAGAAGTGATCAGAGGATGCAGACATGGTACAGAGGTGGTCAGAGGATGTGGACATGCTACAGAGGAGGCGGTCAGACGATGTATACATGGTACAGAGGAGGTGGTCAGAGGATGTGGACATGGTACAGAGGTGGTCAGAGGATGTGGACATGAATGATAGAGAGATGGTCAGAGGATGTGGACATGGTACAGAGGTGGTCAGAGAATAAAATGCATTCATTTTAATTTTTCCTGATGAAATCCAGTATCCGTGCATTACAATGCAGTCAGCAACTGAACGGAGAGGTTATGTTTTCCTGTTCAGAATCACATTTAAAACCCTGCTTGATAAACTAATTTAGGTGAATTTCTTTCTCCTGAATTTCCTCTCTGAATAAAATATTAAATGGACATTACAGGGAAAGTTTCCAATATTCTGCAAGTGAAGAACTAAATTTTGGTTCCGCAATGAATTTATCAGCAACATCTACAAGTTATATTCAGAATTAATTGTAAAGTCTTGTGTTACTAAAATATGTTGGTTTGTTCAAAAACCCTTTTCTAACGCACATGTGAATGTGCACATAGTAAAAAATGTTCTATTCAACAATGTGTGGCTTCTTCTTTCAAGGCTCAATATCATTTTTTGGACTAAGTTGGTGTTTACACTGAAATGAGGGTTATTTACTAAAGGCAAATCCATTTTGCACTACATGTGCACTTTCAGTGCAGTTTCAAGTGCAGTTTCATGTGCACTTTTGCAGTGCACTTGGAGTGCAAAGTGGATTTTCCTTTAGTAAATAACTTAATATAATTTGCCACAATCACGCCATTTTCGTGACTCACCAAAATTCATTCATGGTGTTGAAAATTATGTATATTTTTATCAGTAATGCATTACATACATTAACAACAAAAACAAGGTGTGTGTGTAGCAGACCCACAACATAATAACATTTCGCTGAAGAAGAGATTGTCACCTCATGTATCAAATAAATTACATTTGCAATATTGAAGAAAATGGCCAAAAAGAAAAGCCCATTGGAGAACCTAGGAGACAGCTAAAAGAACCTAGGAGACAGCTAAAAGAAACACAAGCAGTAAATCTAAGTAAATCTTATTTCAGTTTGAGTAAAATATTTATTTTGAAAATGTTTCTTAAACATTTTCTGGCATATCAATGGCCCCTCTACCCGCAAAGTACTCGACATACTTCTGTCTTACTTCGTGGGCGCTTTGGGGGGCAAGCCAGGACGGCCAACTTCAAGCGCCGTCAGGGTTTCTTCTTGAAGTCTGGCCTCAGGCCCAACCGAGGCAACATAGTTCATTGAATTTCTCCTTAAAGAGTTTTGGAGAATGCAGCATGCAAGGATTATATGGTTAAGTTTATATTCCGCCATGTTGATTGCTGTAAGGAATAGGCGGAACTGGCTGGCCATTATCCCGAAAGCGTTCTCCACCACTCTTCTGGCTCTGGCCAGCTGGTAGTTAAAAACCTTCTGGTCCGGGTGAGGGTCCTCATGGCTTCAAAACGGTCGGCTGGTCAGAACGAACTAACAGAAAGCACTGAAAAACAGCAAGGCCTGAAAAGAGCGAGCTGAAAATCAGAAACGAGTGGACAAGAACACACTGCAAAATCAAATACGTATTATAAAATACGCACTGAAAAACAAATGCGAAATGCCTACACGCACTGAAAAACCAGATATGAACCCACAAACACAAACTTAAGAGCAGTAACGATCGGAAAAGCACGAGGTTGAAAAGCGAGAATCGTCTCTCACCAAACTTTTACTAACACGAGAAGGAGCCCAAAGGGTGGCACACTTGGTATTGAACTTCCCTTTTTTAGTGCCGTCGTACATGTTGTACGTCACTGCATTCTTGATGTTCGGAATTTCCAACAAGATTTGTGTGACCGTGTGTATGGAAGACAAGTTTAAGCCAACACCCGTCAGAAAAAATCCATGGATTTTGTTGTCGGAATGTCCGACCGTCTTTACAGGGCATTAGTGTGGCTAGAGAGCTTTATATGAGAGCTTTAAATGTGGCTAGAAATATTATTAGTAAATATTAAGTATGTGTATGCAGTATTTCATATTTTCCTGACTAAAAGTTTAAGGAGTATAGTTCACTTTTTTTTGGGAGGGGGAAGGGGGATATGGGAAATAGCAATCCCAAACAAGATATTGCACTAAACCCCTAGGAAAATAAGAGAACCAGAATCGTCGGTAAGTGGAAGTGTGAGTTTGATAATAAAGTTGCCAGTGCCTCCCCCTAGGGCAGGGCCTCTGTGAACAGTGGGGACTCCCTTACTCAGAAATTAAACAGAAATCTAAACAAAGTAATTGGGAGCAAAGGAATAACTACAACCAGCATATACCATTATTAATCTCTATCCACAACGCTGTCCTTCTCATGCTAATATTATCACAGCAATAGTATCGTACATGATCTCATCATATATTGTATGCATTTGTGCATTAAATACGAAACTAATGAAACGGATATAACAAAAAATAATAAATATTATACCAATTTCATTAATTTCATAATTAATGCACAAATGCATATATGATGAGATAATGTATGGTAATATTGATGTGATAATATTAGCATGAGAAGGACAGAGATGTGGATAAAGATTAATAGTACAAACAACTGCCCAAAATTCTGGTACTTGATAAACAGCAAGCAGTCCAAGGCAAATATTCATGCTTTTAAAGTGACAGCGCTGTGGTAAATTTATCAGCATATACCATTAACCATAAGTATAAAGATAAAACCACAAAACACAACACACTACAGCGCTATCTCTGTGCCAATCCCATGGTCATAGGATATAATTAGGCAACTTACAAATAAATGTGGGAAATGCTGCGCCAAACTCAAAAGGAAAAAAAAGGCAGCCAACACAACAATCAGACAAATTGTAAATGTGAGTGAAACGGCAAAGTGTGGTGCTCATAAAGTGTACAGAAAAAACAATACTGATGATTATAAAATCACTGTGAGTGACACTAACCCATAAGATGAACTAAAAATAAGAGGAAAAAAGGGGGGTATAAGCCCCAAAAAGGATTCAAGAGTTACAAATAGTAATATTCTAGTGAAAGAATGATACAGACTAAACTACGTGTAACCTCTAGTGATAAATTTACACTCAAGTATATCTATCAAAATAAATGTGATCTCAAAACCACATAAAAATAACATAGAAAAAATATATATATTGAATAAAAACACCAAATGGAGTGAAAGTAAATAATACCATATAAATCAAAACTAATATGGATGTAGTTGAGATCAACTCAACTATATTGTGTGTCCATCAAATCAATCTATTGGAGTGTGAAATACACTGTGGTATAATGACTATAATGTCCGTGCATGAAATATAGGCTCATTCAGGTGCCACTGAAACACTGTAGGTACTCCAAATCTTCATAGAAGTTTCTACAGGGTTATTAGGAACATTTCAGCATATGGGGTGACATCATTTCCAGACATGATCTCAGGCAGATAGAAGTAAAATGCCCTTACCAGAGGAGATAGACTAACAGGTCGTCAGCGGAGAGTCTAAAGAGCTTGTACCGTTAAACGGTAAGATGTATCTGGTTCCAATCACACTGGTAGGCTTGGCTTGAAGAAGCGAAGAAGGCCACAAAGGATGTTGTATCCCCGGAGAAGCTGAGTTGGACCTGGACATCCTAATGGACCAACCTCGATCATCCACTAGGTTCCACTCAATCCTCGATAGTCCCCATGATATGGCAAGGAAATAAAAGAAGAAGCTTCCACATAGTGTAAATCCGTTGAAAAAACAGGAATTTATTGGTATACAAATTATAAAAGGTTATAACCAACAAATGGTAAAATCTAGGGCGGTAAAAATTGGGTTTACTTGAACCTAACAGCGCAGTAGGTGATCGCTATGGTAAAAAACGGACCCGACGCGTTTCGTCCTCTAAGACTTCTGCTGGGGTGTAAATTTACCTGCCTTCTACTGCGCTTTATATAGAAAACTATACAAAATTATGACAAACACATGATCGGACCGGTGTACGCCGTGATTTCCGGGTTTGTCAGCGTCACTGGTGTTTCTGCGGACATGTGATAGATGTAAAGCCAATTAGGCAACTGATTAAAATAAACATCCAAAAAAAAAAGTCTTATTCTCGGAGGTATAGGAATAAATGTCAATAATAAAAAAAGAGGCTGTTGAAGGTAGTGTGGCTTGCTTCCGAAATGCGTTCCCATTGGTTCTCATGGCAGATGGACTGGCAGCTCCTCTCTACACTCCAACTGGAGATACACACTTTGGATGGGTATCCGAACACTGGACGAACCATCCCGGCTATACAGGCCAGCTCGACGCTGACTCCCTCTGGACAGATCTCAGGCTAATCTCGCTCCCTCTATACAGCTTGCCTTCTTCCTATAATGGATAAAGACCATAGCTCCCAGTTCACACTTGGACCTCCCATCCACTGCAAACTTCATCCCCCACCACACCCGCTTGTGAGTGCCATTGCTGTTTATATCATTTTTTATCCTTTAACAAATTGTGCTTCACGATGCCTGCTTGGGGCTTTTTTTCCTTTTCCTCTTGCATAAGTATAAAGATGCACACCTGTATGGAAATAATACGAGCTTTATATAAGAAAAGGTTATTAATAGTACATACATCCAATGTACAAAATGGTATATCAGCAAAAGGAATTTTGCACATGTACCTGGGTATAGACACCATATTGCCAAAAGTATTGCGACGCCTGCCTTTACATGTGCATGAACTTTAATGGCATCCCTGTCTTAATTCGTAGGGTTTAATATTGAGTTGACCCACCCTTTGCAGCTATAACAGCTTAAACTCTTCTAGGAAGGCTGTTCACAAGGTTTGGGAGTGTGTCTATGGGAATGTTTAACCATTTTTACAGAAGTGCATTTGTTAGGTCAGGCACTGATGTTGGACAAGAGGGCCTGCTTCGCAATCTCTGCTCTAGTTCATCCCAAAGGTGTTCTATTGGGTTAAGGTCAGGACTCTGTGCAGGTTAGTCAAGTTCCTCCACCCCAAAGTTGCTCATCTATGTCTTTATGAGCCTTGCTTTGTGCATTGGTGTGCAGTCATGTTGGAACAGGAAGGGGCCATGCTCAAACTGTTCCCTCAAAGTTGGGAGCATGAAATTGTACAAAATGTCTTGGTATGGTGATGCCTTAAGAGTTCCCCTCACTGGAACTAAGGGGCCAAGCCCAACCCCTGAGAAGCAACCCCACACCATCCCCTCTCCACCCAAGGAGTTGGACCAGTGCACAAAGCAAGGTCCATAAAAACATGGATGAGCAAGTTTGATCAATCAATTGATCACATGTGCAGCTTAATGGCAGTTGAAGAGTAAACAAAGACCAAGATGACAGCTTCCTTGGCTGAAAATGATAGTTGGGTTTACTTTCACTTTAAGTTGAACAATAGAGGACACTGTCATCAAATTTAAGAGTGTTGACTCTTGGTCAGCTGAATAGAAAGGTTTAGGTTTGTTTTTCACTAGCTTGGCAGCAGTAACACTTGTAAGTTCTGAAACATGGAACAGTTTCAGTTTAAAAAAAAAGTTTACTTTTTTCTGGGTCCAGATCTGTTTACGCACCAATACAACCCATTGTTCTGAAATTCAAGCAACCTTTCAAACTCTGTGCAAATTCTCAGAGTCTTTTAGTTTTCTGTATTAAAAGGTTTATCCAGAGGTTGATTAGTATAATTCATTGAGAAGTTATATGTAATAATTATGAGGCTCTAACAAGTGAAAACCAAAAAAATTTAGCTTGGTTTCTAATTTTTTTTATGAAAAGATGAACTAGCTCACATCACCCTAATACCCTTCCCCCAATCTCTGCTGCACTTATACAGTATATTATGACCACCCACACCAGCCTGCGTAACAGACCTCACACTTGGAGTATTCACTGCACAGCTCTTGGGGCTATGTACTATCACAATGCATGCAATGAGGGGAACTAATGCAATAGTTGGGTTTATATGTATCTACAATCAGCTCCTTTGGCCACACTGTTTGCATAGTGGTGCATTTCCTAGCTGGCCTTTTTAACTCCTTTGCACCAACAGTACACAAATATGTGGCCTCTCCAAGCGGCCACAGATTTGCATATCATTTTGTAAACACAGCTGTACCGAGAGCGCACTCCCTGTGCGCTCCTATCACAGTTACCAGCGACTAACAGAAAGCTTTCCAATTATATGACTGCTGTGACAGACATTGGTGGCGGTCACATGATCATAAACCGCGCCCTGCCTCCCGACTAGGGATGAACCGAACACCCCCCTGTTCGGATCGCACCAGAACTTGCGAACAGGCAAAAAATTTGTTCGAACACGTGAACACCGTTAAAGTCTATGGGACAGGAATATGATTAATCAAAAGTGCTAATTTTAAAGACTTATATGCAAGTTATTGTCATAAAAAGTGTCTGGGGACCTGTGTCCTGCCCCAGGGGACATGGATCAATGCAAAAAAACGTTTTAAAAACGACCATTTTTTCGGGAGCAGTGATTTTAATAATGCTTAAAGTGAAACAATAAAAGTGTAATATCCCTTTAAATTTTGTACCTTGGGGGTGTCTATAGTATGCCTGTAAAGGGGCGCATGTTTCCCATTTTTAGAACAGTCTGACAGCAAAATGACATTTCAAAGGAAAAAAAGTCAATCAAAACTACTCGCGGCTATTAATGAATTGCCAGTCCGACAATACACATAAAAGTCCATTGATAAAAACGGCACGGGAATTCCCCACAGGGGAACTCTGAACCAAAATTTTTAAAAAAATTACGTGGGGGGTCCCCCTAAATTCCATACCAGGCCCTTCAGGTCTGGTATGGATTTTAAAGGGAACCCCGGCCAAAATTAAAAAAAGAAAATGGAGTGGGGCCCCCCTAAAAATCCATACCAAACCCTTATCCGAGCACGCAACCTGGCAGGCCGCAGGAAAAAAGGGGGGGACGAGAGAGCGCCCCCCCTCCTGAACCATACCAGGCCACATGCCCTCAACATTGGAAGGGTGCTTTGGGGTAGCCCCTCAAAACACATTGTCCCCGTGTTGATGAGGACAAGGGCCTCATCTTCACAACCCTTGGCCGGTGGTTGTGGGGGTCTGCGGGCGGGGGGCTTATCAGAATCTGGAAGCCCCCTTTAACAAGGGGACCCCCAGATCCCGGCCCTCCCCCCTGTGTGAAATGGTAAAGGGGTACAAAAGTACTCCTACCATTTCACTAAAAAAGTGTCAAAAATGTTAAAAATGACAAGAGACATGAGTTTGAATCGAACTCGAAGCTCATCCCTACTCCCGACACTTGAAACCCCTTAAAGGGCCACTGGCACCAAGAGGTTTTCCTCACCACCATAGGTCATAGGAAATGAGGACTATAGCTGTCAATTTCAGTGCTATCTTTTTAGATGGTGCTGAATGCAGGACCTCAAACATCACCAACTCCATGAGGTAGAGAATACTTTGATAATTTGTTTTTCCAATTCTATTGGTCTAAGACACAGCATTGGCAAACAGGTATAGATAAGACTAGGCCTGGCCTATTACATCTTGTATTCACCCTCATTTATGTTCCTTTACATAGTTATGCAGTTTATAATGTTGAAAAAAATATGTCGTCCAGGTAAATCTATGCTAAACAAAAAACACTAACCTAAAGCTTTAGCTAAATATAGTAATAACAAATGATTATTATATAAATACATTATAGGATCGAAAAAGTATAACTAAAGAAAGTCACCTTTTGTGATAATGTAAACATTTACTTTTTAGTTTCTACAATGTGTTTATCTAATTAATATTTAAAGTAATTTATTTGTCATGATATTTATAAAAAGTAGTTTATTTATTATATATACACTGTGATATTGGAGCCGGAGCTCATCAGCCAAGCACCTTAGAAAAAGCAAACAATCCGTTTTACGGTCAAAAACAGGCCAACAGAAAAAAAAGCTTGTCCTCCGGAAGCAAAAATAGTTGATTGATTGTTGGTACCAAACGCTCAGCTCACTGCCAGTCACACTTCTCCTTTAACAGAGTGTTTGAAATCTCCTGGATGCCTAAGGGGTCCCAAATAGAAGGTCATCAGAGTTCAGCAACCTTGTCTCAGCCACGTGCTAGCCCAAATTGCTCATGTTGTTGTGTTCTTCTCTACTCTCTACTGAGGGATGGGGGTTATTTCCACCCAAATATCTCTCTGAACCACCAAATTTTCAGGTCTCAAATGAGGACTTATCGATCCAAAGGCGACTGTAAGTCAGTCCTCTTCTCTCCTTCGGGTTCAGGCAGTTTGGGGTAAAGGGCCAATCACAGCATCCAATGACAGCTGATCATGGATGGAAACACAAGCCGGTTATCTGTGTTCCTTTCCTCACACTGACAGCACTAGGAGAGAAGAAGGAAGCCAAAAACCGGCTTGTGTTAAAGGGACATCAACACTGATAATAAGGGCACTGATTACCATCAGTACCTCCTCATCAGTGTCGCCCATTATTGCCACCTATCAGTGCCCTTCAGTGCCACCTATCAGTGCCTATCAGTGCCACCTATCAGGGAAGCCTCATCAGTGCTCACCAGTGCTACCTATTAGTTTCCATCAGTGCCACTTATCAGTGCACATCAGTGTCATCTATCAGTGTCCATCAGTGCCGTCTCATCAGTGCCCATCAGTGAAGCCTAATAATGCCCATCAGTGAAGGAGTAAAATTACCTGTTTGCCAAATTCTATAAAAAAACTATGAACAAATTATTATTTTTTTTCAAATGTTTGGTCTTTTTTCGTTTGTTTAGAAAATAGTACCAAAAGACAGCTCTATTTGTGTGAAAAAATTATAAAAATGTAATTTAGGTACAGTGTAGCATGACCGCGCATTTGTCATTCAAAGTGTGACAGCGCTGAAAGCTGAAAATTGGCCTGGGAAGGAAGGGGTTTAAAGTGCCTCGTAAGCAAGTGGTTAAAGGGAACACAACCCAAATAGTGAGGAAATATAGCTGCCATCTAGGACCCATCCCTGCCGTTCTGTACAACACTTATCAATTTAATCTCTTCTATATTTTTTCTCCTCATAAACCATTAATAATGTTTAGGTATTGAACCTGATAATGTTAATGATAATGTTTTTTATGTTTTCTAATATATTGTCCATACACTGTATCTGATATTGTATTTTTATATAATCTTTATCCATATTCTGATGAAAGACACACAGTAAATGTCCTGAAATACGTTGGTTATCAATAAATAGATAAAAAGATATATTGTTTACATAAAAGGTTTACAATATTGCTCCAAGACAAGTCAACGCACATTTATATTCTGAATTATCTTTATTAAGATAGCGATATTTGTTAACACAATTTAGCACAGATTGATGCAAAATAACATTGCTGACTTTAGCGCAGCTGCTGTGATTTCTGACTGCCATTAGTAGGTCGTTACATAATTATATTTGGTAATATACATAGGGGGCGCTAAAACTACAAAAAAATATTACAAAAAAAATTGGTTTGGGTAAAAAGAAGGAAAACCCAAAAAACGTGCTTAATTGAAAAAATGTGAAAAAAAATGGCAATCACAATAGGTATATAACCTGAACAAAACTAAAATATCAACAATAAGTGATAACAATAGTGATAATAAATTGTCCCAATCCAGTGAATATTTCAAAACAAAAGTGATATCTTCAAAATATATGTGCCAAATTCTTGCCGTTGATATAAAGAATTCCGTCACCAAAGAGGAAAGAATACACCATGAAGTAATAGATATCTGCTTACCAGATACCAATGACCCCTTTACTTAAAAAGAGAGTCACTAGCGCTTATGCAGGATTGTGCCTGCTCACATGGAAGGCTGAACAACTGGATGATGCTTTAGGCATGGATCTCTCCCGTCCCACTCGTTCAAGGTAAGGATATATGGGAAACAAACAAAGTCTCCATAGCGTAAAACCATTTATTAAAAATTAAAATATCATAAAAATAGCCAAATGGCCGCTTACATTAGTAGGTGCCTACCCGGCACTGGGGCTGCTCGCATGTCAGGGTAAGGTTGCTGTCGCATCGCATCATGTTTGCATCATGTTCAGCGTGCGTTCCTCCCTGTACGCAGATACAACCAGAGGATCCGGATGTTTGGAATGAAAAAAACGTACGTTTCGTTGTGAACGTCTTCAGGGAAGCGTACGTTGGTCACTAGATGGCGTGTTTATATCGAAAAAGAAAAAGGGGCGGGTATAGCTTCCGTTCGTATCAATAAAGTTGTAATGCCAATCGTTATACACAAATAACCAGGGAGCAGAGGACTCCATCTAGTGGCCATAAGTCATAACGATCCAATGGTTTCTAAGAACACACAGGTAATTAAGCACTTTACCAAGTAATTATATGGTGCTCCCCCTACTGGTCATTAGCAAGCAGGTGGGGATGTTCCATACTGGCAAAAGTAAAAGATAAAATAATTGTTGTTAAGAATCCAAAAATAGTTGTTTAAGGTAATTTATTTACTAGGGGTAAAAACCTTTGGTTTTACCCTGTACTTCATGCAGTCACAGTCTCGGTTTACATTTAGCATAATAAATACATAACCGATAATAAAAAAACTAAATTACTGTAGAGTTTCATAGGTCAAATCACGAGTTCAATAGTAATATATTCCTATTTGGGGAAACTATGACTCTGGCCTACACTCCCTATTCTAAGAGTCCCATCGGAGTAATTCCTACCTACCAGTACCTACCAATAGTGGGATTTGGGAAATAAAATGCATCAAATCGAACCCATTACCAAATTCAATAACATGACCAGTACTTACCCTAAATTAGTCTTTAGTTAAAAAACAATTAAGATCTAGATCTATATTCATCCCATAAGGTTGCATAGTTTGTAGCTTGTAGAGCCAATACGTTTCATTTTTGGATACTGCCCTTTTCATATAGGTACCCCTCCAGTCTCTTGAGATTTTGTCAATCCCATAGAATGTACATAATGATGGATCACTATAGTGATAAAGTTTGAAGTGTCTTCAGACACTATGGTTGGGATAACCATTTGTAATGTTTGCAAGGTGTTCATTAATTTTTACTTTTAATTGACGTGTGGTTCTACCCACGTATTGTAGGGAACATGGGCATTCCAAAACATAAGTTACGTGGTCAGAATCGCATGAAATGAGGGGTTTAATGTTAAATTGCTGTTGGGTTACTACAGATTTAAATTGAGACCTCTTTTTCTTAGAGCCCGGTTTCCTAGTTATTCTACAGGCATTGCACCTTGTACAGTAATGGAAACCAGACCCATCTAAAAAAGTGAATGGTTTCTTTGGTGGATCAGGTACATTGGGGGCTATTCGGTTTCTAAGGCTGGGGGCCCTACGGTAAATGAATTTTGTTTTTTTTGGCAGAGAGGACTGAAGATCTTTATCTTTAACAGAGTTGGCCAGAATTTCTTAAAAATGCCTTCTACTGTTCTAAATTGGCGATGGAAACCCAATATAAATGTACAATCGCCTTTAAATTATTTTTTTGGTTTGGGAGCCAACAAGGATTGCCTGTCCATATTTGACACCTGTCGAACCAGTTTGTCCAATACATGGGCTGGATAGCCCTTCTCTATAAATCTAGTGGTAAGAATTTCTACTTGTGAAAAATAATCCAGGTCATTATCGCAATTCCGCCGTATGCGCATATATTGCCCTTTAGGTACAGCCCCTATCCATTGCGGGTGATGGCAGCTATGTGTAGGGACATAGGCGTTGCGGTCTGTTTCTTTGAAGAAAGTTTTTGTACTAATGGTGTTATCTTGTTTAGAGAGTGTTAGATCTAAATAATTCACTGTACTTAAACTGTATTCTGCTGTAAATTTTAAATTATATCTGTTATGATTCATATATTTTAAATATTGCAAAAAACTTTCCTTTGTGCCCTCCCACAAAATAATAACATCATCGATGTATCTTTTGTACAACAGAAATGATTGGGGTCTGTTTTTGGAAATGGTTTCTGATTCCCATTTGTTTAGCGTAATATTTGCCACACTAGGGGCATAAGGAGCTCCCATGGCTACACCGCCAGTTTGATTATAGTAATCATTTAAAGCCCAAAAGTAATTGTTCCCCATGGCCATAGATAATCCTTCAATCAGAAATTTGATTTGTGATTTCTTTACGGTGGATTTATTTGTGAAAGCCCACCTAACTGCTTCTACCACATCTGATTGCCGTAGATTGGTATAAAGAGACTCAATTTCTGTTGTTACTAGTAGAGTTTGATCAGTAGTAACCATAGATTGTAACAATGTAATTAGTTCTCGGCTGTCTTTGAGGTAGGATTGGCTCTGTGGAACCAGAGGCTGGAGGAAAGTGTCAAGGTATTCCCCCACCCTAGAGTACAGAGAGCCAATCCCACTCACTATTGGGCGGCCTGGTGGATTTTCCTTGTTTTTGTGTATCTTTGGCACTATATAAAGTACCAGAATTCTGGGTGTAGTTATATTGAGATAGTCTGCTTCTTTCTGGTTTAATATTTTTTTAGTGGTTCCTTTAGTGATCCATCCTTGTAGTTCTTGTTTTAATTGTGGGGTACGGTTAGCTTCTAACTTTTTATATGTTGTAGTATCTTTCAGCAGTCTCATTATTTCTTTGTTGTAGTTTTCCTTAGTTGGTATTACCAATCCTCCCCCCTAATCTGCAGGTCTTACCACTATCTGATTGTTCTCCTCCAGTTTTTTGATGCCCTCCCTTATTTTTTGATTATTTTGATGTTTGGATATTTCTATTAGAGGTACTTCATCCTGGACCATAGTCCTAAATACTTCTATATGATGGTTGGAGCCTTTTTTGGGGTTGAATACAGAATTATTTTTCAGGGTACTGTGTAAAAACGGGTCCTCTGTCTCCTTAATTGTGGGGTTAACATTTTGGCCCGAAAAATATTTTCTGATATTTATTATTATTATTATTATTATACAGGATTTATATAGCGCCGACAGTTTACGCAGCGCTTTACAACATTAGGGCAGACAGTACAAGTACAATACAATTCAATACAGGAGGAATCTGAGGGCCCTGCTCGTTAGAGCTTACAATCTAGGAGGGAGGGTCAAGTTATACAAAGGGTAATAGCTGTGGGGGATGAGGTAACGGAGAAAATAGTGCAGCTGTTAGATGGAGGCAGGATAGGCTTCTCTGAAGAGGAAAGTTTTCAGGGATCGCCTAAAAGTGGATAAAGTTGGAGACAGTCTGACAGATTGGGGTAGGGAATTCCAGAGGATGGGCGAGGCTCGGGAGAAGTCCTGGAGGCGAATATGGGAGGAGGTGATGAGGGAGCTAGAGAGCAGGAGGTCTTGGGAGGAACGGAGATGGCGATTAGGTTGGTATTTTGAGACTAGGTTAGTGATGTAGCTGGGGGCAGAGTTGTGGATGGCTTTGTAACTTATTGTTAGTATTTTGAATTTAATTCGTGGGGCGAGTGGTAGCCAACGGAGGGATTGGCAGAGAGGGGAAGCAGACACTGAGCGGTTTGTAAGGTGGATGAGTCTGGCAGCAGCATTCATGATGGACTGAAGGGGGGATAGTCTGTTTAAAGGTAATCCAATGAGGAGTGAGTTGCAGTAGTCAAGGCGACAGATAACCAGGGAGTGAATCAGGAGCTTTGTGGTTTCGTTGGTTAGAAAGGGACGTAGTTTAGAGATGTTGTGGAGGTTGAGGCGGCAAGCTTTGGAAAGTGATTGGATATATATTTTTCAATGTCTACAAATAAATTGAACTTGTCTATATTTTTATTTGGCGCAAATTTCAGTCCCTGTGCCAGGACTTCTAATTCTGAATCAGAGAATTCTGCAGTAGTTAGGTTGAATAACCCTGATTTTCATTGTTTCTCTTCCTTTTTCTTTCTCCCTCTGCCTCTTCTTCCTCTCTTTCTACTTTTTCTGTATAGTTCTGTTGAGGATTGGTTGGGATTCTGTATGGCTCTTTACAATCTCTCCATTCCCCCCCCACCTTGGTGTGGATAGGAATTATGTACCAGTCTTCCTCGAAAATTACCTCTATAATGTCCCCTAGGAGGTCTCAGTGGGTACTGGTTGCGGTTGTTGGCATAGTATCCATAGTCGGGAGGTCTGTAATCTAAAGGGGCGGGTCTATTGTAATTAGATCCTCGATAGGGTGAATTGTAGGTTGGTGGATACGGATGGGAGTTTGTTTTAGGGTGATTATTTTGACTGTGGGCTGTTCTATTATTGGCCCTATTGGATGTGTTTGAATCCCCTTTAGTTTTAGCTGCCATATTAGCTACAGTATTGTGTACTTCAACTTCCCTATCAGCTGATGATTCTTGGAGTGGGTTTAACTGTAGATTTTCTTGCCATTTATATACCCTATTTTCTTCATAGTCCTTGGTATCTCTAAAATATTTTTTGAGTTTTTTATCTTTAATCTCCCCATCATATTTGGCTAGATGGGTACTTAATTCCTTGGCCTTATCTAAGTACTCTTTGGAGGACATAAATGGTTCCATGGTTGTCTTGAGTTCTTTGATTTTAGATTCCAAGACAGCTTTTTTGGCTTCTCGCCTTCTAACCATCATTTGCATTAATTTCTGTTCACAGGCGTTGAAGAATTGGTACCACTCATCAAGTAGCCTTAAGTCCTCAACCCCATCATTGGGACTTATATCCCATCTTAAACTCCTGGGAGTGAGATTTTTGCCTATATATATCTCCAGGGATACAATATCCCACCACAGCCTAATTTGTTTTTCAGTGTCATATTTTAGTTGTTTAAATCCCTTATCCAGATCTACATTATTTTTGGGTGTTTGGTGAAAGATCTCTTCTACATTAAATTGTCTATTTTGCATGAAATTAAATACATCCATGGCTGCGCTAGGTAAAACAAGTTCAAATAAATTATATTTAAAATGAAACAATAAGGAAAATAGCAACCTCCGCGCCAATAATGTCAATAAAAAAAATGTGATTCATATAAAATCATAAACAGAATTGCCAAAAATGAGAGGTGTAGAATTTAGGAGTTTAAGACCTCCCGACTATGGATACTATGCCAACAACCGCAACCAGTAATTTTTGAGGTAGACCGGTACATAATTCCTATCCACACCAAGGTGGGGGGGAATGGAGAGATTGGAAAGAGCCATACGGAATCCCAACCAATCCTCAACAGAACTATACAGAAAAAGTAGAAAGAGAGGAAGAAGAGGCAGAGGGAGAAAGAAAAGGGAAGAGAAACAATTAAAATCAGGGTTATTCAACCTAACTACTGTAGAATTCTCTGATTCAGAATTAGAAGTCTTGGCACAGGGACTGAAATTTGCGCCAAATAAAAATATGGACAAGTTCAATTTATTTATAGACATTGAAAAATATATAAGAAAATTAAATATCAGAAAATATTTTTCGGGCCAAAATGTTAACCCCACAATTAAGGAGACAGAGGACCCATTTTTACACAGTACCCTGAAAAATAATTCTGTATTCAACCCCAAAAAAGGCTCCAACCATCATATAGAAGTATTTAAGACTATGGTCCAGGATGAAGTACGTCTAAAAGAAATATCAAAACATCAAAATAATCAAAAAATATGGGAGGGCATCAAAAACTGGAGGAGAACAAACAGATAGTGGTAAGACCTGCAGATAAGGGGGGAGGATTGGTAATACTAAGGAAAATTACAACAAAAAAATAATGAGACTGCTGAAAGATACTACAAAATATAAAAAGTTAAAAGCTAACCCTACCCCACAATTAAAACAAGAACTACAAAGATGGATCACTAAAGGAACCACTAAAAAAATATTAAACCAGAAAGAAGCAGACTATCTCAATATAACTACACCCAGAATTCCGGTACTTTATATAGTGCCAAAGATACACAAAAACAAGGAAAATCCACCAGGCCGCCCAATAGTGAGTGGGATTGGCTCTCTGTACTCTAGGGTGGGGGAATACCTTGATACTTTCCTCCAGCCTCTGGTTCCACAGAGCCAATCCTACCTCAAAGACAGCTGAGAACTAATTACATTGTTACAATCTATTGTTACTACTGATCAAACTCTACTAGTAACAATAGACATTGAGTCTCTTTATACCAATCTACGGCAATCAGATGTGGTAGAAGCAGTTAGGTGGGCTTTCACAAATAAATCCACCATAAAGAAATCACAAATCAAATTTCTGATTGAAGGATTATCTATGGCCATGGGAAACAATTACTTTTGGGCTTTAAATGATTACTATAATCAAACTGGCGGTGTAGCCATGGGAGCTCGTTATGCCCCTAGTGTGGCAAATATTACGCTAAACAAATGGGAATCAAAAACCATTTTCAAAAACAGACCCCAATCACTTCTGTTGTACAAAAGATACATCGATGATGTTATTATTTTGTGGGAGGGCACAAAGGAAAGTTTTTTGCAATATTTGGAATATATGAATCATAACAGATATAATTTAAAATTTACAGCAGAATACAGTTTAAGTACAGTGAATTATTTAGATCTAACACTCTCTAAACAAGATAACACCATTAGTCCAAAAACTTTCTTCAAAGAAACAGACCGCAACGCCTATGTCCTTACACATAGCTGCCATCACCCGCAATGGATAGGGGCTGTACCTAAAGGGCAATATATGCGCATACGGCGGAATTGCGATAATGACCTGGATTATTTTTCACAAGCAGAAATTCTTACCACTAGATTTATAGAGAAGGGCTATCCAGCCCATGTATTGGACCAACTGGTTCGACAGGTGTCAAATATGGACAGGCAATCCTTGTTGGCTCCCAAACCAAAAAAAGAATTTAAAGGTGATTGTGCATTTATATCTGGTTTCCTTTGCCAATTTAGAACAGTAGAAGGCATTTTTAAGAAATTCTGGCCAATTCTGTTAAAAGATAAAGATCTTCAGTCCTCTCTGCCAAAAAAAACTAAATTCATTTACCGTAGGGCCCCCAGCCTTAGAAACTGAATAGCCCCCAATGTACCTGATCCACCAAAGAAACCATTCACTTTTTTAGATGGGTCTGGTTTCCATTACTGTACAAGGTACAATGCCTGTAGAATAACTAGGAAACTGGGCTCTAAGAAAAAGAGGTCTCAATTTAAATCTGTAGTAACCCAACAGCAATTTAACATTAAACCCCTCATTACATGCGATTCTGACCACGTAACTTATGTTTTGGAATGCCAGTGTTCCCTACAATACGTGGGTAGAACCACACGTCAATTAAAAGTAAAAATTAATGAACACCTTGCAAACATTAAAAATGGCTATCCCAACCATAGTGTCTCAAGACACTTCAAACTTTATCACGATAGTGATCCATCATTATGTACATTCTATGGGATTGACAAAATCTCAAGAGACTGGAGGGGTACCCATATGAAAAGGGCAGTATCCAAAAATGAAACGTATTGGCTCTACAAGCTACAAACTATGCAACCTTATGGGATGAATATAGATCTAGATCTTAATTGTTTTTTAACTAACGACTAATTTAGGGTAAGTACTGGTAATGTTATTGAATTTGGTAATAGGTTCAATTTGATGCATTTTATTTCCCAAATCCCACTATTGGTAGGTAGATAGAGTTACTCCGATGGGACTCTTAGAATAGGGAGTGTAGGCCAGAGTCATAGTTTCCCCAAATAGGAATTTATTACTATTGAACTCGTGATTTGATCTATGAAACTCTACAGTAATTTAGTTTTTTTATTATCGGTTATGTATTTATTATGCTGAATGTAAACCGAGACTGTGGCTGCATGAAGTACAGGGTAAAACAAAAGGTTTTTACCCCTAGTAATTAAATTACCTTAAACAACTATTTTTAGATTCTTAACAACAATTATTTTATCTATTACTTTTGCCAGTATGGAACATCCCCACCTGCTTGCTAATGACCAGTAGGGGGAGCACCATATAATTACTTGGTAAAGTGCTTAATTACCTGTTTGTTCTTAGAAACCATTGGATCGTTATGACTTATGGCCACTAGATGGAGTCCTCTGCTGCCTGGTTATTTGTGTATAACGATCGGCATTAAAACTTTATTGATACGAACGGAAGCTTCTTATTATGCCAGCTATACCCGCCCCTTTTTCTTTTTCGATATAAACACGCCATCTAGTGACCAACGTACGCTTCCCTGAAGACGTTCACAACGAAACGTACGTCGGAGCGGTACGTGGTCACGTGTCCTTTTTTTCCTTCCAAACATCCGGATCCTCTGGTTGTATCTGCGTACAGGGAGGAACGCACACTGAACATGATGCGAACATGATGCGATGCGACGGGTCTATGACAACAACCTTACCCTGACATGCGAGCAGCCCCAGTGCCGGGTAGGCACCTACTAATGTAAGCGGCCATTTGGCTATTTTTATGATATTTAAATTTTTAATAAATGGTTTTACGCTATGGAGACTTTGTTTGTTTCCCATATATCCTTACCTTGAACGAGTGGGACGGGAGGGATCCATGCCTAAAGCATCATCCAGTTGTTCAGCCTTCCATGTGAGCAGGCACAATCCTGCATAAGCGCTAGTGACTCTCTTTTTCGATTTCAAAAGTTTTATTGTTTTTAAGATAATCAATTGACATAACACATCAAAATACAGTATTGATAGCGTAGGCTGAAAACATCATGCCTTCCTCATACACCAGTAATACAGTATTACAACTAGATAATACAGTTAGTTGTCAGTTAAGTGCTATTATGTTATTTGAAATATGAATAACTGTCGTGTGCTGAAGCTATAACAAAGGAAATAATGAAAGAACATAAGTTAGCTCTGAATGGTTTGAACTTGCAAAGAAAGGTGTATATAAGGAGAACAGGAGGTAATTAAAGTTCTTACACCGTTGAACTATTACAGAATGCCTCTTGTTCATTATTATTGTCTTTGTTTAACAGTCTCGTTTAAAACCTCTTTGACTAAAACTCAATGCACACTTGTCATAATGCTCAAGTTCTTCCCACCTTGAACCTTGCTCCTCAATATATTTTGTTTAAGTGCAACCAGTCCAATAGGGGGACCCTAGAATATCGTGAATTAACTCTCAGTCATCTAACCCCTCGAAGCCTGCTTTGCTGAGTATCATAAACAGACAATATTGTAAATGTATTCGTTACATGGTATGCGTGAGGTGTACTAAAACGCAGAACCTGGTAGACTTACATCTAGCTTTCTAGCAGTCATGAGAATCGCAATAAGATTCGTTTCCAGCAGACAAAGTCAAATATCTCAGCGGAGAGTGACTACAGTTGCCTATGCTCGGATCCCGCGGGGGAGAGGCCCTCTCTCCTCTCCGGGCACCCCGTTAGGGTTCTTGCTGTGCCCATCAGAGCGATCAAAGACCCGCCCCAGCCGGATCCCTTTCCCTGTATAGTCCCCATAGACACCACACCATTCTTGTAGCTAAGGAAGACTTAGGACTCTGTAATGCTGATTATCTATGGAAATTCGGAGCTAGAGATCCCTTTCTTGAGTGTTTGTGATCTCCACATTGTATGTACAAAAGAGGCAACTTATCACGGTGTGGGTTTCTCCTGTGTGCTCTAATTTATGTATGTGTCTGCCGCGTAAGTCTATACATTTCCTACTATAGGGGATATTTAAGTCATCCCTTTTTGAGAATAATACAGTATATCACCAGATTTTGGTAAGCATATCCTAAGTAACACTCTGTCATGCATGTGTCTTGATGTGTATAATTTAAGGGCCAAGAGAGGCCCGTAAAAACCGAAGGCTCTCGCTGGCCCCTGTCTTAGAGAGAAGAAAACGTGTTAGAGAAAGGGGAGAAAAGGCAAGAGAAAGAGAGAGAGAAAAGTTATTGCTACTGTATATTAGGTAGGTTACCTGGTCCCATCTCCATACCCGGATAGAGTGAAATATTACAATATCGTGCCCATGGTTCCCAAATGATATTGAATTTCTCAACCGTATCTAACAGTTTAGCTACAATTTTCTCCTGGGACATTATCCATGTTACCTTCCTTTTACAACACTGAAAGGACACTGTACGCCTTTTCCAGGCCTTAGCTAAGGTAAGTTTTGCTCCTAATAAAATAAAGAAGGCTAACTTCTGGGAGCTTTTAGGTAGGTTCGATATGGTATGATTGAGTAAAGCTATGGTTGGATCTGGCGCTATACTTATATTCAGTAAGCTGCCCAGCATACAGAATATTTTCTTCCAGTAGGTTCTAATGCGCGGACAAGTCCACCAGACATGTAGCATAGTGCCTTCCAGTTTGCAATCTCTGAAGCAGGATGGAGAGGTCCCAGGATAAAACATGACCAACTTAGCAGGTACATAATACCATCTTGCCATTACCTTTATGCTAGCTTCTATCAGAGAGATATTATAAATACCTTTGTAAGAGCGGTCCCACCCTCTGAACCATTCCTTGGAAGTCCAAGATCCGCTCAAGTCCTCCTCCCAGGTCCTGGCATATGCTGGTTTTTCCGACTTAGACATGAGTGCTGTGTATATTATCGAGATCCCCCCTTTCTGTCCTTCCATGTTAGAACACCACTGTTCGTATGGTGTAATCGAGGGAGCTACTTGTAGGTTAGACCAAAGTGATTGTATGAAGTGGAATATTTGGTTAAATCTGAACCTTTCAGAGTCGGGCATTTCCAATGTGTGTTTACAGTAATTCAAATTGATAGGACCCGTCGCAGTTAGATAGTGTCCTATTCTGTAGAGTCCTTTGTCTGTCCACCACTTAAACGCCTGAATATTTAGTCCTGGCATAAACGCTGTATTATTAAATATGTGTGACAGAGGTCTAAGTGGGGAAATTAGAGACGTTTGAGTAAAGAGTTTGTTGCAAAGTGCGATCGAGTGAGATAATGTGGGGGCTAGGATAGCTGGTCTGCTTTTGGGGTCGCACCATAATAAAAAGTCAATGGTGTTGCGAGGTGTAGCCTGTCTTTCCATAGACAGCCAGTCAGGTTTTGAGGCCTTTCCAAAAATGAGAGAGATCTGCGCTAATTGAGCTGCCCGATAATAACCCCAGAGATCAGGCAATCCCAGCCCTCCCTGTGATCGTAAGCGTAAAAGAACAGTGGATGGGCATCTGTAACCCTTACTTCCCTATACAAAGCGTATTATTGACGATTGTAGTTTGTGGAGGAAGCCTTTCGTTAGTGGGATTGGGAGAGAGCGAAAAAAATATAAGAGGCGGGGAAGTAGTGTCATCTTTATAGCGTTTACTCTTCCTATCCAGGAGAGACCATATTTAGCCCACTTAGCTAATTCTTGTCTGCATTTCAGTATCATTGGAGGATAATTAGCTTTAAATAATTCCCCTATCTCAGAGGTTAAGTTAATTCCCAGATAAGGGATAGCCGTAGTAGACCAAGAGAACTCAAAGCTTTGTTTAAGTTGTGAGAGAATTTCTGCCGGTACCGTAATATTTAGGGCCACTGATTTAGTCATATTCACTGTCAGACCTGAGATGTTACTGAAAGTTCTTAGGATCCTGCAAACTACTGGGGTGGATATCAGGGGGGAAGAGATGTACAGTAGTAAATCATCGGCGTATAAAGCGCATTTGTGTTCCTGGTCTCCACACCTCACCCCCCTGACATCTGGGTTTGTTCTGATGGCTATAGCCAATGTCTCTATGGCAATGGCGAATAAGAGGGGAGAGAGTGGGCATCCCTGTCTGGTACCCCTATTAATAGGTAGTGCTGCCGAGTATCTGCCCATGAGCCGCACTTGCGCCGAGGGGTTTGAATACAGAGACTTGATTATATTTCTGAAAGTGCTACCAAAGCCCCACCTTTGTAGGATATCAGACAGGTATGCCCAGTCAATAGAGTCGAATGCCTTATGTAGGTCGATTGATAAAATATATCCTTTTTGTGGTTGTCCCCCATCCCAGCTCGACTTCAGAAGAGATACTATATCTATGGTCCGTCTAATTTGATTCGGCCCCTGCCTGCCCGGTATGAAGCCTACCTGGTCTTTGTGTATATATGATGCAATGAAGCTAGACATTCTATTTGCTAAGATCTTCGTTAGAATTTTAACATCGTTGTTAATTAGGGATATTGGTCGATAGTTCCCTATTTCCCTGGGATCCTTCCCTGGCTTGGGGATTACTGTTATGTACGCAGTATTTAATTCAGATCCCAGTGGTTCCCCTTTTCTGAGGGAATTCAAGAATTTCGTCAAGTGTGGGACCAGTGTAGGTCCAAACTTTTTGTAATAACCGTTGGAGAACCCATCTGGGCCAGGGGAGGATCCCAGCTTCAATGATTTCATGACTTCCAGGACTTCTTCCTGAGTGAAGGGCTCCTCCATTAACTCCCTATGTGATTGTGTTAGTGTCGGTAAGGTCAGTGAGTCAAGAAATTCCTGCTTAAGCTTTCCTTCCGCAGACACTTTAGCTTTATAGAGTTCATGGAAGAAGGTAAAAAATTCCTCCATAATCTTACTTGGATTTTGTGTTATATCTCCAGATTTGAGCTTAATTTTAGGGAAAGCTAATGCTCGGTGTTTGGGACTAATCTTAACCGCTAATCTGGCGCCTATCTTATCTTTTTGGCTATAAAATCTCGCTCCCGTCCACCTGAGATATTTTTCCGCTGCAGTGGTCAGAGTAAGGTTTAAGAGAGCCCTGGCCCTATCCAGTTTTGCTAGGGATTCAACGGTGGGTGTCCTTTTATGTGCCCTGGCTAAAGCCTTAAATTCTTCTGATTGTTTTAATATGTCTGCCCTATGCTCGGCCTTAAGTTTCGCCGTCATTTGCATTATCTTTCCCCTTATTACTGGTTTGTGAGCTGCCCAGATCACTTCCGGTGAAACATCTGGGGTTGTGTTAATTTGAAAATATTCCTTGATGTAGTTTTCTAATATTGCGCACTGAATGGGGTCACTTAATAGAGATTCTTGTAGTCTCCATCTTGGGGGGTTATCATCCCTTGATGACTTTTTGAAACTCACTGTGACCATCGAGTGGTCCGATATCGGTGAGTCTACAACCTTGGATTGCAGTATCAACGGAATCGAATATGAGCGTGTAAAAATATGGTCAATCCTGGCGTGTGATCTGTGGGGTGCAGAATAATGTGTGTAATCCTTAACGCGAGGGTTAGTTTCCCTCCAGATATCGATGAATCCCTCCTCCTGTAACATTTTAGCTATGTAGACACTTTGCCTAGAGGGACGCCTGGGTTCAGGTTTACCAGAGCCAGAAATTCCCATTGAGAAGTCAAAAGCCACGTTCGTATCACCTCCAAGAAAGACCGAGCCTTTCATATGAGGTCGTAGCTTGGTCATCATTGATTCAAAAAAATTTTTCTGTCCCTGGTTCGGGGCGTAGTACGATATAAATGTATATAATTCCCCGTCTATATGTCCCGCAACTAGAATGTAACGACCCTGTGGATCAGCGATCACATCCGACTGGGAAATGTTAATGTGTTTAGCGAAACATATCGCTACCCCCTTTGTTTTGTTAGAAGCTGAAGATAAAAAAAATTGGGGATAATGGTGATGTAAAAATTTTGGTTGATATGATATGGGGAAGTGTGTTTCTTGTAAAAATAGGATATCAGCATGCATGGATTTAAAAAGTTGAAATGTCTTCCTACGCTTAATGGGAGAATTGAACCCCTGAGTGTTATTGGAAACAATCTTAAGGGATGAGTTAACCTTAACCTGATCAATCATGTAGTGTACCTTGTGGTGCTAAAATAGTGTGGTGAGTCTTACCTAGTTGGTCGGGAGGATCTGTTTTACGCGGTGGTGAGCCCGGGATTCGAGCCAATATAAGACCTGGGAGGAGAGACCATCTGCGGATCCGAGACCTGTATTCAATCAGAGGAATAGAAATCAGGAAGTAGAAGAAAGAAATGAAAAAGAGAAAAAGAAGAATAGTGATCAGTACATTAGGCAATATTGTATCCCTCATATCATGTGATGCGAGATCAATATCTAAGAAGTTAATTTGGGAGTCCCCAGACTCCCCCCCCTTCCCGAGACAGAATGCACCAGGCATTCCGAGCCTCTTAACCCGTTAGAGCTATCCCCTCACTAGTGAGGAAGTTAGCCCTGAGAACCGGAGTACAAATAACTCTCCGGTAATCACAAGGAGCGCATTGAAACCACCACGGCCCCATCACCTGAGTTACATAACCATTTAAAGTGAACTTGCGGACTGAGAACAAAACCAGTCCAACGGTCTTTAAAACCTCAAACATAACCTCTGAAACTTATACCCACCACCCCGTCCCTTCTCTATGGGTGAGATCCTTCCCCTCCAGGCCGCGCCCCATAAAATGCGAGGCCAGGGGGGGAGGCCAACACCCCATCCAAATTTCAAACACAGACCCACCCCCAACCACGCAGTGCCCCTCCCCATAGTGACCATCACCTTGATGGAATTAACCCCTTAGACTTTCTCCGTAAATGTGTGTTATGACAGATGTCGTTACCCATAAACAGTTGTAGCATAATAAATTCAGACATAAGCCTATTCCCCTCAGACTCAGCCCGATCCCTGTAGGAGTCACAGTAAGATCTGACCCTCCCCCCCTCCCCTCCCCCTTCAGCCGCTGTTACCCCTATGTAGATGTGGAACTCTAGTTCTACACTGCTTGAGCCTCCTGTCTGTCCCCATTCAAGGTAAACTGTGCTGCATTCAAGTCCTGGTAAAAGGCGGTGCTGAAGAGGTTGGTCTTGTGAACCTGTAAAACAAAGAAAAAGTGTTCACCCGGGACTGCAATAGTGTCCCTAGGAATCCAAAAACTTCAGGGAGGGATGCTGTCTTTGGAGCGTTTAGAGTTCTGCTTTAGCCATGTGGGTTGCAGAGGGCTTGCCGGTGGCGGACGCTTGACTGATGACGGGGTGCTTCTTCCTTCCGGTGTAGGGTTCGGACCCTGTGGAAGTAGTCCCAGCTGCTGGAATAACCTTTCTCCTTCAGCGAGCGATGAAAAGCCATAATGTTTATTTCTGTGTGAAAAGTTCAGCCTCAGGGGAAATGCCCATCTGTATGTTATGGCTCTTTCTGTAAGCAGGTGTAATAACGGTTTCAAAGAACGTCTCTTCTGGACTGTGTAGGGTGAAAGGTCTGCGAATATTTGAATTTTGTGGCCCAGTAATTGTAGATTTTCTGTTCCCCTTGCTCTCCTCATAACTTCCTCTTTTATGGCAAAATAGTGGGGTTTCACAATAATGTCTCTTGGTAGACCATCTGCTCGGGGCGGTTGCAGAGCTCTGTGCGCTCTATCCAATTCTGTGCGATGCTCAGCTATATCTGGGTTGAGATCCTTTAGCAGGGTTTTTACTGCCGCAGTGACATCCTTCTCAGTCTCAGGCAGGCCACGAATCCTAAAATTGTAGCGTCTTGAGCGATTCTCGAGGTCGTCAATTTTAGTAAGAGCAGTGTCCAGTTGTTCTTGTAAATCCTGAATTCTATCCGTGTTTTGATTTATACGTGCTGCCGCTTGATCCGCTCTCTTTTCAATGAAATCCATACGCTGTCCTAATTGCTGCAGATCCGCGTGTATGGAGGAGGTGATGTGGTCAGCATTTCTGGCCAGGCTCTGAGAGAGCAGATGGGAAAAAGCCTCCATCATAGAAGGAAAGTCCGTGGGGACAGGGGAGTTAATAGATTCCTCTGTGTGGGACAGTAGCATGCCCGTGTGTGGGTCCAGCATAGGAGTGGAGGGGGAACCATCCTGCAACCTGCCTAGCAGGGATTCTGTGGAGGTGGGAGAGGTTCCCATGTGCAGAGGGGGGAAATCGGTACCTGGCGACTGCGGGACCCGAACATCCTGGTCTGCGATTGATTCTTCTTCTCCCCCTGTGCTGCGTGTGCCTCGTGCCGCCGCGGCCGCCATCTTGGCATAACTGATTGGGCCGGGCGCCGCAGTCATCTGGCCGATTAGGCTTCTGCGGACGTGCGCCGTTCTGCTCCCCTGAATCCGGGAGGTCTCCCCCACACTGTGCGCCCGTTTGACTACTTAGTAGTCCGCTCTGCTCGCTCCGGTGAGCTCCTTAGGGCCGTGGTGGCGCGGAGCTTCAGTGACTCGCGGCCATCTTAGAAGCTCCCGCGCATGCGCTCGTGACTCTCTTTTTAAGTAAAGGGGTCATTGGTATCTGGTAAGCAGATATCTATTACTTCATGGTGTATTCTTTCCTTTTTGGTGATGGAATTCTTTATATCAACGGCAAGAATTTGGCACATATATTTTGAAGATATCACTTTTGTTTTGAAATATTCACTGGATTGGGACAATTTATTATCACTATTGTTGTCACTTATTGTTGATATTTCAGTTTTGTTCAGGTTTTATACCTATTGTGATTATATATATATTATATATTATTATCATATTGTGCCATTTTTTTCACATTTTTTCAATTAAGCACGTTTTTTGGGTTTTTCCTTCTTTTTACCCAAATCAATTTTTTTGTAATATTTTTTTGTAGTTTTAGCGCCCCCTATGTATATTACTATTCACCTTTGTTCCTTTTGTTCAAATTTGGGGAGCAGCTTGGCATATGTGTGGTTAAATTCTACACCTTTCATTTTTGGCAATTCTGTTTATGATTTTATATGAATCACATTTTTTTAATTGACATTATTGGCGCGGAGGTTGCTATTTTCCTTATAATTCTATTTGGCCCTATTTGGCTCCAGATGAATGCTATTGGCTCCAATCATCTACTCCCCTTTGCATCCTACAATGAATAGCATAGCTTTATAATCAGTGAGATCGCTGCGTCTCCTCTGCACTGCATAGTAATCAATGACTAAACCCACCTTACCAAAGGCGTTTTTCACAAACTCCTCATTACATTTAAAATAATGGAACCGTTCTGCTCCAGCAGACCAGTAAGTTGCATCTACTAGTGAAATAAGTAACAGTTGGCCTCCGGGTTTTAGCAGCTTTATTGTCTTCTCCAGATTCTTCATGTATTCATCTTCATTTTTACTCATCATTTCCAGTATCCCCACACTAATAATGCAATCAGCAAGTGGTAGTAGCACCGGGAAGATATGTTTTCCTGTTTAAAATCACATTTCAAAATCTGCTTGATGGATGACCTTAGGCGCATTTCTTTCGCCTGAAGTTGACCTCTGAAAGAAAAAAAAACATAATATGGACATTACAGGAAATATTTCAATATACAGTGATGTGGTGTGATAAGCAATTCTGCCAAAATTCAGTTAGACTGTAATTTGACAAGTTAAAATAAAATTGTCATACTAGTGTAGCACTACCCATGTAGGAGTTGCTAATGGCAGGGTTCCACATTACTGCACAGCCAGTGACACAGCATTTCCTTCTTTTATCCAGACACAGTGATCAGACCTTTGGCTTGTTTTTTTGTTGTTTTATTAGGGGATGATAACTTGGATGGGGTAAGGGCAGGGCCGTCTTAATAGCATCATGGGCCCCTGGGCAAAGTAATGCACTGGGACCCCTACCAGCTTTTCTCAATTTGCACACCTACTTTCAGGAAATAAAGTATAAATAGTTCATAGGATTAAACATATATTCATTAGTACCTTAAATAAAATCAATTTTACAAAAAGGAAAACAAATCCATAAATCAAAGAATAATCAACACAAAGGGCACAGTACAGTGGGGAATGCAGAAGGGCACAGTACAGGAGGGGTCAGGAGGGCACAATATTAGGATCAGGAGGGCACAGTTTAGATTCTGGGATGCTTCCCGGGACATGGCCATCTTGGGACAGTTTAGTAAAAAGCACGACTGTCCCAGCAAATCCGGGACAGTTGGCAAGTATGATGTAAAGCAAGATTATTGTGGGGCCCCATGCACCTGGAGCCCCTGGGATGTGCCCAGGAGTGCCCTTGCATTAAGATGGCCCTGGGTAAAGGATTATGGGATACCCAACTTGAAAATGTCCAACAATTAAACCAGGGACAACTTCCTCCCTATTTATAGATTTCTTTTCTTCCTTCCACCTACACAAACTTGGTTCCCTTGTACAGCTCCTGCTGGTTCAATCCTGGGGGAACTTACAGTCTTTAGTTAGTTCAGCAACAGCCCATTACAGGCTAGGAATAGGGATGAGCTTGATGTTCGGGTCGAACATAAGTTCGACTCGAACATCAGCTGTTCGCCCGTTCGCCGAACAGCAAACATTATGGGGCGTTCACGGAAAATCTGAGTGCCGCAGGACGGCCAATAATGTACTGCAAGATCGCAGTGCATTGCTGTATAATGATTGGCCAAAGCATGCACCTGACCTGCATGTTTTGGCCAATCACAGAGAGCCATAATTGCCCAAAGGCAGGGTGCCTTTGGCCAATCATGACTGAGGGGTACTAAGTCCACACCCCACACTATATAAGGCTGCTTACATGGCGGCTGTGTGTAGTGTTGTTGGCGTGGACAGAGAGATAGCTTGATTTAGATTAAGCAGGCAGGTTATTCAGTTAGTGGCAGTGTATTTGATATATATATATATATATATATATATATATATACAGTCAGTCTAGTCTATATATATAAACTCTGCATTTAGCATAGACTATACATTGTTAGTGCTTACTCGATATTCAGTCAGTGTATTAATATATGTATACAGTTTTATATATATATATATATATATATATATATATATATATATATATATATATAGTCTCGTGTGTGTGTATATATATATATTGTAGCAGAGCGTCCCAGAGAGAGCCAGGAAAAGTCCTGTTCGGGGTTTATACATCTCCCAGGCTCCTCTCATACATGTTCAGGGATCTCTGATCCATGGTCCAGTTCAGGTCTTGGTCCTCTCCCCCAGGCTAATTTAAGCTCACCTGAGCAGACAGCCTTTGCTCTTGGCCTGGGATACTCAGACAAGCTTCTGTGTAGGAGAGCAAAAAGGTATGTGGAAGCTGACAAGCTATAGGCTTGCTCAGCCTGGTAGTCAGGATCTGTAAATATTGTTTAGTTAGTGCCGAGACACGGCTAGGTTTTGTTTTGGCTATTTTTGTTCCTATTTGTTTTCTTTGGAACACTGTACAGCACCTGTATATAGACTTGTATATATCACAAATAAACACCGCACTGTTTGTCACTATTTCACTGGATTTGGTATCTGTGCCTGAAAGACTGCTCATCCCAGGGAGCTTTGTACCTGCTACCTGTCCCCCAGGTTACATATGGTGGAGACTGCGACCAGCTGTAGTAAGTTACTACTTAAGAGGCTAGTACCTAGAGTGACTAAACATGGAGGAAATCCTAAAACAATTGGTGATATCCAACGCTGCACAGCAACAATCCAATGCTGCACAGCAACGAGCAAACGCTACACAGCAACAAACAAATGGGTTATCGCAGAGGCTGTTTGAACAGCTAGCCACTGATGCAAAAGAGGATAGGAAAACCCTGGCTGCGGTTGTGGAGACGCTAGCACAGTGGTCACCTGCTAAAGTTAATGTTGTTGGAGACAAGCCCTCAGCCATCCATGTGGGTCACTTTCTTTCTAAGATGACTGCAGATGATGATCCAGAGGCATTTCTCTTAACGTTTGAACGTACCGCTGAGAGGGAAGGTTGGCCCAAAACCCAGTGGGCAGGACTGGTCGCCCCCTTGCTGTCTGGAGAATCGCAGAAGGCCTACTATGATTTGGAGTCAGCAGAAGCAGGAGACTATGAAAAGGTCAAGCGGGAAATCCTGGCGCGACTTGGTGTCACCTTGGCAGTTCGAGCACAGCGGGTCCACAGCTGGTTCTTCCAAGACGAGAGGCCCCCGAGATCACAGATGTTCGACCTAATTCACTTGGTGAGAAAATGGCTACAGCCGGAGTCCCTGTCTGGGCCACAAATAGTGGAGCGTGTGGTCATGGACCAGTTCCTGAGGTCACTACCAGTTCTCCTGCAGAAGTGGGTGAGTCAAGGAGACCCCAACTTGGCGGACAACCTCGTGGAACTTGTTGAAAGGTACTTTGCTGCAGAGAACCTGGTCGCCACCCCTACAGCCGCACGGACTTTCCGCCCAAAGCCACGGTCTCCCCAGGCAACCAGTAAGACTGTTCCAGGGGAAGTGGGTGGTAAGCATGGCAAGGAAATAGGAGGGAGGATTTTTGGTGCCAGGTCAGCAAACCAAACTGGGGAAACATCAGGTGTTTTCCTTGCCAAGAACTGGGACATGTTGCAGCAAATTGTCCATTGACAGATGAACCAATGCAGTGTGATCTATCTATTAGAAGGCAGTCTATGTTTGCTGCTGTTTCATGCGCTGCAGCACCAAGTATGGGAAAACACATGTGCCAAATGACTGTTAATAATAAGCCTATTACGGCCTTGCTAGACTCTGGAAGTCTAGTGACTTTGGTTACAGCTGAGATGGTTGACACTGTGAATTTGCATGCTAAAAAAGTTGCTGTGATCTGTGTACATGGGGATACCCGCGAGTATCCTATAGCCACTGTTCAGTTTAAAACTGGCTTAGGTACGGTGACCCATCCGGTCGGACTTGTGCCCCACTTGGTGCACGAGGCCATCATTGGTAGGGACTTCCCTAAGTTTTGGGAACTGTGGGATCGTCCCGACCCGGTCGCAGTAGCTGACTCAGTGACAGAGCCAGAACTCCTGGCCGCTACTGACAATATGGGTTCAGGGGACTCTTCTCGGGGCTCCCCAGGTTTTCCTTTCTCAGTTATGGCAGGAGAGCTGGAGGAGCCTGAAGAGGTCCCCACAACCAGTGGAGCTGGACAGCCATCTGCTGAATCTGAGCCTATGTTGGAGTTTGCTGACCTTAATGTACACAAGGAAAATTTTGGTACCGAGCAGAGAAAAGACCCAACCCTTGCCAGGGCCTGGGAAAATGTAATTGTGATTAATGATGTACCTGTCGAATCAGGGGACAGGCTCTGTTTTCCTTATTTTAGCAGCAATGAGGATTTAATGTATCGTGTATGTAAAAAAAAATGATGAAGTGGTTGAACAGTTGGTGGTCCCTAAGCCATACAGACGGGTGGTGTTGGAACTTGCACATGGGCACTTGCTAGGAGGTCATTTAGGGGTTGAGAAAACTACTGAAAGGGTGTTGCACAGGTTTTATTGGCCCGGAATACAGAAGGATATTGCGAATTATTGTCAATCCTGTCCTGTGTGTCAGATGTCAGCCCCACTACAACACTTCCGAAGTCCTTTAGTGCCCTTGCCCATTATTGAAGTGCCCTTTGAGAGGATTGCCATGGACCTTGTGGGTCCACTCCCCAAGTCTGCCCGAGGTCATCAGCATATCCTCGTAATCATGGATTATGCTACCCGTTACCCAGAGGCCATTCCCTTACGCACCGCGTCTGCTAAAAACATTGCCAAAGAGCTGTTTATGGTGTTCAGTCGTGTTGGAATCCCTAAAGAAGTCCTTACAGACCAGGGCACCCCATTTATGTCACGAATAACTAGAGAGCTGTGCAAGTTATTTAATGTGACGCAATTGCGAACCTCGGTGTACCATCCTCGAACGGATGGCTTGGTGGAACGCTTCAATAAAACATTAAAGAGCATGTTAAAAAAGGTTGTTGACAAGGATGGGAAAAACTGGGACTTCCTGATACCATACTTGATGTTTGCCATCAGGGAGGTTCCCCAGTCCTCCACGGGGTACTCTCCCTTTGAGTTGCTTTATGGGAGGCACCCTCGGGGACTCTTGGACATAGCCAAAGAAACTTGGGAGGGGGAGCAGACACCCCATAAAAGTGTCATTGAGCATATCGCTCAAATGCAGGACAGGATTGCAGCAATCATGCCGATGGTAAAAGAACACTTACTGCAGGCCCAAACAGCTCAACAGAGGATATACAACAGGGGGGCCCAACTCCGTGTTTTCTCACCTGGTGATAGGGTCCTGGTGTTAGTTCCCACTGTTGAGAGCAAGTTCTTGGCTAAGTGGCAGGGTCCCTTTGAAGTAATTGAAAGAGTTTGGGAGGTCAATTACAAAATATATCAACCAGGAAAAAGGAAGCCCGAACAGATTTACCACATAAACCTGTTAAAGCCCTGGAAGGATAGACTGGCGTTAACTGCGAGGTCCCTCTCGGTAACGCCTAAGGGTACTGAGTCCCATCTGATCCCTGAGGTCACGATTCCAGACACCCTGTCATATTCTCAAAAGCAGGAAACTAGAGAATTCCTGATAAGAAATAGAGCGAAATTTTCAGAGTTACCTGGCATGACTTCAGCAGTTCAGCATGATATTGTTACTGAACCTGGGGTCCGTGTCAAGCTCAAACCATACCGAATTCCTGAAGTGAGGAGAAAGGACATCAGCGAGGAAGTTAAAAGAATGTTGGAGCTAGATGTCATTGAGGAATCCAATAGTGACTGGTCTAGCCCCATCGTGTTAGTCCCAAAACCGGATGGCACTTGGAGGTTCTGTAATGACTTCAGGAAGCTTAATGCAGTGACAAAGTTTGACACGTACCCAATGCCCAGAGTGGACGAACTTATAGACCGACTTGGCAAGGCTCGCTATCTGACCACTTTGTACTTGACAAAAGGTTATTGGCAAATACCCCTGACTGATAGCGCCAAAGAGAAGACTGCATTTGTGACCCCGGAGGGTTCCTTTCAATATAAAAAAATGCCTTTTGGGTTGAAAAATGCCCCCGCCACATTTCAGAGGGCCATGGACAGGACTATAAGACCCCACCGACAATATGCAGCAGCATATCTACATGACATAGTGGTACATAGCACTGACTGGGAGTCTCACTTGCCCCGTGTCCAGGCTGTCCTTGATTCCCTCTTCAAAGAAGCTTTTACAGCAAATCCAAAAAAATGTGCCATTGGTCTAGAGGAAGCCAAGTATTTGGGCTACACTATTGGGCGTGGTGTCATAAAACCTCAAGTGAATAAAATAGAAGCCATCCAGGAATGGCCACGTCCTGCAAACAAGAAGCAGGTCAGGGACTTCCTTGGCATTGCGGGGTATTATATAAGAGTTATCCCAAATTTTGAAACTATAGCTGCCCCACTGACAGACCTTACGAAAGGGAAAGACTCTAATGGTGAAATGGTCCTCAGTAGCAGAGGAATCTTTCCAAGTCCTGAAGAAGGCTCTTTGTGCACAACCAGTACTGTACTCCCCCGATTTCTCCAAAGATTTTTTGGTTCAGACGGATGCGTCTGATGTTGGTATCGGGGCAGTACTATCACAGGTACACAATGGGGAAGAACACCCTGTGGTGTACCTAAGCAGAAAGCTCAATGACCATGAGCAAAGGTATGCAGTCATTGAAAAGGAGTGTTTAGCCATAAAGTGGGCCGTGGACGCACTCAGGTACTATTTGTTAGGGCACCAGTTTCAGTTAATAACTGACCATGCTCCTCTGAAATGGATGGCCCAAAAGAAGGAGACTAATAGACGGGTGAACCGGTGGTTTTTGGCTCTACAGGATTACTCATTCACTGTAAAACATAGGCCAGGTGTTGAGATGGGGAATGTAGATGCCCTGTCCCGTGTTCACTCCTGTTGGGCTACAGGTGTTCCAACCCTGGGGTTGAAACAAGGGGGGAGGATGTAGCAGAGCATCCCAGAGAGAGCCAGGAAAAGTCCTGTTCGGGGTTTATACATCTCCCAGGCTCCTCTCATACAGGTTCAGGGATCTCTGATCCATGGTCCAGTTCAGGTCTTGGTCCTCTCCCCCAGGCTAATTTAAGCTCACCTGAGCAGACAGCCTTTGCTCTTGGCCTGGGATACTCAGACAAGCTTCTGGGTAGGAGAGCAAAAAGGTATGTGGAAGCTGACAAGCTATAGGCTTGCTCAGCCTGGTAGTTAGGATCTGTAAATATTGTTTAGTTAGTGCCGAGACACGGCTAGGTTTTGTTTTGGCTATTTTTGTTCCTATTTGTTTTCTTTGGAACACTGTACAGCACCTGTATATAGACTTGTATATATCACAAATAAACACCGCACTGTTTGTCACTATTTCACTGGATTTGGTATCTGTGCCTGAAAGACTGCTCATCCCAGGGAGCTTTGTACCTGCTACCTGTCCCCCAGGTTACAATATATATATATATATATATATATATATATATATATATATATATATATATATATATATATATATATATATATATATATACAGTATCTCACATAAGTGAGTACACCCCTCACGATTTTGTAAATATTTTATTATATCTTTTCATGTGACAACACTGAAGAAATGACACTTTGCTACAATGTAAAGTAGTAAGTATACAGCTTGGATAACAGAGTAAATTTGCTGTCCCCTCAAAATAACTCAACACACAACCATTAATGTCTAATCCGCTGGCAACAAAAGTGAGTACACCCCTAAGTGAAAATGTCCAAATTGGGCCCAATTAGCCATTTTCTCTCCTCAGTGCCATGTGACTTGTTAGTGTTACAAGGTCTCTGGTGTGAATGGGGAGCAGGTGTATTAAATTTGATGTTATCGCTCTTACTCTCTTATACTGGTCACTGGACGTTCAACATTGCACCTTACGGCAAAGAACAAAAAAAAAATTGTTGCTCTACATAAAGATGGCCTAGGCTATAAAAAGATTGCCAAGACCCTGAAACTGAGCTGTAGCATGGTGGCCAAGACCATACAGCGGTTTAATTGGACAGGTTCCACTCGTTAAAGGCCTCGCCATGGTCCTCCAAAGAAATTGAGTGCACATGCTCAGCGTCATATCCAGAGGTTGTCTTTGGGAAATAGACGTATGACAGCTGCCAGCATTCCTGCAGAGGTTAAAGGGGTGGGGGGTCAGCCTGTAAGTGCTCAGACCATACGCCGCACACTGCATCAAATTGGTCTGAATGCTTGTCCTCCCAGAAGGAAGCCTCTTCTAAAGATGATGCACAAGAAAGCCCGCAAACAGTTTGCTGAAGACAAGCAGACTAAGGACATGGATTACTGGAACCATGTCCTGTGGTTTGATGAGACAAAGATAAACTCATTTGGTTCAGATGTTGTCAAGCATGTGTGACGGTAACCAGATGAGGAGTACAAAGATAAGTGTGTCTTGCCTACAGTCAAGCATGGTGGTGGGATTGTCATATTCTGGGGCTGCATGAGTGCTGCCGGCACTGGGGAGCTACAGTTCATTGAGGGAACCATGAATGTCAATATGTACTGTGACATACTGAAGCAGAGCATGATCTCCTCCCTTCGGAGACTGGGCCGCAGGGCAGTATTCCAACATGATAACGACCCCAACCACACCTCCAAGACGACCACTGCCTTGCTAAAGAATCTGACGGTAAAGGTGATGGACTGGCCAAGCATGTCTCCAGACCTAAACCCTATTGAACATCTGTGGGGCATCCTCAAACAGAAGGTGGAGGAGCGCAAGGTCTCTAACATCCACCAGCTCTGTGATGTCGTCATGGAGGAGTGGAAAAGGATTCCAGTGGCAACCTGTGAAGCTCTGGTGAACTCCATGCCCAAGAGTGTTAAGGCAGTGCTGGAAAATAATGGTGACCACACAAAATATTGACACTTTGGGCCCAATTTGGATATTTTCACTTAGGGGGTGTACTCACTTTTGTTGCCAGCGGTTTAGACAGTAAAGGCTCTCTGTTATTTTGAGAGGACAGCAAATTTACACTGTTATACAAGCTGTACACTAACTACTTTACATTGTAGCAAAGTGTCATTTCTTCAGTGTTGTCACATGAAAAGATATAATAAAATAAATAAAATAATTAATCGTGAGGGGTGTACTCACTTTTGTGAGATACTGTGTATATATATATATATATATATATATATATATATATATATATATACTCTGCATTCTGTAGCCTATATGTAGCCTATATCTGCAGTGCATTCGGTGGTGTACTGTTTCTAATACACTTCAGGAGGTGTACACAGTATCTAATACAGTGTGTACAGTTTCTACTACATACTACACTTCAGGCGGTGTACACAATATCTAATACAGTGTGTATGATTTCTACTACACTTCTGGTGGTGTACACAGTACACAATACAGTGCAGCCGTAGTACAGTTTCTAATACAGTGCAGGCAGTGTACACAGTATCTAATATAGTGTGTACAGTTTCTACTACACTTCTGGTGGGGTACACAGTACACAATACAGTGCAGCTGTAGTAAAGTTTCTAATACAGTGCAGGAGGTGTACACAGTATTTTATATGCGTGTACAGTTTCTACAACACTTTTGGTGGTGTACACAGTACACAATACAGTGCAGCCATAGTACAGTTTCTAATACAGTGCAGGCGGTGTACACAGTATCTAATACAGTGTGTACAGTTTCTACTACACTTAGGGCGGTGTACACAGTAGCTAATACAGTGTAGGCCAGAAGGCCGCCAAGGAGAGGCAGATGCTCACAGGCCACTAAGGCCCCTTTCACACTGGGGCGGTGGGGGCGTCGGCGGTACAACAGCGCTATTTTTAGTGATGCTGTACCGTCGTTCTTGCAGCTGTATGCGGCCGCTAGCGGTGCGGTTTTAACCCCCACTGGTGGCCGAAAAAGGGTTAAAATCACTCGTACAGCACGGCTATAGCTGCGGTATTGCCGCGGTATAGCCGCGCTGTCCCATTGATTTCAATGGGCAGGAGCGGTTTAGGAGCGGTGAATACACCGCTCCTTCACCGCTCCAAAGAAGCGGTTTGCAGGACTTTTTTCACCGTCCTGCCAGCGCACCGCTTCAGTGTGAAAGCCATCGGGCTTTCACACTGAACAAACAGCGGAGGCTGTTTAGGGGCAGTTTGCAGGCAGTATTTTTAGCGCAATACCGCCTCAGTGTGAAAGGGGTCTAAAAGAGGGCAAACAGCCTCTGTGTCTATAGTCAACAGTGGTGGTCGTGGACATGGTGCATCCTCTGCAGGTGGCCGTGGGGCACGCTTGTCCTTTGTTTCGCTTTGCTGGCCGTGTTATTGAGCCACAACATGCAGAAGAGTTGGTGGAGTGGATAACAAAGTCATCCTCATCTTCCTCATCCTTTGTCATCCAGGTTCAGAATAGTTTGCCTTCCAATGCAGCTGTCAAAGCGGCTATTCCACTGGCTCCTTGTCCACATTTACTCCTTCTGTAGTCCCACCATCATGCACAGAGAAGTCCCCAAAACTATTCGACCACAGTGTTGGGTACATGCTGTTGGAGGATGCGCAGTGATTTAAAGGCTCTGATAATAGTTCCCAGGTTGAGGAAGGGAGTAACGTGAGCCTAGAGAGAGGGGGTGCAACAGAATTCAAGAAACTGGCAGTCATGTTCCCCTAGCTGCAGCACACTGTCAAGTTTGCTCCAGTGACAAGGAAGGAGGGGATGATGAGGTCACTGACTGTACTTGGGTGCCTGAGAGAAGAGAGGAAGTGGAGGCACAACTCCAATGAGGCAGGATGTCCTCTAGGGGGCAGCTTAAGGGCAGCCACCTTATTGCATCACACCACAGAGTTCCACAGGTGCAGGGCACTGCTGACTCCCTGCTGACTTTTAAATGTTCCCTGGTGTGGGCCTTTTTTTTTCCACAAATTTTTATTGAATAAACATAGTAATATAATACAACATATCATTGTAGTGGTCGAACATTCACATTAAGAAATCATTGGAAATGTATTACATTTTACATCTGAACAATAATTTTTTAGTAACATAACGATATATTTTAAAACAATACAGAAATATGTATTTTATGCATATACAGTATTTGTATTGACAAGACATGAGAGAAGTTTATGATCTTTGATTTAGTTAGTTCATAACAGTGTGCATGTGATGAGCTTTAATTTGAATTTGTATTAAGTTGTGTAAATATTATAAGGGATAAAGGAAAGAAACAAGGTGGATAAATTAAAAAAAAAAAAAAAGATATAACTTGGGTAGTGGGGTAGGAAAGGGTGGGGTGAAGTTGTGTCCCTAGTTCCCTCTAGGTGCTCAAATGTTTTATTTGTAAGGAGTGGGCTCTGTTTTTATACATTTACTGCTTTATAGGCAGAGGATTGTTTAAATTATATCCAGTTGCACCATGTTGAAGTGAAATTGGTTATTTTTTCCTGTGATATGCTAATGAGTTCTATTTTTTTTTGTGTTGTTTATTCTACGAAACCATTCTCTTTTCGTTGGGGTAATATTTGAACGCCAGTGGTAAGGAATACAATGTCTTGCCACATTTGGCCTTTTTTTAACACTTGTGCAGCAGTTGAGGTTTCCAACCTATATCTGAAGCGAATAAAGCATGGCAGCCGCTTGGGCACCACATAATTGACCAGACATATGACGACCTGCCATGCAGTCCGTTGGCAACAGCACTTGAAAGACCCACATCAAAGAAAAAGACGGACTTCTCCTTGCTCCTCATCTGGGATCTCCAACCCTGCTATACCTCCAGTTCTCTCAAAAAGAGGAATGAAGGTATAGCAATAGATGTCCCAAATACTTGCAACCAATCTGCTAGCAGTACACCACCATCTGATTTTAGCAGACAAATTTCCCTACACTAGTTGCTGAACTGTACAAAGAAATTTATTGGCATTCCTTCAGCCAGGAATGGTTGGGTTGTATGTGACAATGGTGCCAACCTTCTCTCCGCCCTCCGACAGGGTCACTTGACGCATGTTCCATGTTTGGCACACATCCTGAATTTGGTGGTGCAGCGGCTCTTGAGCAGGTACCCAGGCTTACAGGATCTCCTGAGGCAGGCCAGAAAAGTCTGTGGTCATTTCCACCAGTCATACAATGCTAGTGCTCGGCTGGCTGACATCCAAATGGAATGCAACCTGCCCAGCAACCGCCTCATTTGTGACATGCCCACCAGGTGGAACTCAACATTGGCAATGCTGCAGTGGCTGTACACACAGCAGAGAGCCATCAATGAGTACCTGTGCGAGTATGGCACAAGGACAGAGTCAGGGGAGCTTGGCTTCTTTTTGCCACATTAGCGGCTACTGACCAAGGATGCATGCACTGTCCTGACACCATTTGAGGAGGCCACAAGAATGGTGAGCAGTGACAATGCATGTATCAGTGACACTGTCCCTCTAGTCTTCCTGCTGGAGCACACGCTTCATGGAATCATGGACAGGGCATTTGAGGCAGAACAGTGGGAGGAAGAGGAGGGCTTCCTTTCCTCTCAAGTCCCCCTTTATCCAGATAGCATTCCTGCGGGCCTGCCAAACACACAGGAAGAAGAGGAAGAGGAGGATTGTATCAGCATGGATGTAGAGGATAACACTCAGCAGCAGTCTTCAAGTAATGGTTTTCAGTCCCCAGAAACCCAAGGAGTTGTACGTGGCTGGGATGAGGTAGTTACGGATCCTTAGTGACCCAGAGGACTCAGAATCGAATGCCTCTGCAAACTTACGCTGCATGGCCTCCCTGATTCTGCAAAGCCTGTGAAAGGACCCTAGGATTCGTGGTATCAAGGAGAGGGATCATTACTGCTTGGCAACCCTTCTTGATCCATGTTACAAGGGTAAGGTTGCAGAACTCATCGTGCCTTTGCAGAGGGAGCAGAGGATGAAACATCTTCAGGAGGCCTTGAAGAAAGGTTTGTGCAACGCATTTCCACACCCTGGGAGGTTACAATTTCCTGGTGCTGGACAACGTGTTTGTGAGGCTTCGTTCAGTCAGAGGAAGAGTGGTGGAAAAGGTGGCCGGCTGACCGATGCCTTTAAACAGTTTTACAGTCCTCAGCGCCAAAGTCTGATCGGTTCACGCAACTATTTCTAGCATCTGCTTTACATGGTGCAGTAATATCTAGGTGCAAGAGCAGACTTGGAGACCTTTCCAACAGAGCATTCACTGGGTTACTGGGTCTTAAGGATGGACCACTGGCCAGAACTTGCTCAATATGCAATTGAGCTACTGGCCTGTCCTGCATCCAGCGTGCTTTCTGAACGCACATTCAGTGCTGTTGGAGGGTTTGTAATGGATCAAAAAGGGCGCCTATCAACAGACTCTGTTGATAGGCTCACATTCATAAAAATGAATCAGTCTTGGATCAGCAGCTATCACGCACCAGATGCTGATGTAACTGATTGAATTTGCTATGGATGTGGGATCCCTTGAAGACTGCCTATGCTGACTATCCTATTCCTCCTCAATCTTGCTGAAGCTAACTTCCAACACTATTTTTGGTTTAGGGCAACACCACCACCACCCAAGGCCCAATTTTTCTGCCCCTGTTTAACAGGGGCATATAATTACAATTTTTGATATAATATTGCAATGCAGGGCCCATTCCTGCGCCCAACAAGAGTAACTGTGAGGGCTTACAGTGTTGTGGCACCACCACCACCCTAGGCCCAATTTTTCTGCAACTGTTTAACAGGAGCATGTAATTACAATTTTTGATCTAATATTTTACAGCAGGGCTTGTTCCTGCACCCAACAAGAGTAACTGTGAGGGCTTACAGAGTTCTATTACCACCAACACCTAAGGCCCAATTTTCTGCAGAGTATATAGGGCAGGCTGTATAGTATATATACTAATGTTTAGAGTATATAGTGCTTGGGGGCCTAGGGGACCCCCACGCTATTTGTTGAAAAAATTGGGTGCAGGGTTCCCCTTAATATCCATACCAGACCTGAAGGGCCTGGTATGGATTTTGGGGTGACATCCACGCCATTTTTGTTGGTAGTTTGGGTATTTTTATCTATATTGCCGAGATACGACAATACATCCATGAGCAGTTTTAAATTACATTTTTCCTTTAGAAATGTCATTTTGCTACTTTGCAGGCATACAAAGGACACCCCCAGGCACGATATTTAAAAGGAATATTTCATTTTTATTGTTTCACTTTAGGCACTATTAAAATCACTGCTTCGGAAAAAAACGCAGTTTTTAAATGTTTTTTTTGCATTGATACATGTCACCTGGGGCAGGACCCGGGTCCCCAAACACTTTTTATGGCAATAACTTGCATATAAGTCTTTAAAATGAGCACTTTTGATTTTTCACGTTTGTGTCCCATTGACTTTAACGGTGTTTGAACAAATTTTTGCCTGTTCGCATGTTCTGCTGCAAACCGAGCCGGGGGGTGTTCGGCTCATCTCTAGCTAGGAACAGTCCCTTGGTAAAGTTGCAGTGTGGAGTAAACAAAACGCGTCAGACCTACATAGGTGCATGATGTCCATGCAGATGATTTTATGTCTTTTACATCGTTCCACTCAAGACTTTTAAATACTATCCAGCCCTTCCAGTGGCCTATGGTGTCAATATGCATATGTGGTTTTTAGCATGCCTTGCGTTTGTGCGATTTTGTGTATGCATTTTTTGCCATTGATTATGCTGTATATGATCTAACAAGGTACAGTAAAATGTTCTTTGCAATGACTGCTTTTTGTTATACATCTCTCATTCAAAGTTAAAAAAAAAAAACTTTTTTGTTGGATATTGTGTAATAAACTCATACAATCAATACTGTGCTTTATATTCTATGTGCTTACTCTATATAGCGATTGGCCTCATTCAAAGTCCCCCTTACCAAAATTCTCTTTCTTTCTGTAAAAATTTGGGATGGAGGTCAATTACTGATGGTGCCATGGACCACATCATTTTTCTCTTTCAATGTGGAGTGAACAGCATCTCACACAACCTTCTGCCTCTTCGTAGAGGCTCATCCCAGTTCTACTACTTGCAGAAATGCTAGCGTACCTGGCTGCCACCAGTCCACCTGTCTGCTTTCTCTTCCCAGTCCTCCCAACTGACACACACATGGAGACTCCCTGGGGCAAGGTTGGATGAAGACTTAGCACACTACTCTCTTTAAGAGAGCACTGCTACAGCTGGCTGTCTCTCCCCTTGTCTTTCCCTGTGTTGATCTACTCACTGTCTCTCCTTGCTCTTACTGCCTCTCTGGCTAGGGTCCCTCCAACTGCCTCCTGTGGTGGGATCATTCCAGGTCAGCCTCCTGAACTATAGCCCGAAGTAAAGCCCCTCCTGGCACAGGTCCCTCAAGGGCTACCGATAGACTCTCTTAAACACTGCTTCTCCATCTGCCACCCAACTCCTTTGCTGGCATGGCTCATTAGTTCCCTGCCAGGCCCCCAACCTAGGAATTTGCTAAGGACCCCTACATTTTCAAGGCAAACTCTCCTAGCTTCTGCCCACTATCAAACCACAGCTGCTAAAGGTGTCCCTCATTCTGGTGGTTGTGGGGGTATTGTGTAATAAGCAGGTAACAGAGTAATGTATTGTTCTATTAATGAAGCACAGGACATGTGTTCGATGCTTTTATTTCAATGCTTTCAATCAGGCTTCCTGAGCCAGTGCATATGGAGATCATTACTTTAGATAAGCCAAATTGGTATTGAATCTGCCAAAGGGGCTGGACATGGGAACTTGGATCACAATATGTCAGATGTCAACACTCAAGGCTGCAGAGCTCATTTTCAGGGTATTCTAGTACAGGGCAAATCACCAATGTCAGAAATAGAAACAAGTAATTAAGTAGTCTTCAATATTCTGGAACTTTGAGCAGCATAACATTGTACTTCTTTGTTTCTCTAATCAAGAGGAAGAAAACTCTAAGGCCTCTTTCACACGAGGGATCCGTATGTCCGTTTTTCATCCTTCCGTTTTCGGATGAAAAATGGACATACATTCATCCCTATGGAGCGTCGGATGTCAGCGGTGACATGTGTAACGGAGGAAAAACCTACTTTTCCCTCCGTTTTCAGATCGGATCGGATGACAACGGACACTACGGACCGTCATCATCCGATCCCCCCATAGGGGAGAGCGGCGCTCTGACAGGTCCGTCGCTGCACAGCGTGCAGTGATGCACCTGTCATCTTCCTGCTCAGCGGGGATCGGCGGAGCGATCCCCGCTGAGCAAGCGGATGTTCACGGGGCGGATCATGACTGATCTGCCCCGTGTGAAAGAGGCCTAATTCAAACAAACAACAAGATGGCAGTGTTTTGTTTTCAGAAGCAAGGGAGAATGAAATGCAATACCATCCTGAAGGAGACCAAGCCAATTTTTCTCTGAGCACAGAACAATCTCTTAGACCTTAGGTTTCCTGCACTCCAGTTCCTTGATTTTTTTCAGCAGACTTTTTTGGTGCTCTATTGAAAGTCTGGAAGTAAACAACACATTCTGTTTATTGAAGGGTAGGGATGGGCGAACAGTTCGGACTGAGCATGAGTTTGGGCCAAATTTGCAGGGTGCATGCCCTAATGCACTGAGTACTGCACAGTGCATTCTGCGTCCTGATTGGACAAAGCTTTGCCCAAACAGGGTGCAGTGTAAGCTGGTTGTTAAGGAGCGGGGCTGGGAAGCTAGCTGCAGCCTCCTTAATAACTGATGAGTCCCTAGCTGTCAAAGGGTTTCCCCGCTGACAACTGAGTAGAAATAAAAAGTGCCAATTAAAACAGTTAAAAACAGCGTAGTCTGGTATAGGTTCGGAGAGGAACCCCACGCCAAATAAAAAAAAAAATGGCGTGGGTTCCCCCAAAATCCATACTAGATCCTTATCCGGGCATGCAGCCTGGCAGGTCAGGAAAGTGGGGGGCAGGTGAGCACCCCCCCTATACCAGGCCACATGCCCTCAACATGGAGGGTGGGTGCCTTGGGGCCACCCCAAAGCACCTTCTCACCATGTTGATGTGGATAAGGGCCTCATCCCCACAACCATGGCTTATAAGAATATGGAAGCCCCCTTTTAAAAAGGGGGCCCCCTTCCCCCCCATGTGAATGAGTATCGGGTACATTGTAACACTACCTATTCACCAAAAAAGTGCAAAAATGTAATGAAAGCAAGTTTTTGACAAATCCATTATTAAAAAATTAAAAAATGGTGTCCCTCGATGTAAATCCATCATTCATGCCACCCGCCGCACCGCCGCCCCCCCCCCCCCAAATTTTTTTTTAAACACTCTGCCTCCTGGGACGGCCTCCCGCCGAATGCCTGCTCTGCACTTTGAGATTTCTTATATAGGTAAGGGGTGGGCCCACCTATCGATGTCACCCAGGGGCCCCTTGTGACATCACAGGCCAGCATGCACCAGTCTGTGAAGTCAGAAGAGGGCGGTGCCACCACCTAACGTAGCTAGGTGGCCCCACCCCTTACCTATATAAGAAATGTCAAAGCACAGGGCAGGCATTCAGTGGGAGGCCGTCCCAGGAGGCGGGAGCATTTCTTTTGGGTCGGTGGGCGGAGTTATTGACAATGGATTTACCTCGGGGGACACATTTTTTATTTTTTAACATAGGGGGCATGATCTGGGGGCCCCCTTGTTAAAGGGGGCTTACAGATTCCGATAAGCCCCCCTCATGCAGATCTGCACAACCACCGGATATGGTTTAGGGTATGAGGCTCTTTTATTTATTTTTTCCATGGCCGGGTGCCAGCAATTGTAACTGCGAGACATTTTAAAGTGGGGTTCCACCCAAAAAACAAAAATACCTGGAAAAATTCTAAAAAAAAAAACAAAAAAACATTTTTTTTTTCACTTACCTCTAAATGCCTGTTGCTAGGTGGTCCCTCGTAGTCTGCCTGTTCCTTTGCCTGGGCTGGTGACATCACTTCCCCCTCGGCACAGGAAGGGCTCCGCTCTGCACCCTCCCTCCTGTCAATCATCTGGGACCCATTACAGGTCCCAGGTGATTGAGCGGCCAATCACGGCGCGCGGCGCCGCTTGCCTATGTGCAGTGGGTGCCAGGCTGTGAAGCCACAGCCCGGCGCCCACAGTTGAAATGCCGGCGCCGACGAGCAGAGGGGGGGGATGAGCGGGGCTTCCCAGGGACAGGTGAGTGTCCAATTAAAAGTCAGCAGCTGCAGTATTTGTAGCTGCTGACTTTTAATCTTTTAATTTTTTTTTTTTTTTTTTGACGGCCCCCCCCTGGGTGGAACTCCTCTTTAAATGGGATTGAACTAGTTTATTTTCTTAAGAAATTAAATTTTTGCCGCAGCATGCTACAGATACGCCACTTTACAGGCACATTAAGGGGACTCCCCTGGCATGATATTTAAAGAAATTTTTCATTTTTATTGCTGCACCTTAAGTATAATTAAAATCACTCTTCTTGAAAAAACAATTGTTTTTAAAAACTTTTTTTTATTGATTCATGTCTCACAGGGTGGTACTTTTGATTTTTCCTGTTCGGCTCCCATAGACTTCAATAGGGTTCACTGCTCGGGTTAGAATATTCCCCTGTTTGGGAGTTCTGGTGTGAACTGAACAGGGGGCCCATCTCTATTGAACAGTTTGGACATTGATACAATGCTGAAAGCTCCTACCGTGGGGGCCTGAAATGTTACAGATAATCCCCATATGATGCTGTTTTTTCAGATTCAAATTTCCTATTGCAACTGAACTGTAGTTCCAAGCAAGCCATTGCATTACTTCTAGAAACTTTGATCCTTCTTCACATCAATGATGAATAGCTTCTTCATGTAAGGTGAATTGTGTAACTAAAAACATTATATGCAGATAAGAGCACTCTGGACACTTTTGAAAACTATTTTGCAATGAAATCAATACAACTTACCATACTTACAAGTCAGTTGCTGCATAAAGCTGTATAATCAACAAAACCTGGTCTTTACACACCGACTTTACAGCCACTCCCACTAAAATAATCCAAATCTGGAATCATACTCAATGGTCAACTTGGAGGGATACTACATTGGAATATTTCTATTCAGTACACTTTTGCGCACCTGGTTGCCCTTTGTGTGATATAGGCGCTTGATTGCGTAATGGATGGCTAATGGGTGTGTACAATTATAGAAAACTGCAGTATTTATATTATATTATTAATATCATCAATATCTAAGTGAAATAAAATTGGACACTGTGTCTATATACATACAAAATCTAAATGACGTGACTGAGCAAATGTATAACCCTGTGACAAGTGTGAAACAAATGTATCACTTCTCAAAGAGTGATGAGTAGATTATATGAATGCAAAAAAAAAAAAAACAGTCCATATACAGTGTGAACAAAAGCAAATGATAGACGTGGCTTGGCTATATAGCAATCTAGCACATGTGACGTAAGACGGAGTGACAAGACACGGAGCGGTGGGAAGCGGAGGATCGGTTCTGGGAACGAGTGAGACAGTTGCCAGCATCCACACTCCCTGGGTCTGCCGCGGCCGCTGCTATTTGGTTTAAACCACTGCTTGGATTGCTTTGATGTGATTTACCTTTGACCTGCTGTGCTTTGATGTGATTAGCCTTTTGCCTGCTGTGTTTTGTTCACATGTGAGTATAATGGTGATGAATTACTGAGTTTTAATACATTTTTGAATGGTATCACATTATTGGAGCGCTCTTTTTTATTCACATGTGGAGCTACCACTTCAGGGAGAGTGTTTGATATACACAACATTGGAAACTGGAGATCGTATTTTAATCCCCCATGTGAGTGGGTTGAGGCGATTCTGGCCAAACACGAGAGTGTGAGGCTATAGCAGCTGGTGAGTGTGAATCTTATGCCCTGTACACATGATTGGACATTGATCGGACATTCCGACAACAAAATCCATGGATTTTTTCCAACGGATGTTGGCTCAAACTTGTCTTGCATACACACGGTCGCACAAAGTTGTCGGAAAATCCGATCGTTCTGAACGCGGTGACGTAAAACACGTACGTCGGGACTATAAACGGGGCAGTAGCCAATAGCTTTCGTCTCTTAATTTATTCTGAGCATGCGTGACACTTTGTGCATCGGATTTGTGTACACATGATCGGAATTTAACCGATCTCATTTTGTTGTCGGAAAATTTTATATCCTACTCTCAAACTTTGTGTGTCGGAAATTCCGACAGAAAAAGTCAGATGGAGCCCACACACAATTGGAATTTCCGACAACACAATCCGATCGCACTTTTTCCGTCGGAAAATCCGACCGTGTGTACAGGGCATTTGAGGGGAGTGGAATCACGTCACTGAGGTGTGGTGGATGATCACAAGAATCACATTTGGTTTCTCACATCGAAGATCTCACCGCTTTTTGGACTTCTGTTCACACTGCATATGGACTGTTTTTATGCATTCGTTAATCAGTTCGTCATTTTTTGAGAAGTGATATATTCATTCTACACTTGTCACGGGGTGTATTATATTTGCTTTTGTTCACATTGCATTTGGATTGTCTTTATGCATTTTCATAGGCAATTCATCATTCTTTGATAAGTGGCACATTTATCCCACAGGGTCTATCATTTGCCTTTGTTCACACTGTATATGGACTGTTTTGTTTTTGCATTCATATAATCTACTCATCACTCCTTGAGAAGTGATACATTTTTTTCACACTTGTCACAGGGTTATACATTTGCTCAGTCACGTCATTTAGATTTTGTATGCATATAGACACAGTGTCCAATTTTTTTTCACTTAGATATGATGATATCAATTTATATAGATTTCACATTAGTTTTTTTTTTCACGGTAGCTCCACTATTCATTCTTATATTCTTTAGAGGTTTGAATTCGGTTTACATGTTTTCTTTTTTTAATTGGCAGCTGTAGGATAGTCCTTGTTCATTTCCTAGAGCGCAGTGGTGGGATTATGGATATAATCCACTTGTAAACCAACAGTATATTATATTATTATATTATAATATATTTATTATATTATATTTATATACTGTGATCTGCCTCAACATACCTACAAAGACTGCTGACAAATCATGATCTTTCATATCAAACACATCTTATTTTTAATGGTTTTATGTGTTTGTCATCTCGTCTGTGTTAAGAAAAATGTAAATAAAGATTTGTATATTTTAAATTGATATATTTGTAAATATAATTGTCCTTCAGGGGATATCTCTACTAGGGAACGAATATATTGAATAGCATTTAATCCAGAGTCTGGGACAAATTCCTAGACCACATAGGAAAACATAAATTCAGTCCAATCAATTCAGGTGCAAAGCAAATTTTTAGTTTTCTTCAAAGTGGTCTGGATATGAATCTAGGGGACAATACTTTGAGAGTTCATATTTTGAAATTGTCGGCATGCTCAGCAACCAGATAGGCTCTTCATCCAATTGTAATTCTAAAGCCTATATTATGAGTAAACCTTAAAAGGAGAGCTTTGTAACATTGTGGGATTTGAATGTTGTTTTTTAAGATACCAACTATAGCACCCTCCTAGTTAGGTTGCTAATAGGTTTAGGTAAATTTAGTTTTGGGCTCCTCTGTAGAGTGGAGCAGGATTGGATTTTGGCTGTTCTGGGTTCTGCTGATTGCAGGATCAACTACTTCCCATGCAGCCTCAGCTAATCCCTGGTCAAAGGTAGACTGAGGTCTACCTTGAAGAAGTTACTGACCTATCTGACATACACTGATCTACCTGACATACACTGATCTATCTGATATACACTGACCTACTGTCATGGTTATGCAATAGAGTTTTGTCTGTCAGCTTACCTGTCTCCATGTGTTCATCTCTAAAGACCAGCTGACTCTCACCTGACTGCTTTTATAAACTCTCCTCTAGCATGGCTCCACCCCAGCTCCTATCAGAGAACTCTATATTAACCTCTGCACTGCAGGCCAGCCCTGCTGATCAACCTTTGTGTGTTTTAGCTTCCTGTTCCTGCCTGCCGTGTGCTCTATGTTTGTTTCTGTTACCGACCTTGGTGTGTTCTCAACTATTCCTGTCTGCTCGTGACCCTGACCTTTGGCGTGAACTCTGTTGTCCTTGTCTGCTTGTGACCCTGACCTTGGCTTATTCCCTTACTATCCTTATCCTCCTGTTGCCTACTGTGGGTGTGAGCTGGGGGACCCTGGGGGTCGCGACCTTGAGCCAGTTGCAGCCCAGTCCATCCTCACCACTAGAGGCTCTGGTGAACACCTGCTGGCTGTTAGACTCCGCGCCCCAGGGAATCTTACGCTCTAACCCCGGTGGGATCTGTGTTGGTGTTCCAGCGGCCCTGCCTTCCTTACCACCCTGACTCCCATCTGCAGCAGTCAGCTGTAGGGTCCACTACCTTGCGGTGCACTCCTGATCCCAACGGTGTGCATCTGTCACCTAGCCTCAAGGTGACCTGACACCTACCTGACATACACTGACCTATCTGACATACATTGACCTTCCTACCTGACATACACTGACCTACCTGACATACACTTACCTGTCTGACACACACTGACCTACCTGACATACCCTGACGTACCTGACATACTCTGACACGCACTGACCTACCTGACCAGACTTCAGGTGACGTGACCTCTTCCTGCAGTTCAGTCATAGTGTGCGCCACGCCCATCACAGTAGAGTAGACAGTGGACAGCAGGCACTCCAGGCACTCCAGGCAGCCAGAGCCATGACAGGACAGGAAAGGAGAGCCGCCTGCCCGAGTGGGGATCTTGTCAGAGCGATGCGGTGTGGTCGTGGCCGCATTGTTATTACTGCCTTCTGGAGCCTGCAGTGCCTATGATGGACGTCGCACATCCTGCGGTCCCGGCATTGGATCAGTGGGGTGTCTATCATAGGCACTGCAGGCTCCAGAAGGCAGGACCTGCTATGTCACTCGATCGCGCTTGGGGTCAGATCGGTCCCCGCTCAGGTTCAGGGCTAATAATAGAATTGTGCATGCCAGAGAGAGCTTTTTGGGGACCAACTCTATTTTCACTCTATTACACTAGATTTGGAGTATCCCAAGGCTCATCCTATACCCTAAGTTCTTCAGGCAATAAACCCTAAAAAGATACTTTCTACCTGGTTAGTGCATGGCGAGACTGAAAACTGCTGTGTGCCTGGCTGCTATGCATCCAGTAAGGAATAAAACCTGGGACAAACAGCGAGACTGGTTTGGAGTCTGCTCTACACAACATTTGGAACTTAAACCTGAAAACAGCATCTTTCATGGCTATAAAATCTAGTCTCAGAGTTTCTGAAGCACAGACGCTAGACCATAAAGAGCTTTGCCTATGTTTTTTTTTTGTTCTTGTTGAAAAATGTGATCTTTATAAAAACATCACACATGGGAGATTATATAGAACATATTCTTTACAAGATGGCAAATACAAGTACATGCGAAGGAAGAATCTCCCAATAGTACAACACTATACAGTACAATGGACAGTGTAGTACAATATTGCAATCACTAACAAAGAGGTTGACTCCTAAACAAGGTATCCATGTCAACTAAGTACAAATAACAGTGGAAGTGGAGCATAGGTGTGATAAGGTCAATGGAACTTTACCAATAAGGTATGTGGCCCATTAATAAAGGACCCTTTTATTAGGTGAGGCAAAGCAGTACAAAAGTTGGTCCATTATTCTTCATATGGCATAGAAACACATATTCCAAAGTCACTGAGATGTTGCTTATGACTACTACCATGTTTTTTTTTTGTTCTTGTTGAAAAATGTGATCTTTATAAAAACATCACACATGGGAGATTATATAGAACATATTCTTTACAAGATGGCAAATACAAGTACATGCGAAGGAAGAGTCTCCCAATAGTACAACACTATACAGTACAATGGACAGTGTAGTACAATATTGCAATCACTAACAAAGAGGTTGACTCCTAAACAAGGTATCCATGTCAACTAAGTACAAATAACAGTGGAAGTGGAGCATAGGTGTGATAAGGTCAATGGAACTTTACCAATAAGGTATGTGGCCCATTAATAAAGGACCCTTTTATTAGGTGAGGCAAAGCAGTACAAAAGTTGGTCCATTATTCTTCATATGGCATAGAAACACATATTCCAAAGTCACTGAGATGTTGCTTATGACTACTACCATCTATTCCACACTTTGTTGTATTTGGACAGGCAGCCTCTATGGACATAGATAAACTTCTTATAAGAAAATGTATTATTAATTTCACAAATCCAGGAGTTGAGTGTAGGGAGATTAGCCCTCATCCAACTTCTTGCAATTCCTTTTCTAGCTAGGAATAGGGTTTCATATTTAATCATTTTAGTGAACTTATCCATATCGGTATTAGGATAATGTTCAAGCAGACATGGCTCGGGGTCTAGGGTCAGTGGGGAGCCCATGGTGTCATGCAAAAATGTCACCAATTGTGCCCAGAACGTCTGAATAATATAACAGACCCATAGCAGATGATAAAATGTGCCCAGGGTAAGTTCTGATCCTGAAGCATGTCATAGGTACCGAAAAAATATGTGGTTGGGTAAAGAGAATTCCTCTTTCAAGAGGTCAAATATTTTTAGGCTACCAGAGAACAGCACATGGTGCAAGAAATATATACCTTTGGACACCCAAATATCCACATTGGGAATAGATAGAAGCTCAGGTAGATATTTATTGTGCCAGAGAGGAGTGAAATTCTGGAAGATTCAGTTTGTAGCGGCTTATGTCCATATCCTTTTGTAGGGATGGGCGAACGGTTCGGCCCGAGCCTGTTCAACCGGTCGCCAAACACCTGAATTTGCAGAGTGTTCGCAGGGTGTTCGCCCCGACTAACAGCCTGCAATGCACTGAGCTCTGCACAGTGCATTCTGCCCCCTGATTGGGCAAAGCTTTGCCCAGTCATGGCGCAGTGTAAGCTGGTTGTTAAAGAGCGGGGCCGCCGCGGGGTCCATAACAAATGATTAGTCATCAGCTGTCAATTGATTTCTCCGCTGACAGCTGAATAAAAAAAGTGCTGTTAACACAACAAAGAAAAAATGGCGTGGAGTCCCCTCCCTCCCAGTCTATACCAGACCCTATGGGTCTGGTATGGATTTTAAGGGGAACCCAATGCCGAAATTTTAAAAACAAATGGCATAGGCCCCCCCCAAAATCCATACCATCCGAGCATGCAGCCCAGCAGGTCAGAAAAGGGGAGGGGACGAACGAGCGCCCCCCTCTCCTGAACCATACCAGGCCACATGCCCTCAACATAGAGGGTGGGTGCTTTGGGGTGGGGGGCTCATCCTCCACCCTATGTGAATGGGTATCGAGTACATCGTACCCCTACTCATTCAAAAAAAAAGTGTCAAAGAGTAATAACCACAAGAAACAGTTTTTGACAAATCCTTTATTTAAAAATAGTGTCCCTTGATGTAAATCCATCGTCAACCATGACGCCCGCCGGACCCAAAAATTCGCCTCCCGCCGATTGCCCACCCTGCACTTTGACAGTTCTTATATAGGCAAGGGGCGGGGCCACCCAGATAAGTCATCCTGTGGCACCGCTCCTTCTGATGTCATACCCCTTGCCTATATAAGAACTGTCAAAGTGCAGAGCGGGTAGTCAGTGGGAGGCCTTCCAGGAGGCCAGAGCTCTTTATTTTTTTTCTATTTTTTGGGTCCGACGAGCGTTGTGATTGATGATGGATTTACATCGAGGGACAATTTTTTTTATTTTTTAATAAAGGACTTGTCAAAAACAGTTTCTCGTGGTTATTACTTTTTGACACTTTTTTGGTGAATGGGTATGGGTATGGTGGACCCGATACCCATTCACATGGGGGGGCAGGATCTGAGGTTCCAGATTTCAATAAGCCCCATGCCTGTATAGTGTACCCCAACAACCACAGCCCAAGGTTGTTGTGAAGAGGCCTTTGTCCCCATCAACATGAGGGCAAGGTGCTTTGGGGAGGGGGGCAGAGCCCCCACCCTTTATGTTGAGGACATGTGGCCTGGTATGGTTCAGGAGGGGGGGCTCGCTTGTCCCCTCCCCTTTCCTGACCTGCCAGGCTGCATGCTCGGATAAGGGTCTGGTATGGATTTAGGAGTGGTTTGAATGAAAATTTTGGCGTGGTATGGACTGGGGGACTCCATGCTATTTTTTCAATAGCTGGGTGTCGGCAATTGTAATTGCGAGTCATTTTAAATTTTCATGTTTTTTGCATGCTACAGATGCGCCAATTTACAGGCACATAAAGGGGACCCCCCAGGCACTATATGTAAAGGAATTTTTCATTTTTATTGTTGCACTTTAAACATAATTAAAATCACTGCTCCTAAAAAATGATAGTTTTTAAAAGAAAAATGTTATTAATTAATGTCCCCCAGACCCCCATACCCCTTTTATGGCCAATTACTTGGATACAAGCTGTCAGACTTTACTTACCAGACCGGTGAGTCCGCTTGGGCAGAGGGTGGTCTCCCGTACGTATCCCACTCGCGGCCCCTGGTAGAATGGACAGGAGGCACGGGAGTAAGGAATGGTAAGAGAGCCTGATGAGGGATCCAGGTTCTGGATGGAAGAGGAACTTCAAGCAGCAGATGGTGAACTGGAACACAAGCAAACAGGTGCTGAGCAGGAGCAAGCAGGCAGGTCCGGGTACAGGCAGAGTTCGGCAACAGACAGGCAGCACGGTACAAAGGAGCAGGCAGAAGAAGGGTCAAACAAGCCAAGGTCGGGTATGGGCAGCAATCAAAGGAGAGTCAGAGGCAAGCCGGGTCGTCAGGAGATCAGGAACACAGGAACACTGGAACAGGTACTGGGGAGCTAAGGAACCGGAAACTGATGATCAGGCAGCACCGAGCAGAGTGCATGGCGAACCTAAATAGGCTGATTGGCGGCAAACAGTGGGCGCACACGCACGCCGACGCTCACAGGCGCGTGCGCACACATACGCGCCCGCACGCCAGTACACCGACCAGCGCCTGCAGGGACATGCACAGCAGCACGCACAGAAACGCACGCGCCAATGCGCCCCGGCGCGCACCAGCACCGCGACCAGCCAGGTGAGCTCTCTGACAGTGCCCCCTCCTAAAGGGCAGCCTCAGGATGCCCAGCTGAGCCAGCTTGGAAGAATGGACGTTCTTAAAAGACCGTAAAAGTTCTGGGGCATGCAAATTGCTCTCAGGCTCCCAGGAGTTGTCTTCCAGCCCATACCCCTTCCACTTGATGAGATATTGAATTCTGTTGTTCCTACTTCTGCAATCCAAGATTGCCTCAACCTCAAACTCTTCTTCATCATTAATTATGACAGGTTTAGGTGGGCCGGTCCTACGGCCAGTAAAGGGATTGGGGATAGCAGGCTTCAACAGAGACACATGAAATACCGGGTGTATTTTTAAAGAATCAGGCAGATCAAGCTCATATGCGACATCATTTATCTTCCTTTTTACAGGGAAGGGACCCATGAATTTGGGGCCCAATTTCCTTAAGGGACAGGCCATCTTTAGGTTAATGGTGGATAACCACACTTGGTTGCCGGTTTCCAGAATCAGTTCTCCACGCCTCTTCCTATCATACATCCTTTTGTTGTACTCTTGAGACTTGGTCATTGTTTCCTGCAAAAGTTTATTGTTAGAGGAGAAAAAATCCATGGTTTCAGCAACTGCAGGAACGGTACACTTGGGTAATGAGCTTGGCAATAAGGAAGGATGAAAACTGTAGTTAGCAAAGAAAGGCGTTTGGTTGATAGCTGAATGCAATGAGTTGTTGTAACTAAACTCTGCAACAGGTAGTAGAGAGACCCAGTTGTTTTGCGAAAATGCAGAGAAGCAGCAAAGGTATTGCTCTAGGGTTTGATTGGTTCTCTCTGTTTGCCCATTTGTCTGGGGATGGTAGGCTAATGAGAATGCCAACTCTATTTCCAGGGAACCACAGAGAGCCTTCCAGAACCTCGAAGTAAATTGGACTCCGCGGTCAGACACAATACTTGCCGGGACTCCATGCAGCCTCACCACTTCTTTAACAAAAATTTTTGTGGTGTCCGTGGCCGTGGGTGTGCCCTTCATGGGCAAGAAATGTGCCATCTTGGATAGCCTATCGATGACAACAAAAATGGTGGAAAATCCCTCAGACGGAGGGAGTTCTACCATAAAGTCCATCGTAATTTTTTTCCATGGTCTCTCTGGAATGGGTAAAGGTTTTAGTAGGCCCCAAGCCTTTGTCCAGCTGTTTTTGCTTTGGGCACAAGTGGTGCATGAGTCCACATAACTTTTGCAATCACTGGATAGTTGAGGCCTCCAAAAGGTGCGCTGCACCAACTCTACAGTTTTCAACACGCCAAAATGTCCAGCTAATTTATGGTCGTGGCAAAGTTCCATCACCGTCACCCGTAAAGGTGCCGGGACTATGATTTTATCTTCATGCCAAAACAGGCCGTCACTCAGCTTGGTTTCAGGATATGGGGACATTCCCACAGAGGCTTGTTTTATCCGGGTCAAAAGGTCCACTTGAAGGAGCAAGGAGTTTCCAGAGGGAAGGATCGTGTCAGGAGTAGGGATGAGCTTCGTGTTCGAGTCGAACCCATGTTCGACTCGAACATTGGCTGTTCGGTCATTTGCCGAATTCTGAACGTTATGGGCCGTTCGCGCCAAATTCGTGTGGCGCGTCATGGCCCATAATTCACTGCGGCATCGCAGTGCATTGCTGGCTGATGATTGGACAAGCATGCACTATGACCCGCATGCTTGGCCAATCACAGCGCCATCAGTAGAGAGAGCTGTAATTGGCAAAGCCAGGGTGGCTTTGGCCAATTATGGCTCAGGGGGTTTAGAACACGCCCCACACTATATAAGGCCGCCTGCACGGCGGCCCTGTGTAGTGTGTGTTCCGACGTTGAGATACATAGATAAACAGAGAGACAGTGTCATTTCATTTGAGTTAGCTAGATTAGGCAGGACAATCAGTGAGTTAGCTGCACTTACAGTGTATTGTGTATATATATGCATCCCAGGTGTTGCATATATATGTATATATACACTGTATTCTGTTTAGCTAGATCCGTTCCTGTTATCTTCCAACTGACAGGCAGGCTTGTCTTGTTACAGTATTTACAGCTACCTGAAGAAAATTGCTGGTGTTCTTTTGATCCTATTAGTACCGCAGTCAGGCAGCTAGACTATTTACAGTTAGTGTAGTGCGTCCTGCTCACAGTGTTCAGTTAAAACTACAAGTTAGTGTAGTGAGACCTCTGCACAGTGTTCATCTAAAGCTACAAGTTAGTGTAGTGCATCCTGCTCACAGTGTTCAGCTAAAACTACAAGTTAGCAGGCATGTGCTGGCCATCGGGACTACCGGGAGATTCCCGGTGGGCCGATGGTTCAGTGGGCCAGTCAGGTGTGGTCCTGGAGCCGCTCCTCTCTGACAGTGAGTGATCGCAATTTCACTCCTGTCAGGAGGAGCAGCTTCCATCATATGCTGGAGAGAGCATTAGGCTTTCTGCTCCCTCCAGCCTGCAGGGGGAGATAGACCTTCTTCTCTCCCCTATCACTTGTTATCACATGACTGGAGAGAGGAACGAGAAGCTGCCTTCAAAACTGTGAGTACATGTTGAAGGGGGAGGAGAGGGAGGACACACTGATGTAACGGGGGCTGCTGGTGGGGACTCTCTGATGTGAAGGGCTTCTGATGGGGACACAATGATGTGAAGGGAGCTGCTGGTGGGGGCTCTCTGATGGGGACTCTGATGTGAAGTGGGCTGCTGGTGGGGACTCTGATGTAAGGGGGACGCTGTTGGGGACACTCTGATGTAAGGAGGACGCTGTTGGGGACACTCTGATGTAAGGGGGCACTGTTGGGGACACTCTTATGCAAGGGGGACGCTGTTGGGGACTCTCTGATGTGAGGGGGACGCTGTTGGGGACACTCTGATGTAAGGGGGACGCTGTTGGGGACACTCTGATGTAAGGGGGATGCTGTTGGGGACACTCTGATGTAAGGGGGATGCTATTGGGGACACTCTGATGTAAGGGGGATGCTGTTGGGGACACACTGATGTAAGGGGGATGCTGTTGGGGACACTCTGATGTAAGGGGGACGCTGTTGGGGACACTCTGATGTAAGGGGGACGCTGTTGGGGACACTCTGATGTAAGGGGGATGCTGTTGGGGACACTCTGATGTAAGGGGGACGCTGTTGGGGACACTCTGATGTAAGAGAGGTTGCTGTTCGGGACACTCTGATGTAAGGGGGGTGCTGTTGGGGACACTCTGATGTAAGGGGGATGCTGTTGGGGACACTCTGATGTATGGGGGATGCTGTTGGGGACACTCTGATGTAAGGGGGACGCTGTTGGGGACACTCTGATGTAAGGGGGACGCTGTTGGGGACACTCAAAATTAAAGTGGGCCGGTCATGAGGAAGTCCAGGGCCAAATTTTTGTCCCAGTCCAGCCCTGCAAGTTAGTGTGGTGCGTCCTCCTCACAGTGTTCAGCTAAACCTTCAAGTTATTTTTTTGCGAACTCTGCACAGTGTTCAGCTAAAGCTACCTGTAGAAGGTTGGTGGTGTTTTCCTGATCCTATCACTACCGCAGGCAGCTAAATAAGCTGCAAGTTATTTTTTTGCGAGCTCTGCACAGTGTTCAGCTAAAGCTACCTGTAGAAGGTTGGTGGTGTTTTGCTGATCCTATCACTACCGCAGGCAGCTAAATAAGCTGCAAGTCATTTTTTGCGAGCTCTGCACAGTGTTCACTTAAAGCTACCTGTAGAAGGTTGGTGGTGTTTTCCTGATCATTTCACTACCACAGGCAGCTAAAAAAAGCTACAAGTTAGTTTTTTGCGAGCTCTGCACAGTGTTCAGCTAAAGCTACCTGTAGAAGGTTGGTGGTGTTCTCATACTACAGGCAGGCAGTTCATTTTGCTAGCTGCAGTATCAGTACATATATATATATATCTATATATATAGATATATATATATATATATATATATATATATATATATATATATATATATATATATATATATATATATATATCCTAGCTTAGTGCAGCTACAGGCCATTAGTATGTCTGGAAGGCCAACAAGGAGAGGCAGACAGTCACAAGCCAATAAAAGAGGGCAAGCAGGCTCTGTGTCTAGTGCTGGTTGTGGAGACGGTACATCCTCATCAGCACGTGGCTGTGGGACAAGCTTGGCCTTTTTTTCGGCAGCTGGCTGTGTTGAGCCGCAACATGCGGAAGACTTGGTCGAGTGGATGACCAAGCCGTCCTCATCCTCCTCATCCTCTCTCACCCATGCTCAGCGTACTTTGTCTGACAAAGCAGCGGCCTCTTCCCTCGGCTCAATGTCATCAGTGACTCCTTCCCTAGCCCCACCATGTCCTCCTGAGGAGTCCCTCAAACTGTTTGACCACAGTGTTGGGTACATGCTCCAGGAGGATGCCCAGCGTTTGGAAGGCTCTGATGATGATACTGAGCTCGATGAAGGACAGAGGGGGTGCCCAAGAAGGAGAGCAATCTGGCAGTTATGCTCCCCCTGCTGCAGCATACTGACAGGTTTGCTCCAGTGATGAGGAGGGAGGGGGTGATGAGGTCACTGACTCAACTTGGGTGCCTGATAGGAGAGAGGAGGAGGAGAAGGAGGCGGCACATCACCAACGAGGCAGGATGCCTTCCAGGGGCCAGCCTAAGGGCAGCACACTGACTGCATCAAACCTCAAAGCTCCACATGTGCAGGGCGCTGCAGTCTCTGCACGTTATTCAAAAAGTTCTTTGGTGTGGGCCTTTTTTGAGAAGAGTGCATCAGATCGCACCGCTGCTATTTGCAACATATGTCTCAAGCGTATCTTGCGTGGCCAAAACATCTCCCGCTTGGGTACCACATGCTTGACCAGACATATGTTGACCTGCCATGCAGTTCGTTGGCAAGTGTATCTAAAAGACCCACACCAAAGAACAAAGAGGACCTCTCCTTGCTCCTCATCAGCTGAGATCTCCAACCCCACTATACCTTCAGTCCTCTCTGAGACCCGCACTGAGAGGAATGAAGGTGTAGAATTAGGTGTGTCACAGCCAAGTACTTGTGGGCAATCTGCTTTCGGTACACCAACGTCAGATTGTATCAGGCAAATTTCCCTGCCCCAGCTGCTGCACCGCCGAAAGAAGTTTGCTCCCAGCCTTCCACATGCCCAGCGGTTGAATGCTAGCTTGGCAAAATTGCTAACACTTCAACTGCTGCCTTTTCAGTTGGTAGACTCTGCCCCCTTCCGTAAGTTTGTGGAATGTGTGGTTCCTCAGTGGCAGGTACCCAAACGCCACTTTTTCACGGAAGGCGATTCCGGCTCTCTACCGGCATGTGGAAGGCAATGTCCATGCCTCGCTGGACAGGGCGGTCAGCGGTAAGGTGCATATTACCGCTGACTCAAGGTCCAGCAGGCATGGACAGGGACGTTACCTAAGTTTCACGGCACATTGGGTGATTCTGCTGGCAGCTGGGAAGGATGCAGGACAAGGTGCAGTAGTGTTGGAGGTTATTCCGCCACCACGCCTCCAAAATGCCACTACTAATGATTGTGACACACCTCTCTCCTCCACCCCCTCCTCTTGTTCTTCCTCCATGGCCTTTTCCTGTGCTTTGTCCTCGGAACCAGCGGTGCTCCGTAGGCGTTCAAGGGGCTAAGCAAGTATGCAGGCCAAAAGATGCCATGCGGTGCTTGAGCTGGTGTGCTTGGGGGACAGGAGCCACACTGGGGCAGAGGTTCTGTCAGCTCTGCAGGGGCAGGTTCAGAGCTGGTTGACGCCCCACCAACTTAAGGCAGGAATGGTGGTTTGCAACAATGGCACCAACCTCCTCTTTGCCCTCCGACAGGGACAAATGACCCATGTGCCCTGTTTGGCTCACGTCCTTAACTTGGTGGTGCAGCAGTTCTTGGGCAGGTACCCAGGCTTACAGGATTTCCTGAGGCAGGCCAGGAAAGTCTGTGTGCATTTCTGCCAGTCATATAATGCCAGTGCTCGGCTGGCGGACCTCCAAAAGGAGTTTAACCTGCCCAAGAACCGCCTAATCTGTGACATGCCCACCAGGTGGAACTCAACGTTGGCCATGCTGCAGCGGCTGCACATGCAGCAGAGGGACATCAATGAGTACCTGTGCGACTATGGCACCAGGACAGGGTCAGGGGAGCTTGTTTTTTTTCCCCGCGCCATTGGGCCATGATCAGGGATGCATGCACTGTCCTGTCACCATTTGAGGAGGCCACAAGGATGGTGAGCAGTGACAGTGCATTCATCAGTGACACTGTCCCCCTTGTCCACCTGTTGGAGCACACACTGCGTGGAATAATGGACAAGGCACTTGAGGCAGAACAGAGGCAGGAAGAGGAGGACTTCCTTAGCTCTCAAGGCCCCCTTTATCCAGACAGTGTTCCTGCGTGCCTGCCGATCACACAGGAAGAGAACGAGGAGGAGGAGGATTGTGTCAGTATGGAGGTGGAGCCTGGCACTCAGCATCAGCAGCAGTCTTTAAGGGATCAGCCCCAAGAAACACATGGACTTGTACGTGGCTGGGAGGAGGTGTGTCATGAAGATCCTGCCAGTAACCGGCGATCCAGGCGTCCGGGAACACGGCCACGGGTTCCACTGCGCATGCGCGCGCGCTCACGGGTGCGGTCACGCACGGGCACGCGCGCTCGCACCCCCGCTGTCAGGCGGGCTATTTAAACCAGTCTATCACACATCATCTCTGCTGTCTGCTCTACAGCGTTCTGTGAGTGTTACCTGATCTGATCTGTGTTTCCTGTTATCTGACCCGGCTTCCTGTTTGACGATCCTGCTATCTGCCTGCACCAGACCCTCTTGGCTTGCCTGACCATCCCTCTGCATTACCCCTGGTACCTCTGCTGTCCGAACGTTACTGACCACCGGCTTGTTGACCCTCCGCTGTGTTCATCAGCTTCCAGTCTGCAATTACCTGCTGTTGTTCCTGGTTCCAGTTCAGCTTTCAGTCTGCTATTACCTGCTGTTGTTCCTGGTCCCAGTCCAGCGTTCCAGGCTACCCTCTGCTGTGTCCCAGTCCAGCGTTCCAGGCTATCTTCTGCTGTGTTCCAGCCCAGCGTTCCAGGCTATCTTCTGCTGTGTTCCAGTCCAGCGTTCCAGGCTATTACCTGCTATTGTTCCTGGTTCCAGCCCAGCGTTCCAGGCTACCTTCTGCTGTATTCCAGTCCAGCGTTCCAGGCTATTACCTGCTGTTGTTCCTGGTTCCAGTCCAGTGTTCCAGGCTATCTTCTGCTGTTGCTCCAGTCCAGCGTCCAGGCTATTACCTGCTGTTGTTCCTGGTTCCAGTCCAGCGTTCCAGGCTATCTTCTGCTGTTGTTCCAGTCCAGCGTCCAGGCTATTACCTGCTGTTGTTCCGGGTTCCAGTCCAGCTTCCAGTCTGCTATTACCTGCTGTTGTTCCGGGTTCCAGTTCAGCTTCCAGTCTGCTATTACCTGCTGTTGTTCCGGGTTCCAGTCCAGCTTCCAGTCTGCTATTACCTGCTGTTGTTCCGGGTTCCAGTCCAGCTTCCAGTCTGCTATTACCTGCTGTTGTTCCTGGTTCCAATCCTGCATTCCAGTCTCTATCCTCAGTCTACACCCCAGACTACAGACTCCAGAGGGTGCCACCACTACTGGACTTTCAGCAATTGTTGATCCTGCCAGGCACCCATACCACTCTTCACTCCTGGCCCTCTGTCTCCATTCCAGGGGAACGGGAGTGGGAGCTGTAAGGGAGGTCTTTTCCTGCACTCCAGGCTCACAACCTACCAGGTACGTGACAGTAGCAGACAGCCATGTCAGAGCCTGAGCAGGGAACCTCTCCTATGGAGGAACTTTGTGCACACCTGGCAGGATTGACTGAAGCAGTCAAAAACCTGCAGCAAGGATATACCAGGTTGGAGGAACGAGTATTAACTTTATCCAGCCCCATGGGGGCTTCCTCTGCTTCTGCTCCTTCAGTTGGGCCTTCCTCAACGGTGGTGATGCTTCCCCCAGAACCAAAGGTTCCTACACCCGAACGTTTCTCCGGAGATCGCCATAAGTTCAGGGCCTTCCGTAACTCCTGTGAATTATTCTTCGCTCTTCAGCCACGTACCTTTTCCCTGGAGGCTACCAAGGTGGGCTATGTAATTTCTCTGCTTTCTGGGAACCCCCAAACCTGGGCCCATCGCCTCTTGGAGCAAAAGGATATATCCTTAAACAACCTCTCTACTTTCTTTGATGCACTGGGTCAGTTGTATGATGACCCCCAGCTGTCCGTAACCGCGGAGACTGTCCTGCATACCCTTCAACAGGGTCGCCGGGCGGCAGAGGACTATGTGGCTGAATTCAGGAAGTGGAGTGCGGACACTAATTGGAACGATGCGGCTCTCCGCTATCAATTTCGGATGGGACTATCTGACTCACTGAAGGATGAATTGGCCAGGGTGGGTACACCACTGACTCTAAATGCCTTAATCGATCTGGCCATTCAGATCGATCGACGTCTACGAGAGCGTAGGTCTGAGAGAGCGATGGGGTCTTCCCGTCCAACTTGGGTTACCCCTAAGGTTCCCCATCATTCAGCACCAGCACCACCTGTCTCCATGTTTAATCGACCTGAGCCAATGCAAGTAGGAGTCCTACGGCCTTCTCTCACCCAGGAGGAACGACAACGTCGTCGAACAAATAATCTGTGCCTGTATTGCGGGGAACCTGGGCACTATGTCAGGAACTGTCCCATCAAACTCCGTAAGTGTTTATCTTTGTCCACAGACTATGTTGCACCTCTGGCTAGAAGTGCCACTCACCTTGCTCTTTCTCTTCTGCTTCAGCTTCCAGGAAGGACTCTGCAAATAACCGCTATTATTGATTCCGGAGCCTGCAGTTGTTTCATGGACTCTCTTTTTGCCACCCAACATCAGATACCTCTGTTACCCAAAGCCCACGGGTTCTCCATCCACTTAGCTGATGGAACCGCTATCAAATCTGGACCTGTCACCCAGGAGACCATTCCAATACCCGTCTCCATTTCTAACGTACATCAAGAACAGCTACGCCTGGATATTATCACTTCACCTCTGTTTCCCATAATCCTCGGTATGCCCTGGTTACAGGCACATAATCCGGACATTAATTGGATCACAGGTGAAGTTACCTTCCCTTCTTCCTATTGTCAGCAGTTCTGCAGAACCCAGAATGCCCAGGAAGACTCTGCTCTGCTCTGCCTGGATACAGACCCTGGTCTACATTTGTCCATTCCTGCTGCATATCATGACTTTCTGGACGTATTTAGCAAACAGAGGGCTGAGGTGTTACCTCCTCACCGGGCCTATGACTGTCCAATCGAATTACTCCCCGGTGCTGAAATTCCATTTGGAAGAATCTTTCCTCTAACTGAGGTGGAACAAGGGGCTTTGAAAGAATACATTGATGAGAACCTTAAAAGAGGCTTCATTCGTCCATCCACGTCCCCCGCAGGTGCCGGCATCTTTTTTTGTGCAGAAAAAAGATAAGACCCTCAGACCTTGTGTGGATTACCGTGAACTAAACAAGATTACTGTGAAAAATCGGTACCCTCTTCCCCTGGTGCCAGAGTTGTTCCAAAGGTTAGGGTCGGCCACTATATTTACCAAACTTGATCTCCGCGGGGCCTACAATTTAGTTCGTATTAGGGACGGAGACGAATGGAAGACCGCCTTTCGTACCCGCTATGGACATTTTGAATACCTCGTGATGCCGTTCGGCCTGTGCAATGCCCCTGCCACATTTCAGTACTTTATCAATGATGTGTTACGTGACTTTCTTGATCTGTTTGTTATCGTCTATTTAGACGACATATTAATTTTCTCTTGTTCCCTTGAATCCCATCGCAGGCACGTCAGAAGTGTGTTGAGCCGGCTTCGACAACATGGTCTATATGCAAAGGCTGAAAAATGTGAATTTGAACAGGAAAGTATTCCATTTCTGGGGTTAGTCATTTCTAGTAAGGGTATCAAGATGGATCCTCAAAAGGTCACTGCAGTTCTAGATTGGCCAGTCCCGACAGACAAAAAAGGAATCCAGCGGTTTGTTGGGTTCGCTAACTTTTACCGTAAATTTATTAAGGGGTTTTCAGCTATCATTGCACCTATCACCCAACTAACAAAACAAGGTACACGCTTCCATTGGTCAGTTGAAGCCCAAAAAGCTTTTGAGACTCTCAAGGGTCTTTTTACCTCCGCCTCTGTACTCAAACATCCAGATTCCTCTCTGCCATTCATATTAGAGGTGGATGCATCTGAAATCGCTGTAGGGGCAGTGCTATCCCAAAGACAGGGAACTAAGGCCCTGCTGTACCCTGTGGCCTTCTTTTCTCGTAAACTGTCCACAGCAGAGAGGAATTATGATGTAGGTGACAGAGAGTTGTTGGCAATCAAGTCAGCATTAGAGGAGTGGCGCTATCTGTTGGAGGGCGCCGCTCACCCAGTTCTAATCTTTACGGATCACAAGAACCTGGAGTATTTGAGATCTGCAAAGAGGTTGAAGCCACGTCAGGCCAGGTGGGCTCTCTTTTTCTCCAGGTTCTCCTTCCATGTCACTTATCGCCCTGGTTCCAAAAATACCAAACCTGACGCCCTATCCAGGATGTTTCATAAACCCCAAGAGATTTCTCCTCCAGACACCATTCTGGCTCCGGGGAACTTTCTTTTGCTTCAGGGAAACCTGCTTTCCCAAATTAAGCAGGCTTCCGCAGGATTGGAGTCTTCCATTAGAGCGGAACTCCAAGTTAAGGATGGGTTACTATGGCATGAGAATAGGATCTTTATACCTGAGACATTACGAGTTGCAGTATTAGAACTCTGCCATGATCATGCATTGGCTGGACACTTTGGCGCGGCTAAGACCACGGATTTGGTACAGCGTACCTTTTGGTGGCCTCAGCTACGTGAGGATTGTAAAAGGTTTGTAGAGTCCTGTACCACCTGTATCAGAAACAAAGGGCACAGAACAAAGGCATGGGGACTCCTAAAGCCTTTGCCTGTCCCAGATAGACCCTGGAAAATGCTCTCTATAGACTTTATTGTAGAATTACCCCCGGCTGAGGGCTTCACTTCAATCTTTGTCATAGTGGACCGGTTGTCGAAGATGGCTCACTTTGTCCCAATGAAAGGCACCCCGTCAGCCACAGAGACGGCACAAGCTTTCATCAAAGAAGTCATCAGGCTTCATGGGGTACCAGTCAATATAGTTTCAGATCGGGGGGTACAGTTTACCTCCCGATTCTGGAGGTCTCTATGCAAAACTTTAAACATTGAACTTTCATTTTCATCAGCTTATCATCCTCAGACGAATGGGCAAACAGAAAGAACAAATCAGACCCTTGAACAATATTTGCGATGTTTTTCTTCTTTTGCCCAGGATGATTGGATTTCTGTTCTTCCTTTGGCCGAATTTGCCTATAACAACTCTATTCACTCTGCTATCAAACAGACTCCGTTTTTTGCAAATTACGGTTTCCACCCTTCATTTTTGCCTAACTCTCTTCCAGAATGTACAGTACCCGCAGTTCAGGAGAAATTGGATTTCTTTTCTTCCAACAACCAAGTTTTACAGGAGACCATGACCAGGACCCAGGAATATAACAAAGCAACCTTCGACAAGAAGAGGCGAGGTGAGCTATTACTTGCACCTGGGGATCAGGTATGGTTGTCCACAGTAAACCTCAGGTTAGCCTGCCCGTCCAAAAAATTGGGCCCCAAGTTTCTTGGGCCTTTTTCCGTTAAACGAAGAATTAATGAAGTTGCATATGAACTTGAACTCCCGGACACACTAAAAGTACATCCAGTTTTTCACGTGTCTTTGCTCAGACCCTCTGTCTCCAACCCATTCCCGGGCCGAAGTACGGATCCTCCTGATCCAATCTTGGTAGATGGGGAGGAGGAATTCGAGGTGGAGGCTATTATGGACTATAGGAAAAGAGCTAACCAGAATCAATTTTTGATAAAGTGGAGGGGGTTTGGCCCAGAAGAGAATTCCTGGGAACCAGAAGATAATATTCATGCTGAAGATCTGTTACAATCTTTTAAAAGATCCCATCCAGAGAAATTTTCTCAAAGGGGCATCCGGAGGCTGCCCCTTGGGGGGGGGCAATGTCATGAAGATCCTGCCAGTAACCGGCGATCCAGGCGTCCGGGAACACGGCCACGGGTTCCACTGCGCATGCGCGCGCGCTCACGGGTGCGGTCACGCACGGGCACGCGCGCTCGCACCCCCGCTGTCAGGCGGGCTATTTAAACCAGTCTATCACACATCATCTCTGCTGTCTGCTCTACAGCGTTCTGTGAGTGTTACCTGATCTGATCTGTGTTTCCTGTTATCTGACCCGGCTTCCTGTTTGACGATCCTGCTATCTGCCTGCACCAGACCCTCTTGGCTTGCCTGACCATCCCTCTGCATTACCCCTGGTACCTCTGCTGTCCGAACGTTACTGACCACCGGCTTGTTGACCCTCCGCTGTGTTCATCAGCTTCCAGTCTGCAATTACCTGCTGTTGTTCCTGGTTCCAGTTCAGCTTTCAGTCTGCTATTACCTGCTGTTGTTCCTGGTCCCAGTCCAGCGTTCCAGGCTACCCTCTGCTGTGTCCCAGTCCAGCGTTCCAGGCTATCTTCTGCTGTGTTCCAGCCCAGCGTTCCAGGCTATCTTCTGCTGTGTTCCAGTCCAGCGTTCCAGGCTATTACCTGCTATTGTTCCTGGTTCCAGCCCAGCGTTCCAGGCTACCTTCTGCTGTATTCCAGTCCAGCGTTCCAGGCTATTACCTGCTGTTGTTCCTGGTTCCAGTCCAGTGTTCCAGGCTATCTTCTGCTGTTGCTCCAGTCCAGCGTCCAGGCTATTACCTGCTGTTGTTCCTGGTTCCAGTCCAGCGTTCCAGGCTATCTTCTGCTGTTGTTCCAGTCCAGCGTCCAGGCTATTACCTGCTGTTGTTCCGGGTTCCAGTCCAGCTTCCAGTCTGCTATTACCTGCTGTTGTTCCGGGTTCCAGTTCAGCTTCCAGTCTGCTATTACCTGCTGTTGTTCCGGGTTCCAGTCCAGCTTCCAGTCTGCTATTACCTGCTGTTGTTCCGGGTTCCAGTCCAGCTTCCAGTCTGCTATTACCTGCTGTTGTTCCTGGTTCCAATCCTGCATTCCAGTCTCTATCCTCAGTCTACACCCCAGACTACAGACTCCAGAGGGTGCCACCACTACTGGACTTTCAGCAATTGTTGATCCTGCCAGGCACCCATACCACTCTTCACTCCTGGCCCTCTGTCTCCATTCCAGGGGAACGGGAGTGGGAGCTGTAAGGGAGGTCTTTTCCTGCACTCCAGGCTCACAACCTACCAGGTACGTGACAAGGTGGCTGCAGACCATGTCGTCCTTAGTGACCCAGAGGACTCCGGACCGAATGCCTCAGCAAACCTACGCTTCATGGCCTCCCTGATCCTGCAAAGCGTAAGGATCCTCGTATTCGTGGTATCAAGGAGAAGGACCAATACTGGCTGGCAACCCTCCTTGATCCACGTTACAAGGGTAAGGTTGCGGACCTTATCTTGCCATCACACAGGGAGCAGAGGATGAAACATCTTTGGGAGGCCTTGCAGAAAGGTCTGTGCAACGCGTTCCCAGAGACTGGGAGGTTACAAACTCCTGTTTCTGGACAACGTGTTGCCGAGGCTTCGGTCAGTCAAAGAAGGAGCGGTGGAGAAGGTGGCCGTCTGACCGATGCGTTCAGACATTTTTGGTCCGCAGCCCCAAGGTATGATCGGTTCCAGCAACCATCGCCAGCGTCTGTTTTTCATGGTGCAGGAATACCTAGGGGCAAGATCTGACTTGGACACCTTTCCCACCGAAAATCCTCTGGGTTACTGGGTCTTGAGGATGGACCACTGGTCAGAGCTTGCACAGTATGCAATTGAGCTACTGGCCTGTCCTGCATCCAGCGTTCTTTCAGAACGCACATTCAGTGCTGCTGGAGGCTTTGTAACCAATCATAGGGGGCGTCTGTCCACCGACTTGGTCGATCGACTGACCTTCATAAAAATGAATCAGTCTTGGATCACCACCAGCTACCAAGCTCTGATGAAGAAGGGACGTTCCCTTCGAAATGCGTTAGCTGATTGTGATGCCTGTGCGTTCCTCCACGATCTTTGGAAGGTTTCGCTCATCCTAAGTTGCATGCTGTTTGTCGGTGCACTTTTATGGTGTGCCTCCTCCACCAACTGCTTGTGAGTTGTTTCTTTTTACCATTTTTATACAATAAATGTTTTAAAGTTAATGCACAAGGCTGGTGCGCCTTTGTTTTCTTTTTCTTTTGGCCAGCTACCAAGCACCTAAAGCTGATGTAACCAAATAATTTTTTTTGACATCTCAGATCCCTTCAAAGACTGCCTATGCTAATGCTGAGTGACTATCCTGAGTAATTATCCTCTTCCTCCTCAATGATCACGCTGATAGCTTGTAAGAACATTTTTGGTTCTGGGCGCCACCACCAGTGCCTAAGGCCCAGTTTTTCAGCCCGTTTAACAGGGGCGTGTAATTACAATTTTTGATGCAATACTTTGCAGCAGGGCTCGTTCCTGCATTCCAACTAGAGTATCTGTGAGGGGTTGCAGTGTTGTGGCACCAGCACCAGTGCCTAAGGCCTAATTTTTCAGCTCCTGTTCAACAGGGGCATGTAATTACAATTCTTGATCTAATATTTCACAGCAGGGCCCATTTCTGCACCCACCAAGAGCGAGTGAGCACTTACAGTGTTGTGGCACCAGCACCACCACCACCAAAGGCCCAATTTTTCTGCCCTTGTTCAACAGTGGCATGTAATTACAATTCTTGATCTAATATTTCACAGCAGGGCCCGTTTCTGCACCCACCAAGAGCGAGTAAGGACTTACAGTGTTGTGGCACCAGCACCACCACCACCATCCAAAGGCCCAATTTTTCTGCCCTTGTTTAACAGGGGCATGTAATTACAATTCTTGATCCAATATTTCACAGCAGGGCCCGTTTTTTGCACCCACCAAGAGTGAGTGAGGACTTACAGTGTTGTGGCACCAGCACCACCACCAACAAAGGCCCAATTTTTCTGCCCCTGTTCAACAGGGGCATGTAATTACAATTCTTGATCTAATATTTCACAGCAGGGCCCTGTGAGGGCTTACAGTGTTGTGGCCACAACAACACCTAAGGCCCAAATTTCTGCTGAGTATATAGGGCAGGCCCCTACTTTCAAACATCTAACTTACAAACGACTCCTATTTGCAAACGGAAGGAGACAACAGGAAGTGAGATGAAATCTATCCCTAGGAAGGGAAATTCTCGCCTGTAAGAGTTAATATGGGAAAAACATTTCTCCTTTCCACTGATGCTTTCCAATCCTTGTTCCACAAAAAACCCCATATTTTCAAAAAACATTTGTCATTGGGACAAAAAGTGAGGTTCAATCTTCTGAAGAGGAGCACAGACAGCAAAACAAATGTCACAGGGGTGATAACCCCTTCCTATGTTTTCCAAAAAGCTTAAAATAGATTTTTTTGCTGGAGCTAAACACGTTAAAAATGTACCCGTTCAAAATTACAAACAGATTCTACTTAACTACAAACCTACAGTCCCTGTCTTGTTTGCACCCCCTGTATACTGCTGTTCAGAGTATATAGGGCCTGGTGGCCCCACACCTTTCCTTATTTTAATTTGGGTGCGGGGTTCCCCTTAATATCCATACAAGACCCAAAGGGCCTGGTAATGGACTGGGGAGTACCCATGCCGTTTGTCTCACTGATTTTCATCCATATTGCCAGGACCCGATATTACATTAAAGCCGCAAGCAGTTTTAAATTACTTTTTTTTCCTTTAAAAATGACATTTTGTGCAGGGACTGTTCTAAGCATGGAAAACACGCGCCACTTTACAGGCATACTATAGACACCCCCCAGGTACGATATTTAAAGGAATATTTCACTTTTTTTTTTTTTTTTACTTTAAGCATCATTAAAATCACTGCTCCAGAAAAAACGGCCATTTTTAAAAGTTTTTTTTGCATTGATACATGTCCCCTGGGGCAGGACCCGGGTCCCCAAACCCTTTTAGGACAATACCATGCAAATTAGCCTTTAAAATGAGCACTTTTGATTTCGAACGTTTAATTCCCATAGACGTCAATGGGGTTCTAACGTTCATGCAAATTTTCAGTCCGTTCGCAGGTTCTGGTGCGAACCGAACCGGGGGGTGTTCGGCTCATCCCTAGTCACCAGGAGTTAGAGACTGCAGCCTATACAGTGGAGAGCCAGATCGCCCTCCTCTGAGGTACTTCAGAGTAAAGCTCTGCCAGCTCAGCAAGCGGATCGGTTTGCAGCATCAGGACATCTGGGAGTTTCTTGCACTTACACATATTTTTTTAGTTAAGCAGTTATCAACATACCATTTATTCTACAGTTTGCCTTTTTCTCTCTTTTGCCTTGTGGATTACAAATACTGCAGTTTAAACTACAGGCTAGCTGAAGATATCTGGAGTCAAAGAACTTTTACCATTTTCCTTTTCTGCCAAGCTCTGCTGCTCTATATGCAGGGTTGACTACAGTATTTCAACCTATTTTATTGGGACATTCTAAAAACATTGCACTGTATTACTGTGTGCATATGTTGTGTTAGTTTATGCTGGTCTGTGTGCTGAGGACTCAGTGGACGGATAGCCAATACATGCATTGAGGGTGTTGGATATCCACCTTCCTGTGTACCTGTTCACATATACCTTTTCAGGTAGCGATGGTACACATTCTATATATTGGAATGAAGTGATATTTTCCTGTCAGTTTTAGCTTGTGTGTTCATGCCATTTTATTATGCCTGATCTTTATCTCAAGTAAACATTTCTGAGTGGTTCATTGATATTGTGTGAGTCTCTATTTACTACCACAACTGGTGACGTGACGGAACCCAGGGCCTCGGTAAATATACTTCATGGTTTATCATTACTGTGTTTCCTCTCTATTGCTGGGTTACACACTAACATTATCAAGTAGGTGTGCCAGAGGGGCTGGGCCTATTCTTAGGGTTGAGAGGCAGAGTACAGAACCAACCTGTGTTTCTTCTCTGCATCACCTCACAGACTGGCACTGAGTGTTTGCTCCTCCTTTTCTGGACTCTGATGCAAACGGATGCACCCTTTGAGGGTAAAAGTTCCTGTAATGAGGGGTGGAAGTTCATTCTCACCTAAGGAAGAGCGCCTACATTGAAACAACTAGAATTACAAATAGAAGTACCATCATCCCAAATATCTAGTACAAAGAGAGGCAGGGAGTAGGGAACAGCCGCAGTTGGCTGCTTCTGTCGGCGGATATCCCAACCCCCCACACACAAGGGGAAACAAGGGGGGACTATTGTGGTACTAAAGGTAGTCAAGTATTTGATAAGAGGAAGTGAAAAAGGAAGAAAATAATATGATAAAAATTACATTTTAATAGGAAACAATAATAAAAATTATTACAGTGTCACATACAGTCGTAATTCAAAGCAAAGGCAGTCTATACAGCCATACGAATTACACCCAATAATAACAGGGGGTACATATATGACTTGAATTCTCGACCGGTTTCGCGGTATTCACCGCTTCCTCAGGAGAGTAAAGTCTATAATGTAACATAGAAAACATGTAATGAATACAAACAAATCCACAGATACATGAAAAAATTATTTTTGTGTGGTTGCAGCAAGATCATTAAATAATGCATCGAACAATTACGTACAAGTTAGATACAGAAAGGACAGGCTCACCCGTTCAGGAATTCTCTGTGGGTATGTAAGGCCCCATATAATTCCCCCTGCGGCGAACACAGGGGATAGCAAACAGCCTCTGGTAAGTAAAATATTTGAATCATTGATTTGTATAGGTCACTAAACCACAAGATAGAAGAAGAGTTCAGTATAGAGGTGCCGGTGAAATAGCTCTGAGATTTAAAAACCAGTGTGCAGGAACAAAAATAATGAAGAAATAATAATCAAATGAATAAAAATCGTGTTGGAAGGGGGATAACAAGGAATTAAGGGAAGAGGGTAGGGAGGGGGAGGGAGGAAAGAAAAGGAGGGGGGGAGGGGGGGGAGAAGGAGGGGAAAAAAAGGGGGGGGAGGGGAAGGGAAAAGGGGGGGGGAAGGAGGGGGGGCGGGGAAGGGGGGAAGGGGAGAGGAAAGGAGGGGCAGGAAAGAAAGGAAAGGGACTGTGAGGATCAATAAATAAGCGAGACCTGATGCTTCCATTTGTGTGGAAAGCAGGTCAACCTTTAAAAGAAGCTGCACACAGGTGTTTAGAGCTGACACTTACCCCTACAGCATTAATCAATTGAAGAGCGAATGAGTTGAAGTAAAGGAGGACAATATAATAAAGATCATATAATAAAACGGTTGAAACAAGCCAGGCGCTATTAAGTTAACAATGAAAGCCCCCAGGGCTGGAACCATTGATGAATGCAGAAGAGAGTAGCAATCAAAGTTTATCGAAATTAGCATCCACAAATAGTACAGAGAGATTTGCCCACAAACAAAGGGGACAGCAGAGGTAACACACTGGGGTAAAAATTACCAAAGCATAAAATGATATAAATGATAAATACCAAGCAGTATCAGATTAGGGGATATTGATCCCCAATCAGAGAAATAAAATTATAAAGTAACAATGGATAAGCCTACATAACGCTGTAGGCAGCCCTGCATGGGGAGGTAACTGTGAGCAAACCCTAAACTTCAACTAGCGTGGCATCGAGAGGCTGTAGGCTCACACAGCGGCCGTGTCCGGCCGCTATAAGAGCACCCCAACCGGAAGTCAGGGACAGCGTAGCAGGGGCGGTCCCTGACGTCACCGGGTCTGCTCGCCCGCACTGCGCAGGTGCACAGTGTGTGCTACTGCGCAAGCGCGCGCTCCTGTCAAAGGGAATCGGATTCCCAAACAAGGAGACGCAAGCAGCCCGGGGGCTGCCAGGGCGAGCATGTGTCCGCCGCACAGGAGAAGGATCGAGACAGAACACAACCAACAAAGTCTGATAACGGGGGGAGGGAGCCTGACCTTGAACAGCAATACAAATAACAGCATTATAAAACATAATGAAATAAAAAGAGAGACATAATACATTGGTTCTAGGTAAAATTATAAGGGTATCAGTCACCCACAGCTTTAAAGGATAGACCTTAGGCAGACAGGGCCAAATCACTGATTCTAGAACCCAATGGTGACCGAATAGAGGGGAGGAAGGGAAGGGGGGGGAGGGGGAGGGAATGAAAAGGAAGGGGGAGGGGGAGAGGGAAGGGAAGAGGGAGGGAAACAGAGGGGAGGGGGGGAGGGAAAGGAGGGAAGGGGGGGGGAAGGGGGGGGGAAAGGAGGAGGGGATAGGTGAGAAGGAGAAGGGGGGGGGAAAGGGGGGGGGAGGGAGGGGCGGGACAAGGAATGGAAAAATGGGGAAGGAAAGGGAAAAGCAAGGGGGGGAGGAAGAGGGGAGGGGAGAGGGGGGAGGGGGAAGGGAAAGGAAGACAGTATAGGACAAGATCTCATAAGAAGGCCCTATAGGACACTGACTCATTTAAGCCGGGCGGATGGTGGCGTGAGTCGCTCGATCCAGAGGGATTCCCTCTGGAGTATCGAGCGATCCCAATCGCCACCCCTGGGACTGGGTTGAACCACCTC
>JBBGZY010002002.1:0-175000 GCA_037952925.1 Lithobates clamitans | reverse complement strand
TCCTTTCAATGGAAGCCAAGCATCATATGTGGGCATTACCTATTGCAGTCTGCATACAAATGCAGTTGGCCCAGGCACACCCCACCTATCAGGGCATTTTCATATTTGCCTAACTTCTCCCTAAAGCCAGCCCACGGTTTGCATCAGGGCAGATGGCTCAAGAGGAGGCGGGGTGCTGTGATGGTTTCAGGAAGCTATGTACAGCACCCCGCTGGCCCCTCCCACCAGCTATGATCTCTCTGCATAGCAGAAGCGACTTGAACTTGAGCTTTAATTAACTGAAGTGCTGCCAATGCAATGTTTAACTACAGCCTGTTCTTATGGGGAGGCTGAAACAAAAGCAGCCACCACATCTAAAGACTGCTAAGCTACAATAAATGACACGGTTTTCTCTGGATTTAGTTACACTTAACTGCTATGCTGAAAAAAAATTGTTTATAGAGCTGAATATCTTATGGGTGCAACCTAAGCTTATTTGAAAGTATTTCACAGAAATAAGAAACCTTGATATAATAGATCAGTTTACAACCTTGTAAACGTTTAAAAAAAACAAATAACTGACCCCAAAACTTTATATCCCATTTACATCTGTCAGCTTTGGTGTGTTTCATGTGTAACGTGCGTTTTGTCTCATGTTAGGGCAGACTATTAGCTTCAAGGCTCTCGGCACACCAGAGCGGGCAGGAAAAGGTTCCTGCAGTATTTTTCCATGTAGTATCGCACAGTTAATTTAATAGTAAAAACATATCATTATCCACTATAATAATAAGTAAACTGGCATATCTGGAGAATGGAGGGAGCATCCACGGTGCTGGTGTCTGTGTTCATACTCGCGCTCTCTGCACGCTGTCAGAAGAGATGACAGACTTCCTGGTGTACCATGCATGCTCCAAAACGAGTTGCGTCGCTTCCTGGTTAGGACTCCTCCCTTTGCAGCGTTGCATGATACGCTGCGCTCCACCAACCAGCACAGCCATCTGGCCTCTCAATCTCTTCTGACGGCGTGCAGAGAGCGCTAGTATGAACACCTAGACAGTTACTGCACTTAGAGGCGCTTGTCCTTTCTTGTTGTTTCCAGTACCTAAAGCAGCCATTTTCAACCAGGGTGCCTCAGCAAAATGCCTATAAATTGCCCAAAAATGGTACATAAGGCGGTGGGTGGATGAAGCCTGCTTTTTAGTCACACAAAGTCACAGGTTTTCATTCTGCACCAGTACGACCTTCTAGCTGCTAATGAAAAATAACATCATTAGTTGATAAGGAGGATGTCAGCCACCTGCATAATATGCTTGTTTAATCCTCCCATGCCTCTCTCCATACATTTCGGGGTCCCATTAGCTGAGTAATGGAGAGAAATACTGGAATTACTAGTCAGTACCAACTTGCACCTCCATCGGGTGTCCTACGTGTGTGGATGTTACTACTTTATGTAAAACAATCAGAATAGTTTTTACAATTTAGGATGGGGTGCCCCAAGACTGTCCATAATTTGGGAGGGTGCCTCGAGACGGTCCATAATTTGGGAGGGTGCCTCGAGACGGTCCATAATTTGGGAGGGTGCCTCGAGACGGTCCATAATTTGGGAGGGTGCCTCGAGACGGTCCATAATTTGGGAGGGTGCCTCGAGACGGTCCATAATTTGGGAGGGTGCCTCGAGACGGTCCATAATTTGGGAGGGTGCCTCGAGACGGTCCATAATTTGGGAGGGTGCCTCGAGACGGTCCATAATTTGGGAGGGTGCCTCGAGACGGTCCATAATTGGGGAGGGTGCCTCGAGACGGTCCATAATTGGGGAGGGTGCCTCGAGACGGTCCATAATTGGGGAGGGTGCCTCGAGACTGTCCATAATTTGGGGGGGTGCCTCGAGACGGTCCATAATTTGGGAGGGTGCCTCGAGACGGTCCATAATTTGGGAGGGTGCCTCGAGACGGTCCATAAATTGAGAGAGTGCCTCAAGACTGTCCATAATTTGGGAAGGTGACTTTACTGAATAAGATACTCTGACCTAGAACCTGCTTCTTGTCTTGAACCAGCTGCCCATGTGGATGAGCTCTTTTATGCATGAACTTTTATAAGACTTATACTATATACTGTCTCAGATCAACAATTTGCTCCACATTACATGGGTCAAAACTATTTTTTTTTTCCCAACGTAGTACACCACAATGCATGGCAGCACATTAATGTGCTCTGCAGTGCCTCTCAAAATCTATGGCACCCCAATGCATGTATGTCACTACCAAAAATCAGTGGCGTGACAAGGCACTTCTAGTTTTCCTTTGATGACTGGGATTCCCTTACTTATTGCTAAGGAAGTAAAACTGATACATTTATATTCAAACCCCTTTTAGATAAATTAACATGGAAGCCATTATTCCACCAGAAGTAATTTACAGGAATAGTAAAAAACAAGCAGGCCTGCACCCTGCAGTTCCACGAAGCTCTCCATGACTGTCAGCATTCTGATAGACCACCTTAAAAAGCATGATACCAAATTAAATTTATGGAAAAAAAAAAAACAAGTTAAAAGAACACATCACAGAAAAAAAATGGAAATATTACCATCCATGGCCGGTTCAGGTTGCTCAAACACAATTCATGGGCCAGGTACACACAGGGAATCCTGTTGTCCCCGGGGTTGGTGACACAAGCCAGAACCAGCAAAGGTCTCCGCTGAGGCCCCAGGTTTGGATCCATCATTGTCCTGATCTGAGCTACTTCTTCATCACGATTGTGTCCTACAGAGGAACATCACAGGAGTAACACTGTCACACATCACGCTTCAGGTATTTACTGTTATTTCACAATATGTTGTTGTCAGCATGATACACAGTACATAGATGTCACAGGACAATTCATACTACATTTATACAGGCATGTATTTTAAAACTAGCTTGGTCAAAACTATGTAGGATTGAATCTGCTTGGTTTCACTTTGAAAATCAGCAAATTATAGCCAAAATGCATTGGAGTCAATGAAAATGGAAAAATTGGGGGGGGGTTGAAGAAGTTTTAAGGCAATTAAGATGTTGCCGCTGGCGTAGCAAATATATGCAGCATCACATGGTTTACTCTCAGCATGGAAATCAGTCTGTCACCAACAGCTCTTAATCTAGTACTAACAATTGGGAGCCCAGAGGAATGGCTCTTGATCATGTGATCACTGATATTTTTTATTTTTATCACTGCACTGACCTAGATCAAACCTCCATCTGGCTATTTTTTTCTTTCTGGTTTTATATATACAGTAAAACCTTGGATTGCGAACATAATTCGCTCCGGAAACATGCTTGTAATCCAAAGCACTTGAATATCGAAGCAAATTTCCCCATAAGAAATAATAGAAACTCAGATGATTTGTTCCACAACCATTTATTCATAGGTCCTTCAGTTTATAGTCCATATAAAAAGATTATAGCAATGTGATAGGTTGTGTAACCATAAAATGTCCATATACACACGGAAGCCTCCACAAGGGGATTAGAAGCAAAATCCAGCAGGAGCTACAGAGTATAAAATAGAAGAGAGGCGCCTCTAAGTGTAGCAATATGGTTACATTTAATGAAGGTACAACATTTAGCAACTCCCATGGTTGATGATTAAAAGAGGCACATCTAAGTATGCAGGCATCCAGGGTAAGGCCCCTTTCACACTTATACGACTTGTCCCACGATTTTGTACTGCAAAATCGTATGACAAGTCATTCTCCATGATTTTCAATGACTACCATTCATATTGGCACGACTTTAAGTCGTGCCGACTTGAAAGTAGTCCCTGCACTACTTTGGTCCAACTTCTATGCGAGTTGTACTCCATAGACCTCAATGTTAAACCCTGAAGTAGCATGCAAGTCGTGCCTGAATAATATAGACACGACTTCAGTACGAATTTGTAAGCACAAGCCTAGCCTCGCTATTCGGGAAAGGAAAACTTTTCTTTCCTTTCCCGATGAGTGACAGGCAGTGCTGACAGCTGTCTGGTATGAATCCAGAGGGGGAACGCCACGCCAAGTTTTAAATGAAAAAACCAGCGTGGGTTCCCCCCCAGGGGCATACCAGGCCCTTAGGTCTGGTATGGATCTAAGGGGAACCCCCTACGCCGAAAAATCGGCGTGGGGTCCCCCCCAAAATCCATACCAGACCCTTATCCGAGCACGCAGCCCGGCCGGTCAGGAATGGGGGTGGGGACGAGCCGTACCAGGCCGCATGCCCTCAACATGGGGGGGTGGGTGCTTTAGGGCATGGGGGGGCACCCTGCCGGGCCCCCCCACCCCAAAGCACCTTGTCCCCATGTTGATGAGGACAAGGGCCTCTTCTTGACAACCCTGGCCGTTGGTTGTCGGGGTCTGCGGGCGGGGGGGCTTATCGGAATCCGGGGGCCCCCTTTAATAAGGGAGCCCCCAGATCCCGGCCCCCCACCCTATGTGAATGAGTATGGGGTACATGGTACCCCTACCCATTCACCTAGGGGAAAAAGCGTCAATAAAAAACACAGTACACAGGTTTTTAAAATAATTTATTAGGCAGCACCGGGATCTTCTTCCGACTTCGGGGGTCCTCTTCCGACTTCGGGGGTCTCTCCGCCGTCTCCTCCCGGTGTCAGCATCTTCTGCCGGCTCCTCCGCTATCTTCTGCAGCTCAATTGCTAGCGGTGGCCCGGACTTCTGCCTTCTGCCTTCTTCTTTTCTTCCAGAGATGTTGACACGACGCTCTCTCCAGCTGGAATGGTCTCTGAACGCTCCGCAACGGACTTATATAGGCGGTGACCCCGCCCCCTTATGAGGTCACTGTCCCGGGGCATGCTGGGACTGTGCCGTCATAAGGGGGCGTGGTCATCACCCGTGACCACGCCTCCTAAAACGTCACAGACCCAGCATGCCCAGGGACTGTGACGGCATAAGGGGGCGGGGTCACCGCCTATATAAGTCCCTTGCGGAGCGCACAGAGACCATTCTGGCTGGAGAGAGCGTTGTATCAACATCTCTGGAAGAGAAGAGGGAAGAAGACGATCCAGAGGTCCGGACCACCGCTGGCAAAAGAGCGCCAGAAGATAGCGGTGGAGCCGGCAGAAGATGCTGACACCGGGAGAAGACGCCGGAGAGACCCCCGAAGTCGGAAGAGGACCCCCGAAGTCAGAAGAAGATGCCGGAGCTGCCTAATAAATTATTTTAAAAACCTGTGTACTGTGTTTTTTATTGACGCTTTTTCCCCTAGGTGAATGGGTAGGGGTACCATGTACCCCATACTCATTCACATAGGGTGGGGGGCCGGGATCTGGGGGCTCCCTTATTAAAGGGGGCCCCCGGATTCCGATAAGCCCCCCACCCGCAAACCCCGACAACCAACGGCCAGGGTTATCGGTAAGAGGCCCTTGTCCTCATCAACATGGGGACAAGGTGCTTTGGGGTGGGGGGGCCGCAGGGCGCCCCCCCATGCCCCAAAGCACCCACCCCCAATGTTGAGGGCATGCGGCCTGGTATGGTCCAGGAGGGGGGGGCCGCTAGCTCGTCCCCATTCCTGACCGGCCGGGCTGCGTGCTCGGATAAGGGGCTGGTATGGATTTTGGGGGGACCCCCACGCCGATTTTTCGGCATAGGGGTTCCCCTTACAATCCATACCAGACCTAAAGGCTTGGTATGCCCCTGGGGGGGAACCCACGCCAGTTTTTTTTATTTAAAACTTGGCGTGGAGTTCCCCCTTATGATTCATACCAACCACTGTATGTGTTCATTTGTTAATGCCAAAAACGTGGCAAAGTAGTACTGCTCCCAAATCGTGGTAAAATCGCGGCAAATCGCGGTGAAATCGCGGTAAAATCGTGCGACTTTGAAGTCGTATAAGTGTGAAAGGGGCCTAAAGCTGTCCACATAGACCATCCTCCACCATCCACCATGTTAGTTGCTAAATGTTGTACCCTTCATTAAAATGTAAACATATTCCTACCACTTATGCCGCGTACACATGAGCAGACTTTGATGGACTGAACTTCGAAGGACTTTGACAGAGTTCCGACGGAGTTCCAATGAAACGGACTTGCCTACACACGATCACACCAAAATCCGACTGATTCAAATGTGATGACGTACGACCGGGCTAGAATGATGAAGTTCATAGCCAGTAGCCAACAGCTGCCCTTGCGTCGTTTTTGGTCCGTCGGACTAACATACAGACGAACGGATTTTTTAATAGGACTCGAGTCCATTGGAAAGATTTGAAACATGTTCTATTTCTAAAGTCCATCAGATCTTTCGACAGAAAAGGTCCGATGTAGCCCACACACGATCGAATTGTCCGACGGATTCGTTCCATCGGACATTTGCTGTCGAAACGTCCGGTCGTGTGTACACGGCATTAGACAAACACAAACAAAATATTTGAGGGGCACACCTTCTCATCTTTGAATGAGAAGGTGTGCCCCCCAAATATTTTGTTTGTGTATTGTATGGATTCTGATCAAATCCTTTTGAGATAGGAGCACCCTGCTCCCTCATTAAGTACCTCTCATTAGTGTCCACTTGTGTCATAGGTGGAGACCTCAATATTCTCCCATTTAGAAGAGTGTAGATCTCATGGTTCAGAGAAGCAGGATCTCCCAAATCTATGGATAGTGTAGGACCCACTAATCATGGGGTACTTTGTCGAAGTGGGCTTAGCACCATATAGCAATATGGTGTGACCAAATCCCCATATTTTTGAAAATATTTTTTTGAGAATGTTTAGGCGTTTTTAAACTAGCCTTGCTGGAGTTGAATGTTCTTTTGCATGTGTGCGCTGTAATATTTTTCTTCTACACAGCATTAGAGGCGCCTCTCTTCTCTTTTATACTCAGTTGTGACATGACGTTACTTGTATATCAAGTCAAAATGTATTTAAAAATTTTGCTCGTCGCTCTCAAACCAAGGTTTTTTATATCTATATATATCTATATAAGTATTCTTATATCTATATATATCTATATAAGTATTCAGACCCTTTGCTCAGTATTTAGTAGAAGCACCCTTTTGATTGAATACAGCCATGAGTCTTTTTGGGAAAGATGCAACAAGTTTTTCACACCTGGATTTGGGGATCCTCTGCCATTCCTCCTTGCAGATCCTCTCCAGTTCTGTCAGGTTGGATGGTAAACGTTGGTGGACAGCCATTTTTTGGTCTCTCCAGGGATGCTCAATTGGGTTTAAGTCAGGGCTCTAGCTGGGCCATTCAAGAACAGTCACGGAGTTGTGAAGCCACTCCTTTGTTATTTTAGCTGTGTGCTTAGGGTCATTGTCTTGTTGGAAGGTAAACCTTCGGCCCAGTCTGAGGTCCTGAGCACTCTGGGGCACACAGCGGGAGCTGATCTGCAGGTACCGCAGACTCTATGTCCACCGGCACCCGCTGATCATGTGTTCTTTCAGGATATCCCTGTACTTGGCCGCATTCATCTTGCCCTCGATTGCAACCAGTCGTCCTGTCCCTGCAGCTGAAAAACACCCCCACAGCATGATGCGCCACCACCATGCTTCACTGTTGGGACTGTACTGGACAGGTGATATGCAGTGCCTGGTTTTCTCCACACATACCGCTTAGAAATAAGGCCAAAAAGTCCTAGCTTGGTCTCATCAGACCAGAGAATCTTATTTCTCACCATCTTGGAGTCCTTCAGGTGTTTTTTTAGCAAACTCCATGCGGGCTTTCATGTGTCTTGCACTGAGGAGAGGCTTCCGTCGGGCCACTCTGCCATAAAGCCCAAACTGGTGGAGGGCTGCAGTGATGGTTGACTTTCTCTCATCACCTGACTACATCTCTGGAGCTCAGCCACAGTGAACTTTGGGTTCTTCTTTACCTCTCTCACCAAGGCTCTTCTTCCCTGATAGCTCAGTTTGGCCAGCTCTAGGAAGGGTTCTGGTCGTCCCAAATGTCTACCATTTAAGGATTATGGAGGCCACTGTGCTCTTAGGAACCTTAAGTGCAACAGAAATTTTTTTTGTAACCTTGGCCAGATCTGTGCCTTGCCACAATTCTGTCTCTGAGCTCTTCAGGCAGTTCCTTTAACCTCATGATTCTCATTTGCTCTGACATGCACTGTGAGCTGCAAGGTCTTCTATAATCAACACAGCTGGACTCAAGTGAAGGTGTAGAACCATCTCAAGGATGATCAGAAGAAATGGACAGCTCCTGAGTTAAATATATGAGTGCCACAGCAAAGGGTCTGAATACTTCTGAATACTTAGGACCATGTGATATTTCAGTTTTTTTTAATAAATCTGCAAAAATGTCAACAATTCTGTGTTTTTCTGTCAATATGGGGTGCTGTGTGTACATTAATGAGGAAAAAAAAAAAAGAACTTAAATGAGATTGCAGCCATTTGCTAAAATAACAAAGACTGAAAAATTTAAGGGGTCGGAATACTTTCCATATATATATATCACACGTTTATTTATTTTATTTAAGTGCTAAAAGGAGTGCCTGAACGTATTTACATTGGAGTGCAGTGCTACAAGGTTAAATTATAGGACAAATAAGGCAAAATTCTGTCAAAAGCAAAACTGGAAATGTTGTGCAAAACTTAGGATTGAAGAAATTTTGCATTCAGAAAATTGTTTACCTGCCAGAATATTTTTGGAGTGCAAGAAGCCGAAACACCCAGGAGTAAACCTAGGCCAGGGGGGACCTAACTTCCCCCCCCCCTTTAGCTAAAAAGGCAGGAATTTTAATGCAGAAAAGACATGGCTTGACGTCACCCCCGCCAGGCCAATGAAAGTGGCCGGAGGTTGAGACCTGAAAGCCCTCCACCTGAAGAGGTCAGCAGCTAGTGGGGAGCTCTGGATTCATGGTAAGTATAGTTACGCTTCAAGAGCTTATTCTTGAAAACAGTGGTGTCGCTATGGGGGTGTGGGGACCACACCTGGGTGACACCAGGGAGCAGTTGTATTAGTGGGTGCCATCGAGCCCCCCCCTTCCATCAGTAAAGTGGTGACAGTGGGAGAGGAGCTCAGTCTGCCAGAGAACAGGAAAAGTGCTGTGACAAGGGAGAGGCAAGCTGCAGGCTGTCAGTGTATCTCCGTCGCTCGCCCCCTCCCTTTCTCCTGTCAGCAGTGCCGAGAAGAGAAAGCGGTTCTCATCGGGTTCGCTGCCCGGTCTGTTTCTTCCCCATTGGCCACAGCGGAGGGCCAATCAGAAGAGACTAGGAGAGCATCATGGGACATGTAGTCCCGGAAGACTGGCAGTCCCATTGTCTACAATGACAAGGCTACAGCCCCCAGCAGACAGTTGTCTGCTGGGGGGAGAGCGAGAGCCTGGAACCCAGAAAAAAGCTGAGTGCGTGCTACAGGAGACAAGAAAAAGAGAGAGGACTGTGCTGGGGGAAGCCAGAGAGAGAGAGAGAGAGAGAGAGAGTGTCACGCTGTACCCGCACCACCAGAGAGAGAGAGCGCGAGTCACGAAGTACCCGCACCACCAGACAGAGCGAGTCACGCTGTAACCGCACTACCAGAGAGAGAGCGCGCGAGTCACGCAGTACCCGCACCACCAGAGAGAGTGAGCCACGCAGTACCCGTGTAAAGCTCCTGTTGCTGGATGTAACAAAAGAGGTTTACTACCGCTTCGATTCTTTCTGATAGATTCTGCTTTTGCACTTAGTAATCATGACAAAGGTAAACCAAATCCAAATCGAGCACAAACATGGTCAGCAAGTGTGTTGGGGAAATCCAACTCAAATCCTCAAGAGATATAAGAACTTGACAAAAATTTCCACCTGTAATGGTGTAATGGAAATGTAGCAGCAGCTGTGTTGCTAGAGTTTTTTTTTTTTTTTTTTGTAAATAGTAGGTAAATGTATGTTGGCTTGGCCTGAAGCCAAGCCTGTCTGTGTTTTTGTTCTGGGTTGGCCAGAAATCCAGGGAAAGCTGGATGACACAGGTAGCATCACTGAGACCTCCCCCCTACTTCTCAAATGTTCTGTAACCTTCTCGAAGAATGGGAAGGGAGGTAAGGTGGAGAGTGAGCCATGCAGTACCCGTGTAAAGCTCCTGTTGCTGGATGTAGTGACGTCATCACGCGGTGTGCTCTCTTCAGTTGTGCTGGTAACAGGCGTTTGTTTACTAGCCAGAGCTGGATGGAGTGATGGCAGCTGGGAGAGAGGTGAGAGACCCTCCTGGTGAGGGGGGGTGCAGGGGAATTGTATGTAATGTGAGATTGTGGGATGCAAAGAATAAAAATTTAAGGTGGGGAAGGCTGCAGGGGGAATTAGAATTGTGTAGGGGAGGGTAATTTTAATTGAAGGGGAGGTGACAACATGTTTTACCGCACCAGGTAACACCGACCTTAGTAACACCACTGCCTTAAAACCATAGCACTAATCACTGTGTGTACACCTAAACTGTTGGATCTTCGCAAGCAATGTAACCTATGATGGTCAATAGTTGGCCAACAGTTGTTACCTATGACCATCACTACACTTCCTCTACATTGGAGGATTCAAAGAAAATATTGCTGGAGGTCCAAACAATAAGGCAATAAGCCTAACTGATGCAGGATCTTCACCACATGTTCATTTTAGTGAGACATCTGTCACCATCTAAGGCTGGCCATACATGGATAGTTTGTTTTTTTTATCAGATGGCGAGCTGGTTAAAAAAAAAAAAAAGCGGACGAGGTGGATGGAGGAATCCTCCCCGTTGTGCTATTGTATTCTGACAGCGGGGACTCCTCCACTATCAGAATACCCTGATCAGCACATCAGTCAGTTGGGTGCAGGCGCTGATCGAATCAAAGTTTTCCAACATATCTGTTTAAGAGAAGTCGATCATTAAATCAACTTCTCTCTAACAGGAACAGCCATGATTGGATCGAGGTTCGTCAGGTCCTTGCTCAACTGGCCGAAATGTGATCCATCTATGGCCAGATTAATACAAGCCTGAAACTAGGAACACGTGGCTATGAGAAACATGTAATTTTGAAGCTTCCTGAATGTGAGATAACAAGGGAGGGTAGAGTGGATGTTCGTGGGTGTATGTCCTCTGCATCACAAAGAGGTAAACAGATAGGATTTCTAGATCACCAAACAAAGTGGGAGGACTGGTAACTATAGTATGGATAGGTTCCCTGTATGCATCTTTAAGTTCCATTTTCAATTTTGACTGAAACGTACCACCAAATCTCACTGAACAAATATTGTTATAGCATGTAACTAGCAAGCATTAGCTCCTGTGTAACGGTCTGAAATATAAACTTTTTTTTTTTTTTTGTCAAAAGGTAACCTCAGTGTACCAGAAATCTAAAAGGGAGTTTAGATTAGCTGCTATGTGCAGTACAAATAGTTCTTTTTCATATAATTTCTTAATTTTAAATCAGTGTCCCACTGATTGTTATTATATACAATAGGGCCGCAACTAACAATTATTTTCATAAATCGATTAGTTGGCCGATTATTGTTGAGATATCTCTATATCTCTATCTCTATCTCTATCTCTCTCTATATATATATATATATATATATATATATATATATATATATATATATATATATATATATATATATATATATATATATATATCTATCTATAGCAAAATATCTAATCCACTCTGAGAAAAACAGACAGAAGAGATATACTGTATATACTATTAGAGGAGAGATATACTGTATATACTATTAGAGGATATATATTGTATAAACTATTAGAGGAGAGATATAATGTATATACTATTAGAGGATATATACTGTATATGCTAATAAAGGGTGAATCTGGTAAATATCATCAGACTCAGAGATCATTTTTTTTTATTTAAAAAACAAAGTCTTCCTTTAAAAAATAAAAAATGTCATTTTAAAAACGTTCGTTCGATTTTCTAATCGTTAGTGGGGTCAAATTGACGTTCCTTTTCAACCACAGTGATGGGAAAATTTGGAAATAATACAAAACTTCTAGATCAAAGGAATTTTCAGTGTATGTGGTTTTCGTTCAGAAATTACATTTGTTTTAAAAACAGAATGTTAAAAACAAGTGAAAATTTCAAACATTCTTTAGTTCGGCGAATGTACAAAGATTTTTCGTCTGAATATTCTCGTCTGAAAATTGATCCGTGTGGCCAGCATAAGGCTCGGATACACCTATGCAGTTTGTTTTTCATCTGTTTCTGCAGTGCTTTTTGATTTTTGCACACGTGAGTTTGCTGCGATTTGCATTTTTGCATTTTTTGGGGGCAATTTGTTGTTGGGCAAATTAAAAAAAAAAAACACAAATTGCTGCAAAAACGCATAACATGCTTTTCTGCAGCTTCTCCATGTAAGTATATTGAACCAAAAAAAGCACAGTTTTGTGTTAAAAAAAAAAGTCCCTGACCCTTTCCAAATACACAGCGGCTGAAAAAAGAATAGATGTGAACGTGTCCCATAGGAAACCATGTTGAATGAACTGTAGTGCGTTTCTGCAAAAAGCACCAAAAAACACATAGATGTGAACCAGGTCTAAGACGTTTAGTAACACAATGGGGTTAAAAAAACAAAAATGAGCCCTTTATAGTACAAAAAAAAAAAAAAGCAGATAATCACTACTGTAAGGGGTACATTTTTTTACTGAAAAACTGAATGTAATATTTACAGTAGCGATTTTTTGTACTATAAAGGGCTCATTTTAGGGTTTTTTAACCCAATTATGTTACTGGCCGATTAATAGATTATGAAAATAGTAATCGATTAATTTCATAATTGATTAGTTGTTTCAGCCCTAATATACATTGCTATAAACCTGAAATTATTTTTTTCCTTTCTGTTTCACAGCATATTAAAATGCAATAGGAGTCATCATGTGACTGGTAACCACACATTTGGCTCGGACATGCGACATCTCCTTCTGATTTCCCAATTTAAGTCAGAAGTATGGAGAAACCCTGAAGTATTTCCTGTACTGGCAGTATGTCTTCAAACAGCAGCAGCCAAAGATATGAAAGCTCCAGCCTTCTACAGAAGTAACTTATTCCACTACGCTGCTCTTTTGCAAAACTTGCAAAATAAAAAAAAGTTGCAGGTCAGGGAAATAAAAAACATTTCATTGTAAGGGTTTGACCACCTAAATGTGATATTTCTGTAGCAGTATACCCGTGGGGGCAGCTGGTGATTGTGGTTCGTCTCTCACCCTGCACAGCCAGGCACACAAATTTCCAGACATACTTCAGTCAAGAAACAGTCCTTGTGCTTTGTTTTGTTTTATTAGGGGAATAGAACTTGAATGGGAATAGGGTGCATATGGGATGCCCACTTGATTGAAGATAAGAAATTTAGAGACTGCACTATATACACCACAGGTATACACACTTCTTCTCTTTCCACCACAAACCTTGCTTGCAGACTAGCACTGTGGTTAGGGCCTGACACTGGCTTAGTCAGGCCCAAAACCAATGCCCTTTGCAGACAGGGACCGCAGTCCCCTATGGTGTAGCAAAATGGTGGTAGTTCTTAGTACCAGCTGTCCCACATGTGGCTACTGCTCCCAGTACCACCTCTTCAGGCCCTGCCAGCCCTCCTGGCTGCAACTGCCTCTTTCCACTTCCCGTGCCACCACAATCCTCCTGAATGGCTCTGCACCCATCTCAGTCCTCCTGACTGTGTCACTCATCAGCCCTCTTGGCTGTTCATTTTGCTCCTGGAGACTTGCCCGGCAGTGTTCTCCTGCTGTCCTCTCCTTGCTTCCGTGCCTCCCAAGACTCCATCTCCAGGTTCCACCCCAAAAACTCCTCCCCAGTTGGGCTGATGCTGAGTATTTGAGGGGGCCTGCCCCCTGCCAATCCAAGTTGGGGATTGGTCAGGGCTCTCAGAATACTCCAGGCAACTCCACCTTACCTCCCTTCCCATTCTTCGAGAAGGTTACAGAACATTTGAGAAGTAGGGGGGAGGTCTCAGTGATGCTACCTGTGTCATCCAGCTTTCCCTGGATTTCTGGCCAACCCAGAACAAAAACACAGACAGGCTTGGCTTCAGGCCAAGCCAACATACATTTACCTACTATTTACAAAAAAAAAACCAAAAAAAAAAAACCTCTAGCAACACAGCTGCTGCTACATTTCCATTACACCATTACAGGTGGAAATTTTTGTCAAGTTCTTATATCTCTTGAGGATTTGAGGTGGATTTCCCCAACACACTTGCTGACCATGTTTGTGCTCGATTTGGATTTGGTTTACCTTTGTCATGATTACTAAGTGCAAAAGCAAAATCTATCAGAAAGAATCGAAGCGGTAGTAAACCTCTTTTGGTTATCTTTTACCTACAGGTAAGCCTATAATAAGGCTCACCTGTAGGTACTGTAAATGGCTCCTAAGAAGATATTTACTTGTATAGCATTCGGTGACATCACTGGTGCATGTGGTCTATTGAGAGAGCTGTGCCAGGGCCGTGACTGCCACACGCATGCGTGGGGGTGAAGTCATCACGGCTTGCCCATTCATACGACTGGGGCCCACTAACCCGGAAGGAAGACCAGGTAAAGATGGTCCGGGGACACACTGGGCACCTTCGCTGCCATTGTGCTCTTGCAGGATGTCCAGTGTGCTCCTGTTCCTTTAAGGGGGATTGGGCTGCCTCCAGGCTCACCTGCCCCACATCTATCCATTTAATGCATGTGCTTCCCTTGTGGAGATGCTTATAAATTTGTAGTGTTAGGACTGCAAGCAACACAGGGTGCCATGACGAGGCCTTGCAGCTTTCACATGCGTGCGCTAACCAAACCCCTGTTTTTAACAGACGGTTAGACAGATTAATTTGGTTGGTCAGCAGATTGGTTGGTGAGTTGAGCTATGGAATTGTTTTTGTCTTAAAGATGGAAGCCGTGTAAGCGCGCTGGTGGAGGAATCAATTTCATAGGTAATAGGTAAGTCTCTCTTAATGTGCTAGTATGCAATGCATTGCCTTGCAGGGGGAAAGCTTTTTTTTTCCTTCATGGACACTTTACTACCGCTTGTAGTTGCTGGTGCTGGGCTTTCTTATTAGGAAATAAACCATGTTTTTCAAATAGATGATAGATGCACCCTGTAATAATTTGTCTTTTTGTAAAACAAGGTCTTTATGTGGATCATTTAAAAAATTACTTGGGGTCTATTCACACCAGCCGCTGCAATTTTATGTTGAGGAACATTATTGTGAAATTGTTCAACAATTTGTAGACACAGATTTTCACAGATTGGTGAACCTCTGCCCATCTTTACTTCTGAGACACTCTGACTCTCTACTTACTTTGCCAGTTTTGTGTTGCCCTGTCCCAAAATTTTTGAGACATGTTGCTGCTATCAATTTCTAAATTACCTTATTTTTTTCTAAAAATGGTACATTTTCTCAGTTTAAACATTTGCTGTTTTCTATTTTCTATTGTGAAAAATATGGGTTTATGAGATTTGCAAGTCATTGCATTTTGCTTTTATGTAGATTATACAGCGTCCCAACTTTTTGGGAATTAGGGTTATAGTGTGTATCCGGAAAGTGTTCACATCTCTTCACTGTTCCCACATTTTGTTATATTACAGCCTTTTTCCAAAATGTATTTGATTCAATATTTTCCTTAAAAATTCTACAAACAATACCCCATAATGACAACCTGAAAAAAGGTTTGTTTGAAATCTTTGCAAATTTATGTACATAAGTATTCACAGCCTTTGCCATGACACTCAAAATTGAGCTCAGGTGCATTATGTTTCCATTGATCATCCTTGAGAGGTTTCTACAACTTGATTGGAGTCCACCTGTGGTAAATTCAGCTATCTGGACATGATTTAGAAAGGCACACACCTGTCTATATAAGCTCCCACAGTTAACAGTGCATGTCAGAGCACAAACCAAACCATTTGGTCCAAGGAATTGTCTGTAGACCTCTGAGGGAGGATTGTATGGAGGCACAGATCTGGGGAAGGGTACAGAAATATTTCTGCAGCATTGAAGGTCCCAATGAGCACAGTGGCCTCCATTATCTGTAAATGGAAGAAGTTTGGAACCACCAGGACTCTTACTAGAGCGGGCCGACCGGCCAAATTGAGCGATCAGCGGAGAAGGGCCTTAGTCAGGGAGGTGACCAAGAACCCGATGGTTACTCTGACAGAGCTCTAGCATTTCTCTGTGGAGAGAGGAGAACATTCCAGAAGAACATCTCTGCAGCACTCCACCAATCAGGCCTGTATGGTAGAGTGGCCAGAAGTAACTCCTCAGTAAAAGGCTCACGACAGCCTGTCTGGAGTTTGCCAAAAGGCACCTGAAGGACTCTTAGACCCTGAAAAACAAAATTGTCTGGTCTGATGAAACAAAGATTGAACTCTTTGGCCTGAGTGGAAAGTGTCATGTCTGGAGGAAACCAAGCACCGCTCATCACCTGGCCAATACCATCCCTACAGTGAAGCATCATGCTGTGAGGATGTTTTTTAGCGGCAGGAACTGGGAGACTAGTCAGGATCGAGGGAAAGATAAATGCAGCAATGTACAGAGACATCTGTGATGAAAACCTGCTCCAGAGCGCTCTGGACCTCAGACTGTGGTGAAGGTTCATCTTCCAACAGGACAACGACCCTAAAGACACAGCCAAGATAACAAAGGAGTGAATATGTGGACATCTCTGTGAATGTCCTTGAGCAGCCCAGCCAGAGCCCAGACTTGAGCCCGAACATCTCTGGAGAGATCTGAAAATGGCTGTGCACCGACGCTCCCCATCCAACCTGATGAAGCTTCAGAGGATTGGCAAAGAAGAATGGGAGAAACTGCCCAAAAATAGGTGTGCCAAGCTTGTAGCATCATACTCAAGAAGACTTGAGGCTGTAATTGGTGCCAAAGGTGCTGCAACAAAGTATTGAGCAAAGGCTGTGAATAATTATGTACATGTGATTTTTGTTTTTTTATTTTTAATAAATTTGAAAAGATTTCAAACAAACTTCTTTCACATTGTCATTATGGGGTATTGTTTGGAGAATTTTGAGGAAAATAATAAATTTAATCCATTTGGGAATAAGGCTGTAACATAACAAAATGTGGAAAAAGTGAGGCGCTGTGAATACTTTCCCGGATGCACTGTAGCTGTATACAAGCATACGCCGTGCTTGGATAAATTTTCAAACTCACATATGTAAGTTCCTGAAAGTGGTTCTGAGCATCCAGGGATTTATGCTTGTGCAGCGTATATTCAGGTACAGCTACAGGCAGTCCCGAGTTACGAACCTCCGACTTGCGAACGACTCCTACTTATGAGCGGGAGGCGGCGTGACGTTCTGCGCATGCGCGGCCACTTCTCTATGGCGGGCACCGCGGAAAACGGCATCTGTGCATGCGCGGCTACTTGACAGAACATTGGAAAACATCGGAAAACGACGTCGCTGCCGTTCTGCGCATGTGCTTCCGACTTATGAACATATCCGACTTAAGAACAAACCAGCAGTCCCTAACCCGTTCGTAACTCGGGGACTGCCTGTATTCATTACTATGGTCAGCTTTACGCCCCAGCTTTGTCTATTGGGCGAAGAAAAAGCACCTGCAATTTATGTCAGATGCCCAAAAGTGTCCATGTGCATAAGGCCATAAGAAGGGGAAAGTTTTTGTTTTCATTTATTTTCATGACCATAGGAAATGTAAAAACTCATGAAGCATTATTTTTAAAGCTGAACTTGGAGTATTTGTACAGTTTCACATTGCAGCGACTCCCCTAAAGGGATAGGAATAAGCATAATATCGCACTGTATGAAATAGCATTGGGAAGGCTGCAACCAGAGAACCAGCAAAAAGAAGCATCAGGAACCAGTAGTAAAGCTGAGAGGAAGACTGTTGGAGTTAAGAATAAAAGGTGGTATTTCTGCTTATTTCTATCTTTTCATCCATCTGGACAAAATGAGCATTCAACCCTTGCAGCACTAGGGATGGGGGCACTGCAAGATGAAGTTTTATAGCTATCCAGAGTTCAGATTTAGAGAACATAGTCCTCTAAATCTGAACACAGGAAGCACACAATAATTCAATATGTCATTTCTAGATTACAATTGAGGAAGCAACAAATCACTGCAATCTGGTCACCCCAGTTCAATCAGAATAATATGTAATAGCTGGCAGCCACCAGCCAGATCTCTTACTTGTATGTGATTCAGCATTGGCCACGTAGATGAAGCCCTCCACCACTCGGCACACTTCCTGCACTTGTGGAATGAGCGTGTAGAGGGTTTTCTGATCTCTATCCTGCGGGCCGTCTGCCTGGAACATCTTATTGGCTGCTGCACTTTGCTCTGCTCGCGCCCTGTCACGCTCTGTGCTAAAAGAGGAGTATAAAATGATTTAGACAGATCACAAATATTACTTCCAAACCTTCTAATACCAACATAAAAATTTTCTATATATACCCCAAGCCAGGAGGGCCAGCTGGGGACCTGAAAAAGAGGATAAGTGCTGTTCTGAGCAAAACTTTTGCACATGTAAGCATAACATGTTTGTTATTTGAAAAAAAAAATAAAATAAAAATTAGGGGGTTTACAATAGGGGTCGACCGATTATCGGTAAGGCTGATTATTTCAGGCCAATATCAGCATTTTCCGAAAAATCGGTATCAGTCGCAAACTAGACCACTATTACCGATATTGCTTCAAGGGGTTTTACCAAGGTGATATAAAATCTACAGTGCAAGAAGAATTATGCAGTGATCATACATAACATTGAATATAAATATAAAAATAAACCCATGTGCAAAACATATGATAGTAGTGAAAAAAACAGTCCCATCCAATGAGGCATTAGTGAAATGTCATGGTGAGTTTGGAACACAAAAATCAGGAATCAAAAGTCCAAGTGACAATGGGTGTAATGCTATAATAGCGAAGAGGGATCCGCCACCAGAGAATAGAAGGGGTTGCTTCTTACCAGAAGGCCATGACCCCCCACCACAGAGGGTCACAGCAAGCAGAAAACTTTAAAAGCCAAAGGATGAGAACTGCCAGCGGTCTCCACCAGAGGTCATCTCAACATCAGTCACACCAACGAACCCATAGCAAAGGTACCATGAAATATAGAAGGGGCTCACATAGTGTAAAACTGATAAAATTTATTGGAATAAAATAAAATGAATGCACACTTACAAACGTAATTGATAAAACAGCCTTAAGTCCGGCTCCGTGGCCACCGGAGCTCGGACAAACCCGTCCTGCTGGAATACAAATCGCTCGGGGGTGACGTCAGCGCGTCGTCTGGCTCCAGGGGCCCCTGGAAGACGTGATGATGTCACGAAACGCGTAGGGCATATTTCATGGTACCTTTGCTATGGGTTCGTTGGTGTGGCTGATGTTGAGATGACCTCTGGTGGAAGACCGCTGGCAGTTCTCATCCTTTGGCTTTTAAAGTTTTCTGCTTGCTGTGACCCTCTGTGGTGGGGGGTCATGGCCTTCTGGTAAGAAGCAACCCCTTCTATTCTCTGGTGGCGGATCCCTCTTCGCTATTATAGCATTACACCCATTGTCACTTGGACCTTTGATTCCTGATTTTTGTGTTCCAAACTCACCATGACATTTCACTAATGCCTCATTGGATGGGACTGTTTTTTTCACTACTATCATATGTTTTGCACATGGGTTTATTTTTATATTTATATTCAATGTTATGTATGATCACTGCATAATTCTTCTTGCACTGTAGATTTTATATTATGCACTACTAGTATTAGCGCAACCCCTTGTTCTTTTCATACTTATTTACAATTGATGTTTTTTGTGGGGATTGCTGCTTTACACATATTTTCTTGGTTTATAGCGCAGTTTTTTCTATTTTCTATTTTTACCAAGGTGATGCCTGCAGCTGTAGGTATCACCCCGGTACCGTTCTTTAGAGTGGACGGTCGGCTTCATTGTAATAACAACTGATACGGCTCAGCAGCCGCTCGGCTGTTATTTCAAGAAGTGGGGGGGGGGGGGGGGATGTTCCCTCCCGCTGCCTTCCCCAGCTTGCTCGTGCTCTCCCGTCCCACCGGGGAGGACCAAGCAACCAACCGGCATGTCTGCCGGCTGGCTGAAGACCCGAACATAGCCGATGCTTTGTTCGGGTCTCAAATCTAGTAACCTAAAAGGGATGTCATGACATCGCTTCCTGGATTACTGGCATCTTAAAAGGCGCCAGTTTTAAAAACAAGAAAAGTATTCAAAAAGACGATCTTGACGCTTTGAATACTTTCAAGAGCAGAGGAGGAATTTGGGGTCTTATAGACCTCCGATCTCTCCATAAAGAGTAGCCGTCACTGCCTATCCCTGTCACAAGGGATGTTTACATTCCTTGTGACCGCAATAACAGTGATAAAAAGCAAAAATAAAATAAATTTTTTAAATGTACAGAATGTCAGCCCATAATATCGGATATCGGCCTGAGAGGCCGAAATATCGGTATCGTATCAGAACCAAAAAAAAAAGATAAATCGGTGAATCTCAAGTTTACAACCACTTTAAGGTCTTGTACACATGGCTGCACAATGTAAATCCTGGGCTTATTTCTGTGACGGGGAGAACCCAGGGGCTGTGTACTGTCAACCACAGAATCAATGGCTGTGCACATGTTTACACCCATGTATACTGTGTATACTGGGAAGTCCCCATCCCACTGCTGGAACACTGCGCTGTGTACTATATGAAGCTGAGGCTACATACACTTAAAAAGTGGATGTAAACCCGAAATAATTTTTTTTTTAATGTCATAATGTAGAGTATAAGATTTCCTATCATTTGAGCCCAGTCTTGCCACAAAGAGTTAATCCAGCTCTGAGCAATCCTCTTTTATTGTTCAGTGAGATAAAACTTGACAAACAGAGAAAAACTTTGTCAAATCCTCCCCCTTGCTGTGAGTGACAAGTGATTTACATATCTCGTGCACTAGCCTAAGACACAGGCATTATTTTTAAATTCCCTCCCCCACTCCTTTCTCCAGCAGCTCTGCAAGGATTGGCTGTTGCACACCTCACCATGATTGGGCATGCTGAAGTCATGTGGTTACTTTCCTGTCTTTTCACTGGATGTTAGAGATCATAGCAGAAGTTCAGTGTTAGAAATACACAGACTAAAATGCATATTGACAAGGGGAGTCTACTGACATCACAACTCCACCCACCGAGCTCCAGACAACAGACCCGCCCACAGAATCTGGGATCTCATAACAGACAGAGGGGAGACATTTGACAGGTAAAGATACATGCAGGAGACATGTATATCCTTATAGATAACCCCTATGACAGTAGTTTAGAAAGGATGACATTGGGTTTACATCCACTTTAATACAACACTAAGCAAGTTCACCTGTTGGTGCAATAAATAGTTTGTTTGGGCCAGCCTGGTACACACAAACTATTTAAAAGAAATATTAAACGTGGGGACCAAATTTAAGTATAGAGCTGTAATGCTAACAATATTCCTCACTCCAGCAGTCTTCTGGCACACTGCTCTTTTCACTGATGCTCGGGGATGTGAGCGGGCCCTTGACGCTTCAAGCACAATGCAGGACTAGTGGTCCTGCATTGTATGTGATGACATGAGAGTGTGACTGCTGTCAGGAGTGCCTTGGATAAAGTTTACCTAGTTCAGCAGAGACTGCCCACATTTTGATCCATCTATGGCTGTTCTTGTTCGTAGGAAGTCAATTTACATTGAACAGGAATGTTAGGAAAAAATTTTTTGATCAGCACTGCAGCCAATCAGTGTATTCTGACAGCAGAGGAATCCAACTGTCAGAATACAACAGCTCAGTGGGGAGGATTCCTCCATCCACCTCGAATGTGTGGATAGGGGAAGCTGTTGGTTTTACTTTTTTTTTCAGCCAGATGGCTGTTAAAAAAATAAAAAGATCCATTTATGGCCAGCTGGTGTACAGAACGCCCCCCCAGAAATGGCATTTCCTGCTTGTGCAATTGGCTCACTGATTTTCCCAGAAGTCTACACTAAGATACAAATCAGATTTTGGGCATCTCCTGCAACAAAAACATCATTTTTGGTGAGGTAATCCCAAAGGGAAATCATGTCTAAGGGATGCAGACCCTGCAACTTTCCTGTTATCTATTTCCTCAGAAGAACCCTGCATATACTGTGTATAAAACCACTCCAATACAGATTCCCTAGAACACAGACTAACAGCTATTTCTTCAGAATAACAAAACATAGGAATCTGCGACAAAGTTTATTAAAATCCCTTTGATGTACATCACCCAGAAGGGAATTTTTTTTTTTCTCAACAAAACCGCTTCACGACTGCCCACCGCACATATACTGCGGCAGAGCGGCTGCTCTGCGCCAGATCACGTATGTAGTACGTGATCTGACACTTCCGGGTCTGGGGCATGAATGAGCGCACCACCGGTGAGACGCTCCAGCTGTGATCACACACACAGCGGGAGCCCAGCAGCCGTTGGCTTGATGTCTGCCGGCACCTGCCGATTGTTTAATACACAGGCAGAACGGAAATCTGCCTATGTAAACAAGGCAGATTGCCGTTCTGTTAGTAGGGAAGACATTGATCCTGTGTTCCTGCCAAGTAGGAACATGGATCTATGCCTTCCCTTAGTAGAAGTACCTCCCACACAGTGAGTAAACACTGGCTAGGAACACATTTAACCCTTTGATTGGCCCTTCCCTGCCATTGTAATTAGTACAGTTACAGTGCATGCACTATTTTTAGCACTGATCACTGTATTAGTGTCACTAGTCCCCGTAAAGTGTCAAAAGTGTCAGTTAGTGTCCGATTTCTCAGCCGCAATATCGCAGTCCCGCTATAAGTCGCTGATCGCCGCCATTACTAGTAAAATAAACAAATTAAATACGTTCCATACAATCCAGAAAATAGATGGACAGGGAAACCCACTCCAGGTGTCTTGTTCCAAAGCACCAGTGAGTGGTGTGAAACGCGTCATCTGTTTGCATTTTATCTGATTTTGTATGAACTAAAGGAGTTTCTTTGGCGTGCGGCCATCCGGATCCTCATTTTGCGTAAATCTATCCCATAGTTTGTAGACGCTATAACTTTTGCACAAACCAATCAATATTCACTTATTGGGATTTTTTTTTTACCAAAAATATGTAGCGGAATACATATTGGCCTAAATTGATGAACAAATTAGATTTTTTTCATTTTTTTTATTGGATGCGTTTTATAGCAGAAAGTAAAAAACATTTTTTTTTTCCAAAATGGTTGTTTTTTTTGTTTATAGCGCAAAAAAACAAAAAAACAAAAACCGCAGAGGTGATCAAATACCACCAAAAGAAAGAGAGAGGCATGCGAGAGCACAACCTACCTTCCAGGGCTTCAATTTTTATCTAGGCATAAATGTAGTGCCCTAATACAATGTTTCTCAACTCCAATCCCCAAGTACCCCCAAAGAGTCATGTTTTCAGACTTTTCAATATTTTGCACAGGTTATTTGATCAGTTTCACTGCCTTAATAAATACCACAGCCGTTTCATCTGAGGGAAATCCTGAAAACATGACCTGTTGGGGGTACTTGGAGTTGAAAAACATTACCCTAATACACCTTTAAGAGGTGTTGGGATTTCAATCATTATCCATACAAGTCAAAGAAAACCCAGTAATCATTAAAAGAGCTCACTGGTTCTGGTTAGGCAGCTCACAATACAGTGGGGCTACCCTCCAGTGGGTACCCGGAAAGCCACACAAATCAAAACATCAAGGGGGGGGGGGAGTGCCAGACCAATTGGTAAAGTAATCCAAATCACTCTAATGGTTCACAGATAAAAAACATCCAATGCATTTCGGGGTCAAAAACACTCCCTCTTCATTAGGGCTTGAGATATGGACTCAAGAAAAAGCTCTTCTATTTTAATCTATATGGGAAAGATATTAATGAATCAGGGGAATTAATAATGAATGGTGTCAGCATTATAAACAGTGATAGCAAAGGTAGCTGGCACCAATTCCTCTAATTCATTAAAAGAGAATTATGGGATTTTTTTTTTTTAATCCCATAATCATACTTACCTAGGCGGATGCAGCATCGGTCCGATGCTGCATTTGTCCCCCGGTGTCTCTGCATTGAGAACCGAGCCACCTAACACCGCCGATGGCTCGGTTCCCTCACCTCCCCGAGCGGAGAGCTGCTGACCGTCAATCAGCAACTCTCCACTCTGCCCCCCTCACTGGAGCGCTGAGCTGTGGAGGGGGGCGACTGTCTCAGTGGCTCGCTGAGAGGCTGAGACGCCTATCAGTCCAGGCACCTGGCGGATCCAGACTCCCAGATTTGGGATGAAGGGTGCCTGGTCTGATCTTGGTGAGGTCTTAGGAGAAGCCCAGCCAAATGAGCTCAGGCTGGACTTCTCCTTTTACACCTTTTTCATTCAAGAAAGTTCTTTCCTAAGGCCATATAAAGGGTTAGTGCACCTTTTCAGAAAAAAATGGCTCCTCACCCACCCCCCTGGTCGCCGTTGTACTTACCTCTGTGGGTGATGAGGTGTCAGTGCCCGCACAGCCAGTGTAGTTGTCCAGGGATCTGAAAGGACTCAACCTTCTACCCCTGCTTTCTGTAGGGCTTCCAGGACAAATCAGAGCCTCTCAAGCCCTGATGAAGGAGATAGTGTATTTGGCCCCCGAAACTCAGTATATAAGATTGATTAGAGCCGTACCTCATCCTTTTCTAAACAGCTGAATCTGGGGTTTCAACTGGACAAATGGAACCTCAAAGCCAGATGTTTTGCAGACATTTTAGCTAACCCATGGTTCTCTTGGAATCCTTTGTAAATGTTTAAAAAAACTGATTTGAAACAAAAATTTGAATCCTATCACAAGAATTATAGCTTTATTGTAGGCACTTACCGTGTAGTAGAATAGAGGGTTAAGATGTTAAATTTATGTTGGTTATTTAGCTGAAATGTTACACCAGAGCCAATGCCTATATAAGAAAATAATAATGATGATAATAAATTAGACCTGTACTGCTAAAAACCACAGGATGAGATACAAACCACCTACTACAGTCTCCCACAATGACTGAAGAAATCACAGTAAAAAAAAAAAAACAACCTAGTCTCCCATGGACATTCAGCGGAAAGTAAATTTAGCTACGAAATACCCAACAAGAGAATATGTTGCTAACGGTCAATTTTTATATGTTCCCAACCCTATCCTTGTCATGTTGTGCTGTTTCTCGATTTATTATATGCTTTAACATTGGATAATGATAAACTGATTATATATATATATTATACATACATACATACATATACACATACATACATACACACTGTATGTATATACAGTGGGGAACAATTATTTGACCCTGCAGATTTTGTTAGTTTCCCAACTTGCAAAGAAGTGAAGGGTCCATAATTTTTATCATAGGTGTATTTTAAATGCTAGAGATGGAATATCAACCAAAAAGCCAGAAAAAAAAACACATAATACAAGTGTTATAAATTGAGTTGCAGTTTGGTGAGTAAAACAAGTATTTGATCCCCTACCAACCGACAATAAATTCTGGCTCCCGTAGGCTGGCTCGTGTGGTACACAGATTAGTCCTGTCAATTTAGGAAGGTTCTCCTAACGACAACTTGTTAGGTGTATAAAAGACATCTGTCCACAGAATCTTTCTTCCATTCAAACCTCACCATCATGGGCAAGACCAAAGAGGTGTCAAAGAATGTCAGGGACAAGATTGTAGACCTGCACAAGCCTGGAATGGGCTACAAGACCATCAGCAAAAAGCTTGGTAAGAAAAAGGAGACAACTGTTGGAGCGATTATTCGCAAATGGAAAAAATAGGAAATAACCAGTCGGGTTCGGTCTGGAGCTCCATGCAAGATTTCGCCTCATGGGGTAAGGATGATCATGAGAAAAGTGAGGGATCAGCCCCAGAACTACACGGGAGGAGCTTGTGAATGACCACAGTCACCAAACAAAACATTAGTAACACAATACGCCGCCATGGATTAAAATCCTGCGGCGCCCACAAGGTTCCCCTCCTCAAGAAGGCACATGTACAGGCCTGTCTGAAGTTTGCCAATGAACATCTAAATGATTGAAAAGGATTGGGAGAAAGTGCTGTGGTCAGGTGAGACCAAATTTGAGCTCTTTGGCATTAACTCGACTCGCCGTGTTTGGAGGAAGAAAAATGCTGACTATGACCCCAAGAAGACCATTCCTACAGTCAAGCACAGAGGTGGAGACATTATGCTTTGGGGTCGTTTCTCTGCTAAAAGTACTGGTTGACTTTGCTGCCAAAGCAACAAAAGAGGGGCTCAAGAGGCAGCACATTAAGTGCATGAAGTGGCCTAGCCAGTCACAATAATCCTATAGAAGAAGAATAGGATTTTTTTGTCATACTTAAGTGTATAATATTTTCTTTGAGTACATCATGGGACACAGAGTCAGGCTAATCATTACCTACTGGGTTATACTCCATCACCAGGTAAATGGACACTGGTAGACCAAAGGTCTTCAGACAGGAAGTGATCCCCTATATAACCCCCCCCCCCCCCCACACACACACACACACACACACAGGAAGCACTTCAGTTTTGTAGCAACCAATGAATCCTCAAAAAAAAAAAAAAAAAAAAGGGGAGGGATCTTTGTGTCCCATGATGTACTCAAAAGAAAAGGATTTTACAGGCAAGTATGACGAAAAAATCCTATTTTCTTCTTTTTCATACATTATGGGACACAGAGTCAGACTAATATTCATTACCTACTGGGACGTCCCAGAGCAATAGCCTTGAGGGGAGGGAGACACCCTGCCAAGAATCCTCGGTTGCTCGAACATCCACTTGATAAGATTTTTTTGAACGTATGCACTGAAGACCAGGTAGCAGCCTTACAAATCTGAGCCACAGATACCTGATGGCGAAAAGCCCAGGAGGTTCCTACATCCCTGGTAGATTGAGCTCTCACCCTAAAGGGAGGAGCTTTACGTCTTAGATCGTAGGCCTGAATGACCAATTGACGGACCCAATTAGCAATGGAAGCTTGGGAAGCTGCCTGCCCTTTCCTGGGTCCTTTTGGTAAAACAAAAAAGGAGTCTGATCTTTGGATCTCCGCAGATCTAGACAAATAAACCTTGATTGCCTGGACAACGTCCAAAGAATGCAGTAGCCTCTCTTCCGCCGAACAAGACTGAGAGAAAAAAGAAGGCAAAATAATGTCCTGATTTAAATGAAAGGCTGACACCACTTTTGGCAAAAAGGATGGAACAGGTCGTAAGACGACCCTGTTGTGGTGAAGGATCAAGTATGGTTCCCTGCACGAAAGGGCCGCCAACTCCAACACCCTTCTAGCTGAGGTGATAGCCATCAGGAAGGCTAACTTGTGTGACAGCAAGTCTAATGGAATTTCCTTGATAGGTTCAAATGGTTGCTTCTGTAAACACAGACAGCACCAAGTTCAAGTCCCAAAGACACATAGGTGACCTAATGGGGGGAAGCAAGCGAGTTGCCCCCTGCATAAAGGTTCGGACCAGTGAATGGGAGGCTAAAGGCCTTTGGAAGAATAATGATAGGGCCAAATCTTGACCTCTGATTGTACTCAAAGCCAATTTGATTTCCACAGCTGGCTGTAGAAAAGAGAATTCTCCCAATCACGTATTTCTGAGGGTGCCATTTTCTGGCTTCACACCAAGCAATATAAGTCTTCCAGACCTTATGATAAATTTTCCTAGTGACAGCTTTTCTAGCATTCACTAGGGTAGACACTGCTGATCCCGAGATGCCACCTTCCTTTAACACCCTGGCTTCAATAGACATGCCGTCAAATTTAGAGACTGTAAATTGGGGTGGAATATATGACCTTGAGACAGTAGATCAGGGCAACATGGAAGCATCCATGGCCCGTCTATTGTCAGTCTCACAATCTCCAGGAACCAGGGCCTTCTGGGCCAGGCTGGTGCCACCAGAATGACTGGAACCCCCTCTTTCCGAATCCTGTGCAACAAATGAGGAAGGAGGGGGATCAGAGAGATAGGCGTGCCTGCGTCAATAGGTCATGCCTCTGATGATATCCTGTCAGATGTAACTATATCAGGCTGGCCGATGCAAGCACGCTGACAGCCGCGGTTTTTTACCTTACATCATGATGACTGTATTCTACTACTACCTGTAAGTGAACTACAATAAACTACTGCTTTTTTACCTTACGGGCTTCACTACGGCTGCCTTTTTTTCCATTTGGGTAATGCTAAACTGGTGAACGGTTATCACATCCTCTCTGGCTTTGGAGTTCGATGAACCATATGGTGGCCATATGTTATTCGATGATTGGACCTTTTTTAGTTTTACCTGTACTATTTGGAGAGTGACACCACGATTTCCTGCGATTGAGGATTACATGCCTATATATCATTTCCTTCTGGTAAGCAGATTGGATTCACTTGGGTTTGGTGTGCCTTTCCATACACACAGAAGCTGGTGAAGGGTCCTTTGTATCTTCTATCCATTTATTGAAAGAACTTTCATGTGAATTCAAGCACTGCACTTTTGACTTTTACCATTTATCTAAGCATATAAGCCCGTGTCAAATAGATCCGATTGGTCAATCCCTTGATTCATTTAAGAACCGTTTGGGGGACTAGAGACCTGGAGCTCAGACAACTCAAACAAACCATGCCATCCACCTTGCAGTGGTAAAAAACTGAAGTGTTTCCTGTGTGGGAGGGGTTATATAGCGGATCACTTCCTGTCTGAATACCTTTGGTCTACCAGTGTCCGTTCACCTGGTGATGAAGTATAACCCAGTAGGTAATGATTATTAGCCTGACTGACTGAAAGAAATGTATAAAAGGGAGCTGAAACTTTGAGTTGCCAAGCAACAGCCAAAAAACCTTAAGGATTTAGAGAAGATCTGTAAAGAAGAGTGGACCAAAATCCCTCCTGAGATGTGTACAAACCTGGTAAACAGGGGTGGAGCCCATTGTGGGACGTCTATCCATTTGAGCAAGCTGGTGCAAACCGGAGCTCTGTACTGTGTGCAATTCTTTTGCGGATTTCTGGTTGCCTTGATGCAAGTGTTTAGTGTGCTGTTTTAATAAACCCCTTGTTGGAACATACTGCACTACAAGGCTTTCCTCTTCTTCCCAAATATGCGCTGGGATTTATCCTTGAGCTTTTAGATTGGATATCAGCCCTTCCATAGATATGGAGGTTCCTGTGTGTATTGACAAACTGGATCTGCTGCTACAGCCCAGCCTATTGGAGTTTGTTGGGATCATTATCCAGCGCTTGATATCTCCACCATCTGGTAAGAAGCAAATCTATATGGTGTTGGGATATTCACGTTCTATGCTATATGTGTTTTGAAGAACACTGGCATTTTTACTTATTTGGTTCACTTAATTCCCTTTCTTAGGCTACTTTCACACTGGGGCGTTGGGTGCTTTGGCGGGAAAGCACCGATATTTTTAGCGGCGCTTTACCGTCGTTTTTGAGGTACTTTTTGGCCGCTAGTGGGGTGCTTTTAACTCCCACTAATGGCCGAAAAAGGGTTAAATGCGATCGCAGCGCTGCTTTGCCGGCTCTGACGGCGCTGCCCATTGATTTCAATGGGCAGGGGCACTGTAGGATTGGTGTATACACCGCTCTTACAGCGCCTCAAAGCTGCGGCTTGCAGGACTTTTTTTGGCATCATGCCAGTGGACCGCTCCAGTGTGAAAGCACTCAGGCTTTCACACTGGAGTAAGAGGAGAGGCTCTTTACGGGCGCTATGCAGGAGCTATTTTTAGCGCTATAGCGCCTGTAAAGCCCCTCAGTGTGAAAGCAGCCTTATAGGGGTCTTCCAGTTGGACACTTATTTCACATGAATCATATTTTTTAGATTTGGCTATTAGTCACTATATATTTTCTCATCAATCATTACGCTTATATTTGTATAAGAGGATTTTATGCCTCAATTTTTGCACTGTGAATTTATTGATTAGTGCACCTGTTTTGTTAATTAAACCTGGTAACCAACTACAAGAAACGTCTTACCTCTGTGCTTGCCAACAAGGGTTTCTTCACCAAGTACTAAGTCATGTTTTGCTTGGGGATCAAATACTTATTTTACTCACTGAACTGCAACTCAATTTATAACATTTGTAGAATGTGTTTTTTTCTGGACTTTTAGTTGATATTTTGTTTCTATCATTCACTCATCAAAACACACCTATGATAAAAACTATAGACCATTTATTTCTTTGTAAGTGGGCAAACATAAAAAATCTGCAGGGGATCAAATAATTGTTTCCCCCACTGTATATGTCCATGTCACATGAGCAATCTTGTTGCTGGTGAAATCTCAACAGAGATGGGGCCAATAAATTGTTTAACTTCCCTATTTGCATGTGTGCATTAACTTCAATTCTAGCTCACCAGTTAGCGAACCACACCTCGCTCATCCACCTGGCAGGGGAGCAATACATAATAATAAAGCATTTCTCTGCCCTGTTGTGTCCTATATAGCGATATTGACTGTGGCTAGTTCTTATCTGCGACAGGATCGCTAATGTGATATGGATCCAACTGCCCATGCCATGCCCCCTAAAAGACACTCCTAAATGCTTCACACGAAAATTACAAAATGTTAACAAGGGGCATGCATTCTTTGCTTGGCTTTTCTGACAGCCAACAGTACAGCCTCCAAAGACAGTAAATATGGAGCAAGGGGTGTTGGAGATCAACCAATTTGACCATGCAGCAGATATATTAGCAGTTTGCTCTGCTTGCCCAGTTGGCTGCCTTTTTCTTGTTCTCATATGTAATTAACATTAAAGAATTTTGTACTCTCCAGAAAAACATTTACGCTCCCCTTTTTTCTTCTTGCACATGGACTTCTCAATTTAGGTGCCCCCTGTTTTTTTTTTTTCACATGGGGCCCTGCTTTGTGGAAAGCCAAGCCAAAAGACATTACTGATGATTCCTTAATACATGTTAAGGATCTGTTGTTAGGGATCGGTTTCCAGTGCCTCATCCTCGTCTTTCTTTGGGCTGGTTACTGGCTAGCAGAGTTCTTGATATCCAGTTAAACTGAGAAAAGTATCAGGCTAGAGCCTGAAAGCAATGTACGTGAGGGAAATTGCTTGAATGCAAGTCCTATGTACATTCACATGTTTTCTTGATCACTGTATTGATCTGAGACTCACCATCAATCTGTCTTTGAAGTATGCTGACCACAGGTAGAAGATCTGGAGATGTCATCATTCTTGTGACCAAAGAATCATCCAGCTGCTCAAGGCCAGGACCAAACATGGCAAACCGAGGTTCCCCTTGCATGACCAGAGACTGAAGGAATGATGTCACTGCTCCATAAATCGGGTTCTTTGACCGCATGGATTTTCTGGTCTTTGGGCAGCTCCTCAAGTAGCTATTAACAAGGAAAAAACAGACGGTTATGTCTTTCTGTGAAAATAAAAAGTTCCTCTACAGAATTCTCATTAGAAAAAAAAAATGTAAAAAGTAAAATAAGAAGCTTGTCCAGTGTTATAGCTTACACAGGCTTAATGAACTCCCCCATGTGACAGTATTCAAATAGGACAATTGGTCGCTCAGACCCGACCACTGCATCCTAAAAGGAAGGGATAAAGGCCACATGCTCCCCTATACCTGGAAGTACTGCTTCCAACAAATAAGGTGACTGGGGAGTGTATAAAAAGGTGAGTAGTAGTGGGTGGGGGGTGAGAACTTTAAAAAAAAAATAAAAATCACTTTTAACTGAATGAGCAAACTGGCAGATGCTCTTTAAATTCAGCCTAGCCCTAAACTGTAAAGCTAGGCATTATAAAAGCAAAACCTATAAAAACGGTTTGCGTCGGCGCTGACCTAAACATCATCTCCCAAACATTTCTTAAACATCATCTCCTAAACATTATCTCAAATTAGAAACAGGTAGAGCCTCCTCCATCCACATCTTTTACAACTAACCTTAAAACCCAGACTGAATTCGAACTTATGTTTTCCATCAAAAATGGCAATAGCCAAAACCTTCTGGACTCGATGGTCAACTTGGTTACATCTGTCCTGCACAGCACGCACATAACAATGGCACGATAACACCCACTGTCTTTCTCTGGGAAGTGATCCTTCATGTTTCACAGATCTTTATTTCCCTTGTGCTTCAAGAGTACCCAGCTAGGTTTCTTTTCTTTGGGTCGTTCACCTCAGTTAGTTGCACTGTTTATATTTCAGGTATTTGCATGTCTCTTGCAACACGTGCCTCTCATTACACCTGAAAAGCCTTATTGAGAGCACTATGGACCCTCCCATTGACATGGCCTGGGTCCAATTGCAGTATACACTATGTTAATGTAGATATTGTGCAATATCCTTTGTACGGCTATTGTCCCATATGCCTGTCAATGCAGTATATTGCTGTAAAACTATTTCCCAACCAGGGATTCACATGTTTGTTACTATTTCCTGAAATGTTTGTTAAGGTGTTCATTCTCCTTCGATTGTCCTATGAGGCTGCAGGACCCCTGACCCTCTGTCTGGACAGCGCTAATTGGCCCTGTGCTGATCACATGCACTCTCTCAAGAAGAAAAATCTCTAGCAAAACACACCAAATTAAGCATGTGCAGAGTGCCCCCAAGACTCTGTTCTATAAGCAGATGGAATGGGGATAGTGGAAGGAACAGCCTTTTTACACAATGCAAAGGATTAACCCCTTAGGTTCCACAGTGAGTATAACAAGTATGCTTTACTGCATATACAGACTGATTTCACTGTTGTGGGTTTATTAACACTTTAATAAGAATTGACTAAAAAAAAAAAAAGAAGGAGGGGTTGTGCCCAAATACAATATGCTACAAAAAAAAAAATTCAGGGACAAAAAAAAAAAAAAAGAAAAGAAAAGGACTAAATTTTTGTGCTGAATTGCAGATCACTACCCCCTCCCCTTCCACAGATAATTGGTTAGTTAGTCTGACCATACCCCCCTCCTGTTTCTTCAGCAGTGTGTACACTTTAATAGAGTAATCCGAAGACAGTGGTGTCTGTGGGGAATTTGGCTGCATATTTGATCGCCTTCTATTCTTAATGGGCATCTTAACATTACAGTATAGGGGAATAAAAAGAAGGAAATAAACAAGAACATTTTTTTTTCTTTAGACACCCCAAAGCCACCTTGCCATGTTCTTCTGCGTTCGGCACTTCCAAGATTTTCAGATGCCTATGGTGTGGTTCCATCCTCCAACCCCTGCGTTAGTAAGAGACTTAGGCCTGCTATAGCTCCAGTTGGAACCGCTGCACTAATGATCCGATCCGACGGCAGTACAGCGATCTCCCCTGCTGAGCTGCTGTGTTCTCATGGGGGACGGCCCTCCCGCCAGAAGACTCTGATCAGAGAGGGCTGATCGGGAGCCCTTTGGCTGCTGGTTTTCCAGCACGGCTGGCTTCTGTCGGACCGGCTGACATACCGTATGCCGGACAGTTTTTGTTGAACCGGCCTATGTCTCCAGACATTTGGCCTGTGTGTACTAGGCATTAGCAGTGATGTAGGGTTTGGAGGATGGAGCTACAGCACGTGGTGGGGGGACACGAGCACCCAACAATCCTGGAAGTGTTGAATGCTGAAGGAACTCTGCTATTGCAGGGAAGTTTCATCTGGAATTTTTAGCAGTAGACCTGAACGCTTTAACAAATACAGCGAGGGCCAGCAGGTTAATTATGCAGAAGGACTCACATGGACATAAAATTGGCATCCATCTGCTCGGATTCAGACATGCAGGAGTTCAGGAGAGCAACATCGGGTAAGCTGTGGCAGTCAATGGAAGACCAGGTGGGAAGATCTCGCAGCAGGAAGTATTTCCATAGAAGGCGGTCTTGTACCATTTCATTCCAGTAACGGCTTGTCATTCCAAGCCTGCACAGGTCTTGTGGGGTGAGGAATGATAACATGTACAGCTGCATGTCAACCTGAAAAAAAACATTTTAAAAAATTTGATTCATATAATTCAAGGTGGATATAAAAGAAAAAAACAGGCATTTATTTAAAGCCCTACTGCAGTCTGACAAAAAAAAAAATTAAACCATGCCCCCCCCCCCATACAGTGGGTATAGAAAAGAATCACCCCCCTCTTAAATAATGACATTTTGTTGCTTTTCAGCCTAAAATGAAGAGACACATTTATATTTACTCAAATTATAACACCAATATGTCAGAATCAAATCAGGTGTAGCTAATCACCTTGTCAATGGCACACAAAGCCATCTGACTTTCAACTGTGATAAGCTGCGGTCATTTTGATTAGCTCAGCATGAAAAGAGCTTTCCTGGAAAATTTCAGTCCCTGGTAGTGCAACTGAAGCAAACAATCAACTATGGGTGGCAAGGCACTGTTAAAAGATCTTCGGGATAAAGTTGTGAACAAGTACAAGTCACAAAATTCACTTTCAACAGGTCTTTATTAACTAATTAAGGTGGTTGTAAACCCAAGATAAAAAAAAAAAAACAAAAACTAAAAAAAAAAACCTGCAAGACAAAAGGCATAATGAGCTAGTATGCATAGCATACTAGCTCATTATGTATTACTTGCCTTAGATCAAAGCCCCCGCAGCGGTCCTTGTTCACCGCTCCGGTCGGCGACATCTCTCCCAAAGTTACTTCCGGGTATCGCAGGCTCCAGCGCTGTGATTGGCCAAAGCCACGATGACCTCACACGCGGGAGCCGCCGGTAACAGCACAGTCTAACTGAAGCAACGGCAGGTACGTTTCGTTGCTGCAGTGTGCATGTACCGATGACGTTGGCGCGTGCAAATACAGGGGATATCTCCTAAACCATTCAGGTTTAGGAGATATCCTGGGTAACTACAGGTAAGCCTTATTATAGGCTTACCTGTAGCAAAAAGTGTGTTGTAAGTGTTTACAGCCACTTAAGGACTGGGCCTGTTTTTCAGACTCAGTGTTTACAAGTTAAAATAATTTTTTTTGCTAGAAAATTACTTAGATACCAAAAACACCATATTTTTTTCTAACACCCTAGAGAATAAAATGGCGGTCGTTGCAATACTTTGTCACACCGTATTTGTGCAGCGGTCTTACAAGCGCACTTTTTTTGGAAAAAATACACTTTTTTGACTTGAAAAAATAAGACAACAGTAAAGTTAGCCCAATTTTTTATTTTTTTTTGTTATGCTGAGTAAATTGATACCCAAGATGTCACGCTTCAAAATTGCACCCACTCGTGGAATGACAAAGCTTTACCCTTAAAAATCTCTATAGGCGACATTTAAAAATTTCTACAGGTTACATGTTTAGAGTTATAGAGGAGGTCTAGGGCTAGAATTATTGCTCTCGCTCCAACGATCACGGCGATACTGCACATGTGTGGTTTGAACATTGTTTTCATATGCGGGCGCGACTTATCTATGAGTTCACTTCTGCGCACGAGCTCGACGGGACAGCGCGCTTTAATTTTTTTTTTTCTTATTTAATTTCTCTCTTTATTTTTTTTTTAAAACAAGGAAAACATCACTTGTAATAGAAAAAAAGCATAACAGGACCTCTTAAATATGAGATCTGGGGTCAAAAATACCTCAGATTTCATATTTTTACAAAAAAATAAAATAAAAAAATTTCCCCTTTAAGAATATTGGGTGGAAGTGACGTTTGATGTCGCTCCCGCCCTCCAATTCTATGGAGCCAACCATCATTCCCTCACTCAGCATCCAGGCAGTGAGGGGAAAGGACTTGATCGTCTCTGCTGCTACCGACGGCTCCGGTAAGCGGCGAAGATGATCGGAGCGTGGCGGGAGGGGCCCCTCTCCCGCCGCCGATAAAAGTGATCTCGCTGCAGATCCGCCGCGGAGACCACTTTTATCTGAAAGCCAGCCGCCCGATGTGGAGAAATATACCGGGGTTATAGCAGCAATCTGCTGCCATAACAACAGTATTTAATGTCAAAGTACCGTATATCCACGTTGGGCAGTCCAGAAGAGGTTAAAGTTTTAGAATATACATGGTATAACCTGTACAAATGTTCAAATGTAATCAATACGGAGTGTGGCTGTAAACCATAGAAAACAGTAAAGGTTATGATGAAATAGATCAATAAGTATAACAGAAGTTAGGTGTACATAACAATACACATATTACGAGCTACAGGGATAGGTAGGAAAGGGGAGGTGGAGGGGACGAGAAGGGGTTCTAATGTCTAATGGCCTTAAACCGGGAGTAACTCTCAGTGATATGAGAGTCAGGCCCTGCACAGAGGACAATCAAGAGACATAGATGTCAAGGCCTCCCAGAACAGGGAAGATGGATACAAAAAAAAAAAAAAAAAATTCAAAAGCTTTATCAATGCCTAGAACAGGGGTAGACAACCTTTTGCATATAGTGTACCGAAAAATGTTTTCAAAAAAATTTAGAGTGCCAGCTACATAAAAAAAGTCAACTTCACGCTCTCAATCATGAAAAGATATCTGAATAAAGGAAATGCTATAAACAAGGAATAATAGAAAGAAATTAATATTGAGCTTTGCACCTTCACACCTCACATGAGCCCAATTCCTGCACCTTCACACCTCCGATCAGCCCAATTCCTGCACCTTCACACCTCAGATGAGCCCAATTCCTGCACCTTCACACCTCCGATCAGCCCAATTCCTGCACCTTCACACCTCAGATGAGCCCAATTCCTGCACCTTCACACCTCAGATGAGCCCAATTCCTGCACCTTCACACCTCAGATGAGCCCAATTCCTGCACCTTCACACCTCAGATGAGCCCGATTCCTGCACCTTCACACCTCAGATGAGCCCGATTCCTGCACCTTGATACCTCAGATCAGCCCGATTCCTGCACCTTCACACCTCAGATCAGCCCGATTCCTGCACCTTCACACCTCAGATCAGCCCGATTCCTGCACCTTCACACCTCAGATCAGCCCGATTCCTGCACCTTCACACCTCAGATCAGCCCGATTCCTGCACCTTCACACCTCAGATCAGCCCGATTCCTGCACCTTCACACCTCAGATCAGCCCGATTCCTGCACCTTCACACCTCAGATCAGCCCGATTCCTGCACCTTCACACCTCAGATCAGCCCGATTCCTGCACCTTCACACCTCAGATCAGCCCGATTCCTGCACCTTCACACCTCAGATCAGCCCGATTCCTGCACCTTCACACCTCAGATCAGCCCGATTCCTGCACCTTCACACCTCAGATCAGCCCGATTCCTGCACCTTCACACCTCAGATCAGCCCGATTCCTGCACCTTCACACCTCAGATCAGCCCGATTCCTGCACCTTCACACCTCAGATCAGCCCGATTCCTGCACCTTCACACCTCAGATCAGCCCGATTCCTGCACCTTCACACCTCAGATCAGCCCGATTCCTGCACCTTCACACCTCAGATCAGCCCGATTCCTGCACCTTCACACCTCAGATCAGCCCGATTCCTGCACCTTCACACCTCAGATCAGCCCGATTCCTGCACCTTCACACCTCAGATCAGCCCAATTCCTGCACCTTCACACCTCAGATCAGCCCGATTCCTGCACCTTCACACCTCAGATCAGCCCAATTCCTGCACCTTCACACCTCAGATCAGCCCAATTCCTGCACCTTCACACCTCAGATCAGCCCAATTCCTGCACCTTCACACCTCAGATCAGCCCAATTCCTGCACCTTCACACCTCAGATCAGCCCAATTCCTGCACCTTCACACCTCAGATCAGCCCAATTCCTGCACCTTCACACCTCAGATCAGCCCAATTCCTGCACCTTCACACCTCAGATGACCCCAATTCCTGCACCTTCATACCTCAGATTAGACCCAATTTCAGCAACCTCAGATCTCAAATAAACTCAATTTCCTGCACCTTCACAGCTCAGATCACCCCAATCCTGTACAGTCACATCTCATATTAACCCAGTTGGTGCACCATTAGACCTCAGATAACCTCGATTCCTGCAACATCAGACCTCAGATCACCCCTAATTCCTGCACCTTCACATCTCAGATCACCCCAATCCTGTACCTTCACATCTCAGATTAACCCAGTTCCTGCACCATTAGACCTCAGATAAGGTGCAGGAATCAAGGTTCACATCTCAGATCAGCCCCAATTAACATGCAGATCAGACCCAACTTCTGCACCTTCAGATCTCAAATAAACTCAAAATCCTGCACCTGCACACCTCAGATTACCCCAATTTCTGCATCGTTACACCTTGCATCACCCCGATTCCTAATAATTTAGTGCCCAGCGCAATGGCAAAAAAACTGGAGTTAGACTTACCGGTAACTCCTTTTCCGGTGGTCTTCCAGGACAGCCCTTGAGAGATGGAGTCCCTCCCATCGACCCAGGAAACACATTGCCAAAACAGTTCAAAAGGCGGTCCCTCAGGTCCCTGGTCAGTCATTCACCAAGAACCGAAGGATGGAACTGCAAAAAACATAACCATAACAGGTAATAATGTTAGTACATTCACATAATCAAAAAAGGGTGGGATCGTGCTGTCCTGGAAGACCACCGGAAAAGGAGTTACCGGTAAGTCTAACTCCAGTTTTCCCCAGTTGTCTTCCAGGACAGCCCTTGAGAGGATCCCCAAGTACTCACCAGATTAGGGGGGGACCACGGCTTGGAGAACTTTTCTCCCAAAAGCCTGATCCTGACTGGACATTAAGTCCAGTCGATAATGCCTTGTAAAGGTGGAAAAGCTTGACCACGTGGCTGCTTTACATATTTGCTCCGGGGTGGCACCAGCTCTTTCTGCCCAGGATGCTGATAATGCCCTTGTGGAGTGGGCTTTAATACCCCCAGGAGGATCTTTGTTTACTGTCTTATAGCCCTCTGCTATAGCTAGCCTAATCCACCTAGCTATGGTGACTTTAGAAGCTTTTTGCCCCTTACGTTGTCCGGAAAAAAGAACAAAAAGTGAATCTGAGATTCTAAATGGATTGGTTACCCTAAGATACTCTAGGATACACCTTCTCACATCTAATAAATGAAAACGCCTTTCTTTCTCGTTTGAAGCCTTTTGACAGAAAGAAGGGAGGACAATATCTTGTGATCTATGGAAATTAGATGCAACCTTTGGTAAGAACCCAGGGTCTGTCTTTAGGATGACTCTGTCTTCCAGAATCTGGAGGAAAGGCTCTCTGACAGAGAGAGCTTGGATTTCACTAACTCTGCGTGCTGAAGTGATTGCCACAAGCAGTACTGTCTTGAAAGTGACTAGTCTTAGAGAGGCCTCTGAGATAGGTTCAAAAGGTGACCCCAAAAATGCCCTTAGAACAACTGACAGATCCCAGGATGGGGCTATGTTAAGCCTAACAGGTTTGCGTCTGGAGATTGCTTTACAGAACCTAGCAATAAAAGGATCTTCCTGCAACCTTTTTTCTAAGTACACACTTAAGGCCGCTATCTGGACCTTAATAGTACTAGGAGTTAGCCCTTTATCTATCCCTTCCTGGAGGAACTGCAGGATATTTGCTGTATCTGTATTTACCTCCCCTCGGCTGTTCAACCAGCTGTTAAATTTCCTCCAGACCTTCCTGTAAATGGCCTGAGTGACAGGTTTTCTACTTTGTAGCAGGGTCTGAATTACTCTGTCAGACAGGCCCTTGCTCCTCAAAATTTCCTCCTCAGTAACCACGCTGAGAGGTTCAGCATGGATACTTGTGGATGAAAAAGAGGTCCCTGCGACAGAAGGTCTGGTCTGTAGGGAAGCCTCAGAGGAGGTTGGTCTGTCAACTGTAGCAACGTTGTGAACCATGGTCTCTTGGGCCAAAACGGTGCCACTAAGATTAGACACGTTTCCTCTACTAGAAATTTCGCTAAAACTCTTGGGATGAGGTGAAGCGGAGGAAACGCATACGCTAAACTGAAGTTCCATGGGGTCTGTAAGGCGTCTACTGTCCAGGGCCGATCTCCTGGGTGTAGCGAGCAAAAATTTGGAACTTTTGCATTCACCTTGCTTGCAAACAGGTCCACTACTGGTTTTCCCCAGTAAGCTGCTATATATTTGAACACCTCTGGGTGTAGAGACCATTCTTGATTCGACACTTGTTGTCGACTCAAGAAATCTGCCGTGTTGTTGAGCTCCCCTTTCAGGTGAACTGCGGAGATGGAAGCCAGATTGGATTCTGCCCATAGAAACATGCGATTGGCCACCAGCATTAGTCGACGACTTCTGGTGCCCCCTTGCTTGTTTATGTACGCTACAGCCGTCATATTGTCTGAACGGACCTGTAGATGATGACCCTGTATTGCATTCTGAAAGAATAACAGAGCCCTGAGGACCGCTGTTAGCTCTTTCCAATTGGACGAGAGGAGTTTCTCCTCTGCCGTCCACCTGCCTTGTGCCCAATCTGAGTTGAGGTGGGCTCCCCACCCCCAGCTGCTCGCATCCGTCGTTAGTATGGACGTGATGGGAGAGATCCAGAGAACCCCTTTGTTCAAATTCTCTGAGTCTTTCCACCACCAGAGGGAGCGTTTTACTCTGGTGGGGATTGAAACTTCTTCTTCCAGATCCCTGTCCTTTAATTTTTCCAACAGAAAACTTTGAAGGTCTCTTTGGTGGAACCTGGCCCATTGTACAGCTGGAATGGCCGCTGTCATCAGTCCTAAGACCGACATCACCTCCCTCACTGTACACTTGGCGCTGCTTTGAAGAAAAGACATTCTGTGGCGTAAATTCAATATCTTCTCTTCTGGCAGAACTATCCTCTGCTCTACTGACAGGATCTTGTACCCCAAATACAAAATCTCCTGTGTTGGGGTAGTCTTGGACTTTTCCAGACTGACTATCCACCCCAGCTGCCTCAGGTTGAACTGAGTCAACTCTAGGTCCCGACGAAGTTGTTTCTCCGAACGGGCCGTGAGAAGTAAGTCGTCTAGATATGGGATAATCGTGACTGACTGTAGTCTTAACGGAACTAATGCCTCCCCGAGAACTTTGGTAAAGATTCTCGGGGAGGACGACAGTCCGAAAGGAAGTGCTCTGCACTGGAAATGATAAACCTTGGTGTCCATCTGAATCGCCATCCGAAGAAATTTCTGGCATTCCTTCCTTATTGGGATATGCAGATAGGCGTCCCTTAAATCCAGGGTAGCCATGAACACCTCTTTTTGGAGTAGATTCCTTATTGAGTAAATAGACTCCATCCGGAATTTTTTGTATCGGATGGAGCGGTTCAGAGGTCGGAGGTTCATTATTAGTCTGAATCTCCCGGACGGCTTTTTTACTACAAAAATGTGCGAGTAAAAACCGTCCCCCTGTTCCTGAATAGGGACTGGTGTCAATACCTCTTGATCCACCATTTCCCCTATTAACAGAGGCAAGGCCCTGGCCTTTTCTGAGTCTCTTGGAAGCTTTGTCACAAGAAACTTTGAGGATGGATCGCTGTGAAACTCCAGCGCATACCCCCTTTTTATAATGTTCAAGACAAACTCGTTTGAGGTTGTCTTTTCCCACTGTGGGAGAAAGTTCATTAATCTTCCTCCCACCGGGACCCTGATGTCACTGGGGTTTGGGGTTTGAATTGGGGCGGTTAAAAAGTATGCCCCCTTTTCCTTTCCCTTTTTGTCCTGTCCAATGCTTTTTGGGGTTGAACTCCTTCTCTGACTTAGAGGGTTCTTTTGAGGGACGAAAAAACTTTCTTTGAAAATTTTTCTTTTTAATGGGAAAGGTTTTCTTTTTATCCGCCGTTCTTTCCAAGGCGGTATCAAGTTCAGGCCCGAAGACTAAGTCTCCTGTAAAGGGGACACTGCATAAACGTGTTTTAGACGCCGTGTCTCCCCCCCAAGTTTTCATCCAGACTGACCTCCTAGCTGCGACCGAAAGCGCTGCTGTTTTAGCCGTAAATTTAATGGCATCAGTGGAGGCGTCAGAGATGAAACTTGTCGCCTTAAAAAGCATAGGGAAGGTTTTTAAGATCTCCCCCCTAGGCGTGCCTGCCTTTAGATGTTCTTCTAGTTGGGCTAACCAGAACTCTAGGTTCCTGGCTACACAAGAAGTGGCCAGAGCTGGTTTTAAACCTGCCATAGAAGCATCCCAGGCCCTCTTTAAGACTATGTCTGTTTTCCTGTCCATGGGGTCCTTTAAATGACCCATATCCTCAAAGGCAAGGTCAGACTGCTTGGAGACTTTGGACAGGGGGGCGTCTAGTTTAGGATTTTTATTCCAGACCGCCTCTGGGCTCTCGTCAAAGGGGAATCTCCTTTTTAGGGAATTTGGGAAGAAGACCTTTTTATCTGGCTCGGCCCATTCCTTGCGGACAAGGTCAGAAAGCACATTATGTATAGGGAATACCTTAGCTTTCTTTTTCCCCAGAGCCTCATACATTTTATCATGTCTGGTCAATTGAGTTTCTTCCTCATCAATTTCCAGTGTATCATAAATGGCGCTCAACAGCTCGTCTACATCCTCCAGAGACAGCTTGTATTTTGCGACTTTGTTAGCTACAGCCTGATCCTCATCTGAATCTGCGTCAGAGGATTCAGGGCTAACTAACACGGGGCTATGCTCCCTGATTGTACGGGGCTCCCCAGAGCTGGGTGTTGTAAGGCATGGTGAGGAGGGAATCGCAGCTGCTTTACTGGTGGAAGCAGACGTGCCTACATCTGCGATTAACTCGCGGAGAGATTTAAAGGTTGATGCCATCTCATCTTTAAAGGAGCCAAGGAATCTTGCCAAAGGAGAGTCTGCCTCTGTTTTAAGTAAGCCTGCAATACATTGCTTGCATAGGGCTTTGTTAGAGCCTGAGGACAACTTATTTCCACAGTTAGGGCATTTTTTGCGGCCTGACTTGTCTTCCCTTGGAGCTTCCTTCCCCTAAAAATAAAGAATAGACTTTTTTAGCATCAGGAACCCCTAAAACTCTAAAAAACACCTGTGCTGCAACCACCACTGCATCCACCCGGGACTGTGAGGAAACCACCACCATGGGGTACTACAAATCCCAGCCTTACAACAAAAAACCCCAGAAAAAACCACAGTAAGGGCTTGCCCAGCAGCCTACCTGGGTTTGGCTGGTGCCTGCCTCCACCGGAGTGTCCTGGGAAGTAGCCTCCATGGTCCCCCTCACGCTCCGTGTCCCGCCGCTAGTCCGGTATAGCTGGACGCTGGTCGGAACTGCAGGCCTCAGCGTGGGCCTTCCCCTCCTCCTTGTGCCTGTAGAGACCCGGAACCGGAAGTCTCGGCACACAGGATGACGCGGTTCCGCCGGAAATGACGCTCGGCGTCTCCGACCCCCACCGCTGTGTATAGCAAGGAGCTGTGATGGAAGAATCCATCTGCACCGCTCCTGGGGGAACCTGCGCCAACCTGTCCCTGGCACACCTCGGCACTGGAAGGAGGGGGGTAACGGGTCGGCTCCTAATCAGCTGGACGGTACCCGAGCCCCAAATAGAAAAGGTAGGACTAGATTGGAGCCGCTGGATAGGACCCGGTCCCCCTGTGCGGCTCCGCTCCCCTCAGGCAGCCCCTGAGAGATAGAGTCCTTCTCTGGTTCCTGGCAACATGTTCCTCCGACGGAGGAAACACAAATGACTGACCAGGGACCTGAGGGACCGCCTTTTGAACTGTTTTGGCAATGTGTTTCCTGGGTCGATGGGAGGGACTCCATCTCTCAAGGGCTGTCCTGGAAGACAACTGGGGAAATAGTGGCATAATGTTTGTAATATATGTAATGTTTGTGGCATGCGCTATGGTGTCACTGGAAGGAAAAAAAAATGCTGCGGCAGCCCTGTGAGTTTGAGGAGAATGGATTGGCATCTATGTCTGTGGGTTGAAGGAGGATGTGGGCTCTGAAGGTGCATGAAACTAAAAGGCTCTAGAGAGGCTCTGAGTGAGGAACGGTTTATTTACTGAGAAAGAAAGACTAGGGTTTATTTGCCCCCTTTATCTCCCCTCCACCTACTGGCGCTCTTCTATTCGATGCTCTGGATAGTGGGTGGGCCCTTGGTGCCCTCATGTACAATACAGGAACATTGGTCCCTGCATTGTACTTGATACAACCACTAGCAGAGACTGGCTGAGTTACGATCCATGTAAGGCTGTCCCCATTTGACAGAAGTCTAATCATTAGATCAACGTCTGTCAAACTTTTCTTCACCGTAGAGGAGTCCCGCTCTCAGAATACAATGTCTCAGTGGAGAGAATTCTTCCATCTTGCCTATGTGGCTGGTGGAATCCATTTGTTGGGTTTTCTTTAATTATCCTGCTGGTTAAAACACAAAGTCTCAGCAGGAGGGATTCCCCTGTCAGCACTGTCTGTGTTGATTGGGGAATTGTGCAAATTTCTTTCCACAGGTTGCAGGAAAGAAATGTGCAATGTCTATGGCCAGCCTTATACATGCGACAGTTGTGCAACAGTTGTCCATTATCATTGGTCAAAGCCGCATCCAAGGCGCACCCATCCAAAGTTGTGTCAAAGCTGCATGAGTTTGGTGTAAATAATTCCCGTTATCTATTGGTGGATAGAATGCGTATGAATATACATTCACCGGCCACTTTATTGGGTACACAATGCTAGTACCGGGTTGGACCTCCTTTTGCCTTCAGAACTGCCTTCATTCTTCCTGGCATAGATTCTACAAGGTGTTGGAAATGTTCCTCAGAGATTTTGGTCCATATTGACATGATAGCGTCACACAGTTGCTGCAGATTTTTCATCCGCACATCCATAATGATCTCAAGATTGAGATCCGGTGACTGTGGAGGCCATTGGAGTACAGTGAGCTCATTGGCAACATTTTTCCAATCTTCTATTGTCCAATTTTGGTGAGCCTGTGCTAATTCTACAGTTTCCTGTTCTTAGCTGGCAGGAGTGGCACCCAGTGTGGTCTTCTGCTGCTGTAGCCCATCTGCTTCAATGTTCGAAGTGTTGTGCATTCAGAGGTTCATTTCTGCATACCTTGGTTGTAATGAGTGGTTATTTGTATTACGGTTTCCTTTTTATCATCTTGAACCAGTCTGCCCATCCTCCTCTGACATCAACAAGGCATTTTTGTCCACACAACTGACGCTCACTGGATATTTCCTCTTTCGGACCATTCTCTGTAAACCCGAGAGATGGTTGTGTGGGAAAATATCAGTAGATCAGCAGTTTTTGAAATACTCAGACCAGCCCGTCTGACACCAACAACCATTCCATGTTGAGTCACTTAAATCCCCTTTCTACCCCATTCTGACGCTCGATTTGAAGTTCAGCGCGTTTCTGCCATGTGATTGGCTGATTAACAATTTGTTTTGCCAAGCAATTGAACAGGTGTACCTAATAAAGTGGCCGGTGAGTGTATGTACACAATGCTACAATGATAGATATATAATCTTACACAGCACTTTAAATTGAAGGGTGCAGCAATCGGACAAGTCTCAGGGCTGGATGGACAATCTTGAAGACCTTCTGACAGGTAGGTGTCGACGGGGATCCTGGGAGGGACAGGTAGGTGTCGACGGGGATCCTGGGAGGGACAGGTAGGTGTCGACGGGGATCCTGGGAGGGACAGGTAGGTGTCGACGGGGATCCTGGGAGGGACAGGTAGGTCTAGACGGAGATCCTGGGACAGGTAGGTCTAGACGGAGATCCTGGGACAGGTAGGTCTAGACGGAGATCCTGGGACAGGTAGGTAGGTGTAGATGGAGATGCTGGGACAGGTAGGTAGGTGTAGATGGAGATGCTGGGAGGGACAGGTAGGTCTAGACGGAGATCCTGGGACAGGTAGGTGTAGATGGAGATCCTGGGAGGGACAGGTAGGTGTAGATGGAGATCCTGGGAGGGACAGGTAGGTGTAGATGGAGATCCTGGGAGGAACAGGTAGGTGTAGATGGAGATCCTGGGAGGAACAGGTAGGTGTAGATGGAGATCCTGGGACAGGTAGGTGTAGATGGAGATCCTGGGACAGGTAGGTAGGTGTAGATGGAGATCCTGGGACAGGTAGGTAGGTGTAGATGGAGATCCTGGGAGGAACAGGTAGGTGTAGATGGAGATGCTGGGACAGGTAGGTAGGTGTAGATGTAGATCCTGGGACAGGTAGGTAGGTGTAGATGGAGATGCTGGGACAGGTAGGTAGGTGTAGATGGAGATGCTGGGACAGGTAGGTAGGTGTAGATGGAGATCCTGGGACAGGTAGGTAGGTGTAGATGGAGATGCTGGGACAGGTAGGTAGGTGTAGATGGAGATGCTGGGACAGGTAGGTAGGTGTAGATGGAGATGCTGGGAGGGACAGGTAGGTGTGTATGGAGATGCTGGGACAGGTAGGTGTGTATGGAGATGCTGGGACTGGTAGGTGTGTATGGAGATGCTGGGACTGGTAGGTGTGTATGGAGATGCTGGGACTGGTAGGTGTGTATGGAGATGCTGGGACAGGTAGGTAGGTGTGTATGGAGATGCTGGGACAGGTAGGTGTGTATGGAGATCCTGGGAGGAACAGGTAGGTGTAGATGGAGATCCTGGGACAGGTAGGTAGGTGTAGATGGAGATCCTGGGACAGGTAGGTAGGTGTAGATGGAGATGCTGGGACAGGTAGGTAGGTGTAGATGGAGATGCTGGGACAGGTAGGTAGGTGTAGATGGAGATGCTGGGACAGGTAGGTGTAGATGGAGATGCTGGGACAGGTAGGTGTAGATGGAGATGCTGGGACAGGTAGGTGTAGATGGAGATGCTGGGACAGGTAGGTGTAGATGGAGATGCTGGGACAGGTAGGTAGGTGTAGATGGAGATCCTGGGAGGAACAGGTAGGTGTAGATGGAGATCCTGGGACAGGTAGGTAGGTGTAGATGGAGATGCTGGGAGGAACAGGTAGGTGTAGATGGAGATGCTGGGACAGGTAGGTAGGTGTAGATGGAGATGCTGGGACAGGTAGGTAGGTGTAGATGGAGATGCTGGGACAGGTAGGTAGGTGTAGATGGAGATGCTGGGACAGGTAGGTGTAGATGGAGATGCTGGGACAGGTAGGTGTAGATGGAGATGCTGGGACAGGTAGGTAGGTGTAGATGGAGATGCTGGGACAGGTAGGTAGGTGTAGATGGAGATGCTGGGAGGGACAGGTAGGTAGGTGTAGATGGAGATGCTGGGAGGGACAGGTAGGTAGGTGTAGATGGAGATGCTGGGAGGGACAGGTAGGTGTGTATGGAGATGCTGGGACAGGTAGGTGTGTATGGAGATGCTGGGACAGGTAGGTGTGTATGGAGATGCTGGGACTGGTAGGTGTGTATGGAGATGCTGGGACAGGTAGGTGTGTATGGAGATGCTGGGACTGGTAGGTGTGTATGGAGATGCTGGGACAGGTAGGTGTGTATGGAGATGCTGGGACAGGTAGGTGTGTATGGAGATGCTGGGACAGGTAGGTGTGTATGGAGATGCTGGGACTGGTAGGTGTGTATGGAGATGCTGGGACAGGTAGGTGTGTATGGAGATGCTGGGACAGGTAGGTGTGTATGGAGATGCTGGGACTGGTAGGTGTGTATGGAGATGCTGGGACAGGTAGGTGTGTATGGAGATGCTGGGACAGGTAGGTGTGTATGGAGATGCTGGGACTGGTAGGTGTGTATGGAGATGCTGGGACTGGTAGGTGTGTATGGAGATGCTGGGACAGGTACTTGTGTATGGAGATGCTGGGACAGGTAGGTGTGTATGGAGATCCTGGGAGGAACAGGTAGGTGTAGATGGAGATCCTGGGAGGAACAGGTAGGTAGGTGTAGATGGAGATGCTGGGACAGGTAGGTAGGTGTAGATGGAGATGCTGGGACAGGTAGGTAGGTGTAGATGGAGATGCTGGGACAGGTAGGTGTAGATGGAGATGCTGGGACAGGTAGGTGTAGATGGAGATGCTGGGACAGGTAGGTGTAGATGGAGATGCTGGGACAGGTAGGTGTAGATGGAGATCCTGGGAGGAACAGGTAGGTGTAGATGGAGATCCTGGGAGGAACAGGTAGGTGTAGATGGAGATCCTGGGAGGAACAGGTAGGTGTAGATGGAGATCCTGGGACAGGTAGGTAGGTGTAGATGGAGATGCTGGGAGGAACAGGTAGGTGTAGATGGAGATGCTGGGACAGGTAGGTAGGTGTAGATGGAGATGCTGGGACAGGTAGGTAGGTGTAGATGGAGATGCTGGGACAGGTAGGTGTAGATGGAGATGCTGGGACAGGTAGGTAGGTGTAGATGGAGATCCTGGGACAGGTAGGTGTAGATGGAGATCCTGGGAGGAACAGGTAGGTGTAGATGGAGATGCTGGGACAGGTAGGTAGGTGTAGATGGAGATGCCGGGACAGGTAGGTGTAGATGGAGATGCTGGGACAGGTAGGTAGGTGTAGATGGAGATCCTGGGACAGGTAGGTAGGTGTAGATGGAGATCCTGGGACAGGTAGGTAGGTGTAGATGGAGATCCTGGGACAGGTAGGTAGGTGTAGATGGAGATGCTGGGACAGGTAGGTAGGTGTAGATGGAGATCCTGGGACAGGTAGGTAGGTGTAGATGGAGATGCTGGGACAGGTAGGTGTAGATGGAGATGCTGGGACAGGTAGGTAGGTGTAGATGGAGATGCTGGGACAGGTAGGTAGGTGTAGATGGAGATGCTGGGACAGGTAGGTAGGTGTAGATGGAGATGCTGGGACAGGTAGGTGTGTATGGAGATGCTGGGACAGGTAGGTGTAGATGGAGATGCTGGGACAGGTAGGTAGGTGTAGATGGAGATGCTGGGACAGGTAGGTGTAGATGGAGATGCTGGGACAGGTAGGTGTAGATGGAGATGCTGGGACAGGTAGGTGTAGATGGAGATGCTGGGACAGGTAGGTAGGTGTAGATGGAGATCCTGGGACAGGTAGGTAGGTGTAGATGGAGATCCTGGGACAGGTAGGTAGGTGTAGATGGAGATGCTGGGACAGGTAGGTAGGTGGAGATGCTGGGACAGGTAGGTAGGTGTAGATGGAGATGCTGGGACAGGTAGGTAGGTGTAGATGGAGATGCTGGGACAGGTAGGTAGGTGTAGATGGAGATCCTGGGACAGGTAGGTAGGTGTAGATGGAGATGCTGGGACAGGTAGGTAGGTGTAGATGGAGTGTATAGGAGGAGAACAGACACAGCGGTCAGGACATGGAAGGAGAGGACTGACCCCCTAATAATGGACACCTGTACAAGGATCGGATGTGACTTGTGCTGCCCCGGATTGTCGGTCACTTACCGGCAGGCTGCTGAGAGGACTGTCCGTGTCCCCGGTGGTTGTGTCCCCCTCCGCCGCTCTCCCCCCTCTCTGTAGGTAGCGGGCTCTCAGCTGTCTGAGTCCATGAACGATGGCCGCCTCCAGGGCAGACACCGCACTGCCCCCCTCCGCCATCCCCTGTACGATCCGATCACTCCACACCACTGACAGTCATGGCCGATCACACCACTTCCTCATCACACACACCTTCCAGCGTCATCACACAGGGAGATTCCATACTGGAAGACTCTCCGTATGGTCATGTGACCGGCGCCATGTGACCCGCCCCTAGCAACCCCTGGCTTTCATAGCAACCATAAGAGCTATCAAAGCTGGAGGAGAGGCCTAAAGAGCAATGATAATAATGATAATATTTTTATTAATAATAAAAATAGTAGTAATAATAATAAAAAATCATCATAAATAATACTCATATATAAATTACCATTCTTACCACCGGAGACCTTGAAATGTACAATTTATCGCTGTATTTTCACCATCTAGGCAACAATTTGGTATACAACAAAATGATGCACATTTGAGCAATATGATCATATCAATAATCATAATATTCTTTATATTGAAAACCTGTTTGGCACAATGAAAGTTTGTGCCATTCACGTATTGGAAGATGCGCCAATTCAATGTTTGTATCTGCTGCACTGGCTCCACCCATCCAGAGTGAGAGAGTGGGTGGAGAGTTATGTATGTTTTATCTTCTATACAAAAGAGAGGGGATGAAAACCTTTCTTGCATAGGTGTGCCGGATGTGCCTGGGCACACCCTAATCACCTCGTGTGGCGCAGATTCCCCCTGCTGCCCATTCACTGTCCAGTGCAGCTGAGGATGCAGAGAAAGGTACTGAGGAACCTCTGTCCTCAGTCCCTTTCCCTCTCTGTCTCTGTTTAGACCCCCTGATATTTCACCAAAGCCACCCAACGGGGCTCCAAAAAAAAAGTAAAAAAAAAAATTAAAAATTGTACAAAAATAAAATAAAAATAGAAAAATACTGACACCATCCACTGCTTTACCTGTGTAAGCATATATGAGGGTAAGTCCCCAACAATTGACCAATCTATGATAGATCAGTTTAGGAAGATGTACAGTGCCTTGAAAAAGTATTCATACCCCTTGAAATTTTCCACATTTTGTCATGTAACAAGCAAAAACATAAATGTATTTTAATGGGATTTTATGTGACAGACCAACACAAAGTGACACATAATTGTGAAGTGGAAGGAAAATGATAAATGGTTTTCAAAATTTTTTACAAATAAATATCTGAAAAGTGTGGCATACATTTGTATTCAGCCCCCTTTACTCTGATACCCCTAACTAAAATCTAGAGGAACCAATTGCCTTCAGAAGTCACCTAATTAGTAAATAGAGTCCACCTGTGTGTAATTTAATCTCCATATAAATACAGCTGTTCTGTGAATCCCTCAGAAGTTTGTTAGAGAACCTTAGTGAACAAACAGCATCATGAAGGCCAAGGAGCACACCAGGCAGGTCAGAGATAGAGTTGTGGAGAAGTATAAAGCAGGGTTAGGTTATAAAAAAATTATCCCAAGCTTTGAAGATCTCACAGAACACTGTTCAATCCATCATCAGAAAATGGAAAGAGTATGGCACAACTGCCAACCTACCAAGACATGGCCGTCCACCTAAACTGACAGGCCGGGCAAGGAGAACAATAATCAGAGAAGCAGCCAAGAGGCCCATGGTAACTCTAGAGGAGCTGCAGAGATCTACAGCTCAGGTGGGAGGATCTGTCCACAGGACAACTATTAGTTGTGCACTCCACAGACATCCTAACCTTTAAAAACTCATTTCAGGGAGGTGACGCGCTGCCCCCTCCAAATTAATGCAGCTTGATCAGTGGCAATTAAAGTTTGCAGTTTTTGACATACATAGGCATTCTGTGTCTCTTACTTTTCTTTTTTACTAGTAAATGTTTTTTGAGTGAGTACTGTCTGCTTCAGAGAGAAGGGAGAGTGCAAAACTGTAAGAGCCCTTTCACACTGGGGCGGGCGTTGGCGGTAAAGCGGAGCTTTTTTTAGCGCCGCTTCACCGTCGCTATTCGGCCGCTAGCGGGGCGGTTTTAACCCCCACTAATGACCGAAAAAGGGTTAAAACTGCTGGCATTTGTTTTCAATGGGCAGGAGCGGTGTATACACCGCTCCCACAGTGCTGCAAAGATGCTGCTTGCAGGACTTTTTTTTACTGTCCTGCAATCACACTGTTCCAGTGTGAAGGGAAGGGAAGCCGCAGCGTGTCACCAGCTCAGTAATGTTCCGTCACTCGGGCTGCTCTGTCTTTCTGAGTGACAGGCTCAGCCGGGAGATTGCCCGGCGCTCGCGGGTGTCCGTGGGCCCGCAGCCAAATGTGGGAGTCTCCTGCGATTTGCGGGACACTTGAGATGTCTGACTCCACAAATCTGGCCTTTATGAAAGAGTAGCAAGAAGAAAGCAATTGTTGAAAAGAAAGCCAGATGAGACCAAAATTGAACTTTTTGGCCTAAAAGCAAAACGCTATGTGTGGCAGAAAACTAACACTGCACACCTGAACACACCATCCCCACCGTGAAACATGGTGGTGGTAGCATCATGTTGTGGGGATGCTTTTCTTCAGCAGGGACAGGGAAGCTGGTCAGAGTTGATGGGAAGATGGATGGAGCCAAATACAGGGCAATCTTAGAAGAAAACCTGTAAAGCCTCGTACACACAATGAGATTGTTGGCAGGGGATTGTCTGTTGACAGACTGTTGTCCTAAAATCTGACTGTTAGTACGCTCCTTCTGACAATTGTTGTCCAACTTTCGGCCAACAAATGTTGGATGGCAGGCTAGTAAATTTTCGGCAGACAATGGTCTGTTGTCTGATTTTCGTATCGTCAGTACACAAGTCCATCACACAAAAGTGGAAAGTACAAACACGCATGCTCGGAATCAATGGTCACCGAACGCGAAATTAGCAGAAGGGGCCCAAAGGGATGCGCTTAAGAACTGAAATTCCTCGTAGTACGTCACTACGTGTTTGTTGGCTGACAATTGTGTACCATTAGTATGCAAGACAAGTTCCTGGCACACACCCTTTGGGCAAAAATCAGATGCTCGGTTGGCCAACAATCGGATCGTGTGTACGAGGCTTTAGAGAGTCTGCAAAAGACTTGATACTGGGGTGGAGATTCACCTTCCAGCAGGACAACGACCTTAAACATACAGCCAGAGCTACAATGGAATGGTTTAAATCAAAGCATATTCATGTGTTAGAATGGCCCAGTCAAAGTCCAGACCTAAATCCAACTGAGAATCTGTGGCAAGAATTGAAAATTGCTGTTCACAGACGCTCTCCATCCAACCTGACAGAGCTTGAGCTATTTTTCAAAGAAGAATAGGCAAAAATGTCACTCTCTAGATGTGCAAAGCTGTTAGAGACATCCCCAAAAAGACTTGCAGCTGTAATTGCAGTGAAAGGTGGTTCTACAAAGTATTGACTGGGGGGGCTGAATACAAATGCACGCCACACTTTTCACATATTTATTTGTAAAGAGTGTTGAAAACCATTTATCATTTTTCTTCCACTTCACAATTATGTGCTACTTTGTGTTGGTCTATCATATAATGTTGTTGGTTGTAACATGGCAAAATGTGGAAAATTTCAAGGGGTATGAATACTTTTTCAAGGCACTGTATCTGACCAATTCTAATCTGCAGGTTAAAGCGGATCTAAACCCTCCTGTTGTTTTCAGCCAAGGAAGCCCCAACTGTCATGGTGCTGCACATGTGATCAGTTATGACACCAGCCGTTTGATATTTTTGACAGTTTGGTTGAGAACACATTGCACGTGGTTGTGTCATGAGCGTATAATCCAGTGTAGTTTGACCAGTGTGTGGTGGTAGCAATGACAATCAGCCTGGAGTCCCAAAAATAATCTTTCAACCGTATGGAAGTGGTCACCGGACCTCTAGCAACCAATATGGAGGGAGGAGTATCTGGGAGGCCTAGTTTACGCTCGGGCGAGATAATGTGGATTATTTACTACTCTAGGCGGGGGAAGGGGAAGGGTTTTGTAAAGAACATTTTTTTTCATCAAGTTGTTATGGGTAGAAGTTCTGCTTTAAGGGAATTTTCTGGAATGTACAGTATATGTAGGATTTCAAAGGTCTATGCAAAAGTACATATATATCATTTATCATAAAAGACACAAGCAGTGGTGACTCCCGTGTTGTCCTCTGTTGTTGGTTGCACCTCCTCCATCCCCCGTGTCCACCTGGGAGACGACTGGGCTCTGACAATATTTCCATTCCATGTGAGAGTATATAATTACCACAAAATAATAATATAAAGTGTTTGGTTAGTAATATGACAATGTATTGAATAGAAGTACTTACATTGTGTTTTTCATTGTATTTAGTTTATTACTACAAAACCGTCCTGTCCTGAAGAAGTGGCTTAGTCGCAAAACATGTTGACAAATGAAAAAGGGATGCTTTACTGCATACTATTGTATTGAAATTTTAAGAAGACCGATCTGGTCTGACTGATGCCAAGTCAAAGTGTTCCTCTTATCTTATAAGTGTTCTCATATTGTGGATATTACAGGACAGAGCCCGATGGGGGGGGGGGGGGGGGGGGGAGACAGGAGAGTGCCCGATGGGGGGTGGGGGGACAGGAGGAAACCTGATTGGGGGGGTGACACCACGTTTCACCGTACCAGGTGACACCAACCCTTGTGACATCACTAGTCACCCTTTTATATATAGACATTGATGTATGTATGTGTTCGTCCAGTTGTATGAAATTCTCAACTGGGCCCATGACTGACATGCTTGAAAGCCTTTTCCATAGAGTTTTTTGGTGACTGAATTTCCTATAAGGTAGGTCATGAGTCCAGGTCTTTCCTCAACCCTCCCCAAATGTTTGGGCTTAAAACCAGTATACAGAATGTGATCACACATGTGTATAACCGTACTAGGGATAATTGAGATAGTAGCCAGTTAGCCTACCAGCCAGGGTTACCAACCTCCAGCAACATTTTTTTACTCACAGAACATGGAAAATTTACTGACAGCTCATTTTCTACTGACAACCTGAAAATTCACAGATCGCCTATTAGACATTAAGACAATCAATATTTTAACAGTCTAAATATAATATGAAAACCCTGACAATACCCAGAACAAGTAATTAGCCTGGTTTGCATTTAAAAAGGGGCTTGGGGCTTCTCTAAGAACACAGCACAGAAATGACTGTTTGCCCAACCATTGGCTCGGATTAGGGTTAATGGGGAACTATCGGAGCCTTTTCCACTATTTTCGGGGGAACCAGACAGGGGTGCCCATTGTCGCCCCTGATGTTTGCCCTGGCCTTGGAACCTCTCGCGTCGCGAATATGTGGGTACAACAACATAGTGGGGTTTCAGCGCGGCACGGGCATTGATGTGGTGTCACTGTATGCCGATTAAACACAATTATATTTGGGTGACACGCAGAAATCATTGAGTGCGGTCATGACTGTTATCCAGGCCTTTGGTGCATTGTCTGTCTGGCTTCTCCATTAATTGGTACAAGTCAGTGCTAATGCCAATAGACCCCATAACAGCCCCCTTACCTAATTGCACGCCAATGATACAGAGGTATCCTCCTTTCGCTATCTAGGCGTTCAGGTCTCCCCGGATGTATCTCAATATACAGTGGGGACAGAAAGTATTCAGAACCCCTTAAATTTTTCACTCTTTGTTATACTGCAGCCATTTTCTAAAATCATTTAAGTTCATTTTTTTTCCCCTCATTAATGTACACACAGCACCCCCTATTGACAGAAAAACACAGAATTGTTGACATTTTTGCAGATTTATTAAAAAAGAAAAACTGAAATATCACATGGTCCTAAGTATTCAGACCCTTTGCTGTGACATTCATATATTTAACTCAGGGGCTGTCCATTTCTTCTGATCATCCTTGAGATGGTTCTACACCTTCATTTGAGTCCAACTGCGTTTGATTATACTGATTGGGCTTGATTAGGAAAGCCACACACCTGTCTATATAAGACCTTACAGCTCACAGTGCATGTCAGAGCAAACGAGAATCATGAGGTCAAAGGAACTGCCTGAAGAGCTCAGAGACAGAATTGTGGCAAGGCACAGATCTGGCCAAGGTTACAAAAAAAATTCTGCTGCACTTAAGGTTCCTAAGAGCACAGTGGCCTCCATAATCCTTAAATGGAAGACGTTTGGGATGACCAGAACCCTTCCTAGAGCTGGCCGTCCGGCCAAACTGAGCTATCGGGGGGAGAAGAGCCTTGGTGAGAGAGGTAAAGAAAAACCCAAAGATCACTGTGACTGAGCTCCAGAGATGCAGACGGGAGATGGGAGAAAGTTGTAGAAAGTCAACCATCACTACAGCCCTCCACCAGTCGGGGCTCTATGGCAGAGTGGCCCGACGGAAGCCTCTCCTCAGTGCAAGACACATGAAAGCCTGCATGGAGTTTGCTAAAAAACACCTGAAGGACTCCAAGATGGTGAGAAATAAGATTCTCTGGTCTGATGAGACCAAGATAGAACTTTTTGGCCTTAATTCTAAGCGGTATGTGTGGAGAAAACCAGGCACTGCTCATCACCTGTCCAATACAGTCCCTACAGTGAAGCATGGTGGTGGCAGCACCATGCTGTGGGGGTGTTTTTCAGCTGCAGGGACAGGATGACTGGTTGCAATCGAGGGAAAGATGTATGCGGCCAAGTACAGGGATATCCTAGACGAAAACCTTTTATAGAGTGCTCAGGACCTCAGACTGGACCCAAGGTTTACCTTCCAACAAGACAATGACCCTAAGCACACAGCTAAAATAACAAAGGAGTGGCTTCACAACAACTCCGTGACTGTTCTTGAATGGCCCAGCCAGAGCCCTGACTTAAACCCAATTGAGCATCTCTGGAGAGACCTAAAAATGGCTGTCCACCAACGTTTACCATCTAACCTGACAGAACTGGAGAGGATCTGCAAGGAGGGATGGCAGAGGATCCCCAAATCCAGGTGTGAAAAACTTGTTGCATCTCTCCCAAAAAGACTCATGGCTGTATTAGATCAAAAGGGTGCTTCTACTAAATACTGAGCAAAGGGTCTGAATACTTAGGACCATGTGATATTTCAGTTTTTCTTTTTTTAATAAATCTGCAAAAATGTCAACAGTTCTGTGTTTTTCTGTCAATATGGGGTGCTGTGTGTACATTCATGAGGAAAAAAAATGTCAACAGTTCTGTGTTTTTCTGTCAATATGGGGTGCTGTGTGTACATTCATAAGGAAAAAAAATGAAGTTAAATTATTTTAGCAAATGGCTGCAATATAACAAAGAGTGAAAAATGTAAGGGGGTCTGAATACTTTCCATCCAAGTACATGATACAGCCGTATAGATGACACTGTTAAAGCAAAGGGTCCCGAAAGTTTAACAATGCACTAATTACCTCTCAAATTTCTTGGATCTTTCATAGGTAGACCTCCTCTAAAGCAAGATATACAGTGGATATAAAAAGTCTATACACCCCTGTTAAAATGTCAGGTTTGTTTGATGTAAAACAACGAGGCAAAGATAAATAATGTCAGAACTTTTTCCACCTTTAATCTGACCTATAAACTGTACAACTCAGTTCAAGAACAAACTGAAATCTTTTAGAGGGGGGTAAAAATAAAATAATGTGGTTGCATAAGTGTGCACACCCTCTTATAACCAGGGCTGTAGCTGTGTTCAGAATTAAGCAATCATATCCAAACTCATGTTAAATAGTAGTCAGTACACACCTGCCATCATTTAAGCCCCAAATAAAGTTCAGCTGTTCTAGTAGGTCTTTCCTGACATTTTCTGAGGTGCATCCCACAGCAAAAGCCATGGTCCACAGAGAACTTGTAAAGCATCAGAGGGATCTCATTGTTAAAAGGTATCAGTCAGGAGAACAGTACAAAAGAATTTGCAAGGCATTAGATATACAATGGAACACAGTCATCAAGTGAAGAAAATATGGCACAACAAACTGGTCAGGGAGGCTGCCAAGAGGCCTACAACAACATTAAGACTGCTTTTAAACTGAGGTGCTTTACAGACGCTTTAGCGCCTGCAAAGCGCCTGTAAAGAGCTTCTCCTCTCACTCCAGTGTGAAAGCCCGAGTGCTTTCACACTGGAGCAGTGCGCTGGCAGGATGCCAAAAAAAAGTCCTGCAAGCCACATTTTTGCAGTGCTGTGTATAGACCCCCTGCCCATTGAAATCAATGGGCAACCACCACTGCAGCGGCACTCTTAACCCTTTTTTGGCCGCTAGTAGAGGTTGAAAGCGTCCAGCTAGCGGCCGAAAACCTCCGCAAAAAATGACGGTTTACCGCCGACGTCCCAGTGTGAAAGTAGCCTAAAGGAGCTGCAGGACTATCTGGCAAGTACTGGCTGTGTGGTACATGTGACAACAATCTCCCGTATTCTTTACATGTCTGGGCTATGGGGTAGAGTGGCAAGACGAAAGCCTTTTCCTACGAAGAAAAACATCCAAACCCGGCTAAATTTTGCAAAAACACATCTGAAGTCTCCCAAAAGAATGTGGGAAAATGTGTTATGGTCTGATGAAACCAAGGTGGAACTTTTTGACCATAATTCCAAAAGATATGTTTGGTGCAAAAACAGCACTGCACATCACCAAAAGAACACCATACCCACCGTGAAGCATGGTGGTGGTAGCATTATGCTTTGGGGCTGTTTTTCTTCAGCTGAACCAGGGGCCTTTAGGCAAGGTAGAGGGAATTATGAACAGTTCCAAACACCAGTCAATATTGGCACAAAACCTTCAGGCTTCTGTTAGAAAGCTGAACATGAAGAGGAACTTCATCTTTCAGCATGACAACAACCCAAAGCATACATCCAAATCAAAGGAATGGCATCACCAGAAGATTAAAGTTTTGGAATGGCCCAGCCAGTGTCCAGACCTAAATCTCATTGAAAATAGAGTGTTTTTGCAAAGAAGAGTGGGCAAATATTGCCAAGTCAGGATGTGCCATGCTGATAGACTCATACCCAAAAAGACTGAGTGCTGTAATAAATTAAAAAGGTTTAACCGTGTGCACACATATGCAACCATATTATTTTAGTTTTTTAGTTTTACTTCCCTCCACCTAAAAGAATTCAGTTTGTTGTTCAATTGAGTTGTACAGTTTATAGGTCACATTAAAAAGGTGGAAAAAGTTCTGAAATTATTTATCTTGGTCTCATTTTTTTTAAACCTGATATTTTAACAGGAGTGTGTAGACTTTTTATATCTACTGTACATGTTCAGTTTTTTTTTCCAGCCAGCAGGTTGAACGAAAAAAAAACTGACAGCTCCCCACAATAAAACAAAAGATGTTGATGAAGGGAGGTCTCCTGCTGTTCTATTGTATTCAGAAATCTCCAGAATACACAGATCAGCGCTGCAAACATCGGCTGAAAGCACAGATCGGACGCTGGTACCCTGGTTTTTCAGCAGAACTGTTCGTCAGAAGCCAGACCAGCTTCAGTTGAACAGACAGTGGTAAACACAGACCAAAAGTCAGGCGGTTCTTGCTGAACTGGCTGATTTTTGGTTGGTGCATACTCTGCTTAAAGCCGAGTTCCACCCAAAAGTGGAACCATCGCTCATTTGTCTCCTCCCCCCCTTCAGTGCCACATTTCGAAGGGGGGGGCCCCCGGGCCGCGGCCAATCACGACACAGCTCGGCTCCCTCCTCCTTTCCCTCGCCGCCGGGCCAGTAGGAGAGCGCAGCAGTGCCTCGCTCATGCACAGTAGGGACCCTGCGTGAACCTGTAAGGCTACACTGCCCGAGTTCACTTACCCGCAATGGCGACGGCAGCTACTGACAGCTGATAGAATCATCAGCTGCGGTGCCCACATCGCTGGACTCTGGGACAGGTAAGTGTCCTATTATAAAAAGTCAGCAGCTGCTGTATGTGTAGCTGCTGAGTTTTAATTTTTGCAGGGGTGGGCGGACCTCCGCTTTAAGCTACACGACAATAATCACATTCACTATTTGTGGGCAACTGCATGTTCCACACCATTGAAAAATCATAGAACTTCATCACCTCTGATTCGAAGTCTGGGCAGTGTTTTGGATATGAGATTTACCTTATGCGTTTTGCTGCCATCAATTTAAATGTTGACTGACAATTGATATTTCAGTTGGTTTGTTATTTGCCTAGTACCTGGGAGCTGGTCATTGAATCATGCAGAACATTAAGCTGGCCATAGCCATGGTTAGAATCTCGGCTGGTTCAGCAAGTACCGGCTTTAGATTCGATCCATCTATGGGCAGGCTGATTGTACCCTAGTCGATGCATCGATTGACTTGGGTACAACCAGCGCGTCAGATTTCCAGCATGTGATTGTTGCCAGCAGCTATAGCCACGAACAATATTTATCGTCCCCCATCGGGAACGGCTTCCTCCCTCCCTCAGCGGGAGGGATTCCTGATGAACACCAACTGAGGGAATCTAGCAATTTTCTTTCCTTGCATAATTTATTGCTTGTTTTAGAAAGGTGCACAGTTTAATCTGCTCTGGTTATGTTGGATGTTCTGCAGGGCCAGACCTGTCTGAGTACGAATAACATAAATAAAATCTGAAAGTTCTGTTTTTGCCATCCTGAACTCCAATATCATGAGAAAAGGTCTAGTTTTCTTTACTTCTACTTTAATTCATATAGTAGAAAATGTAAACACAACCACTAAAGTTTCATATAAACCTTAACATTTTCTATGTGCTGGCAGACTTGGAGCTCAACTGCCGTCCAACACCACTGCGTTTGTATTTGCCCCAAATCTAAAACGGTGGCCTTGGACTTTATTTTCATTCATATTGGTGGTTCTGGCAGCTTGGTGCTTCTCAAAGAAGAAGACCATTCTACCCAGCCAATAACATATTTTCAATGTACCCAGTTGATAGAAGCATGCAGTAATAGACCCATAATATAGCTACCATTCTTGTTTACAGTCATTTGAGCCTTCGGTACATTTTTGGCGGTACAATTGTTTTTCCTCTCTCTCCGAGTAGTAAATCTGGAAGGTTTTGGTCACTTCACGAGCAGTGTCAAAAAGTTCAGTATGCACCCATCTTTGTTGGAGATGCATTTTCCTCATGGGTCTTAACGTTTAATACTCCTGGTACTTTAAAGGCCATGATCCAGATCATACCAGACCCGAGTTAAAGTCAGTAAACAGGGCGGTTTTTGTTTATAAGGGGCTTCTTTGGGGTATTGTATTGCAAGTCCCTTTTATCACATGTTCCTATACTTCATAGACTTGAAGATCATCCCGCTCCCAGCATCCCTATTCCTTGATACACCAACCTTGCAAACCCCTAGCCCACTTCCCATCCTCTGCATCCATATATTGCACCCCAAGCAACTACTACAGCTATGCCCCATCACTAGCATGTCTACCTCTATACCCTAACAAACATAGCAAGAATGTCAAATTGATATATGTGTGGCATGCATAAATCCTCACTATGCACAAACATTTGCAATGCAGAAATTCCCATCATGTGAACCTTCATTTAGGACAAAGTAAAGGTTCTCTGGACAGTCTATCTCCACAGCTACTAACACTCCCCTTTGTGGTTCATTCAGAAAAAGTGAACAAAAAGGGAGGTTTCGTACGCTTGCCTGGAGTTTTTCCCTAATCAAGAAAATGCAAAGGCTATATCATAAATTTATAATACTTTAAATATAAAACTGAATAGGCACAATTAGCAAGCACATTCATTAAACCTCATCTCGTTTTTAGAAACTCTAGAATCTTCTTGGCATTTTCTGTATTCCAGCCTTGTGCACTTAGAGGGCCTTCACAAACACTAACATAAGTGTCCAAAACCTTCTCCCCAACTTCTTTAAAGTTCAGAATTTTGCTGTGCGTCTCAGAATCAGATCCAGGCTGGATGTCTGAACAGTAGCTGAGGGCCCAAAAACACATCTCTCCGCAGTACATTAAAGCCAAGACATGGACGTCACTGAAGATACCTAAGTGGGGAGTAATGCACGGTTATTACCTAGGACATTTCAAAAGAATTTGCAAAATGCACATGTATTGTAAAAAAAAAAAAAAAAAAGGATTTTCTTAAAAGAGGAAGCCCACCCAAAACTCATATGCCAATTTGTAATAGATGATGGAGAGGTAAAGCACCTGACAGTTTCTTATTTCTAAACTACATAGAATTAACCCCCAAATATTTGCACGCTGCAAAAAAAAAAAGCACTCTCCTGCTTTTTATATATTATGGAGAATGCAACTGAGACACTCAAAATGATGGCAGGGTAACTATCAGAGAATATGGAGCCTACCACTGCTTAACTCTCCATTTAAAGATTCAGTGTCTCCAGGTTGCATAGTTTTAGGCTTGTTCACATTGGTATACTATAGCGTATGCCAATGCAGGGTCACGTTTGCCTGCACAAGTGTTCTGTGCATCCCCATGCAGGCAGCCCCAATTATGTCAATTGGATAGCAGTGGCTGTACAGACATAGCCACTGCTCCAACTTGACAGCCGTGCGAGTGAGGGGCTCCGAACAAAATGTGATCTTTAATGGGAATGAGTGGCCTCACTGACCAAAAGAACTCACTTATGAAAAAAAAAAAAACGGGGCCCCCACCTCCCGAAAATCAATATATCTCTCACTGAGACCTCACTGCCAAGGTCGGCTGCATACATCATGCCGGCTTTTTGACCTGATGGCACGGTGTGAACAGTTTGGCCCCAAAAAGGTTACAGACACGAAAACATCAGTTCAGAGGGGTAAGGGGAGAAGGGTAAGGAAACTTTTACCCTGTAGGGATTTTAATTCCTCTGAATAACAAATATGCAATGTCAATAAAAGCTACTGTACCTTTAGCCAACAAAGTGGCCGTGTTTATGTCTTTAAATGAAATGTCATTGTTCAGCTGCACAGGATTTCTTGTCTTCAGCATTTTTAGCAGATAGTAAACACCATCCTTGAGACACTGGAAAACATAAGATCTCAGGATAAGTAATGAAACAGGAAAAAAATAGAAAAAAATAAACAATCTATAGGTTGCCAATGTTGACCTCACCTTCCAAAAATGTTAGTTGCCTGGCTGTCATGCTGATTCAGTGGCTTTGAAACAAGCAAAATCACTGAGCCAGAATAAGCTGTTAGTGATGTCAAAATGAAGTCAGATTTCCTAATCTATGCTTGTTACTGGTCATTAGTACTTAAAAGGATTGTAAAGTCTCCAGGTATTTCACCCTAATGCATTCTATACATTAAGGTGACCTTCTGTGCTGCAGCAGCCCCCAGAGCCCCCCTTTTTCTTTCTTACCTGAGCCTATCAGCTCCAGCAATGTGCACGAGCCCAGCGGCTCCAGCCGATGTCTCTGTCCTCATTGGATAGATTTATAGCAGCAGGAGCCATTGGCACCCGCTGCGGTCAATCAAATCCAGTGACACGGGAGCGGGGCCGGCCCCGCTGTCTGTGTCAATGGACGCAGCAGCGGAACTCAGAAATGCGCCCGCACAGGTGCCCCCATGGGGGCACCCGATGAAGGGGAGGAGCCAGGAGTGCCGGTGAGACACCCCAAAAGGGGAGGATTAAGGCTGGTCTGTGGAAAACCCCTTGCAAAGAGCAGGTAAGTATAAAATGTTTGTTATTTATTTTTATTTTTTTTAATATTCAAACCTTTACAATCACTTTAAAGATGACCTCCAGCTTTCACTTCAGTCTAGCACGGTAGTCAAGGCTCCTCTCCTGCATTGAAATTGTTTTCCCTGATCTCCATGTACACTGTGAGCTTCACATAGTGTGCATTAGATGCTGCAGTACATCAAACACAACTCATGTTCAGAATCATCCAGCTTTCCTCCCCAGCCCTACCTGGCTCGCCCCTTTCATTTACTGGAGTTCAGTTCCCTGGATCAGGACGCCACCCCAGACTGGATGAAAGAGTCAGGAGGAAACTGATCAGAGAGGTTAACAGGAGGACTACAGCAACTCTGAAGCAGTTGCAGGAATTTATGACAAAGAGTGGACATTGTGTGCATGTGACAACAATATCACAAATTCTCCACAAATGGGACTTGTATGGGAGGGTTGCAAGAAAAAGCCACTCCTCAAGAAAGGCCACATACAGTCATGACTGAGCTTTTCCAAAACACACTTCGAAGATTGTGAAGCCACATGAAAAATGTGTTATGGTCAGATGAGGCTAAAATTTAATTATGTGTGGCGAAAATCCAATACAGCTCACCATCCAAATAACGCCATTCCTACAGTAAAGCATGGAGGTGTTAATATCCTGTTATGGGGGTGTTTCACTGCAGCAGGGACTGGAGCACTTGTCAGGATAGAAGGAAAATGGATGGGGCAAAATACCATCAAATTCTTGGGGACAATCTGCTGCCCTCTGCCAGAAAGAGGTCAATGGGAAGAAGGTTTACCTTCCAACATAACAATGACCCAAAGCACAAGGTGAAAATGGCCACACAGTGGTTAAAGGAGGAAAAGGTAAATGTCTGTGCATGGCTTAGTCAGAGCTCAGACATAAACCCCACTGAAAATCTTTAGAATGACTTGAAGACTGCAGTCTACAAACAGTCGCCATCAAATTTAACTGATCTTATGCAGTTCTGCAAAGAAGTGAGCGCAAATATTGCAAAGTATAGATATGCAAAGTTACTAGAGACATATCCCAAGAGACTAAAGGCTGTCATTTAAGCGGAGTTCCACACAAAAAAGTGGAACGTCCGCTTTAAGTACTACTTGTCCCCTGCCACAATTTGCATGTAATTTTTTTTTTTTTGGGGGGGGTACCTTGTTTTGAGTGGGACTTCCTGTCCCACTTCCACATTCTGGCTGCCTAGGCGGCCCCTCCCTCCCTGCAATATTCTGGGACACGTCACAGGTCCCAGAAAATTGCCTGTCCACTCGGAGAGCGCAGGGTTACTCGCGCATGCGCAGTGAGCGCCCGGCCATGAAGCCACAAGCTGTCACGGCCGAGTGCCCACAGTTCCAATGACGGCGCAGCGGAGAGGAGGGGGAGAGAGCGGAGGCTTTGGGCGGTCGCATTGCTGGACCATGGGACAGGTCAGTGGCTATTTATTAAAAGTCACCAGCTACACTTTTTGTAGCTGCTGTCTTTTAATAAATGGAAAAAAGCCAAAAACTCCGCTTTAAAGTAATATGTGATCCAACAAAATACTAACATAAGGGGGGTGGTCCTTTTTACAACTCAGTGATTCTGTTTTTACATTTTTCATATTTTTTTTGACATGTTGGTGTTATATCTTTCACTTGGTTGTTATAAGTTGCACTGAGTAAATACAGCGGGATAAAACAAAAACTGTGTCCGTCTTCATTTTAGGCTGCAAAACAACAAAATGTGATTATTTTAAAGGGGGGTGATTCTTTTCTATATCAACTGTATATAGTGCACAATACAAATATATATATCCTCAGTTCACATAAATCCATAAATATCTAAACCCACATATATTTACATTTAGGATTGGGCTTCACTGGTTGCTGTTCATTAGTCACAGCAATCAACTGGCCTTATGTACAATGCCTTGAAAAAGTATTCATACCCCTTGAAATTTTCCACATTTTGTCATGTTACAACCAAAAATTTAAATGTATTTTATTGGGATTTTATGTGATAGATCAACACAAAGTTGCACCTAATTGAGAAGTGGAAGGAACACGATAAATGGTTTTCAACATTTTTTTAAGAATAAATGTGTGAAAAGTGTGGTGTGCATTTATATTCAGCCCCCTTTAGTCTGATACCTCTAACTAAAATCTAGATGAAGCAATTGCCTTCAGAAGTCACCTAATTAGTAAGTAGAGTCCACCTGTGTGTAATTTAATCTCAGTATAAATACGGCTGTTCTGTGAAGCTCTCAGAGGTTCGGTAGAGAACCTAAATGAACAAACAGCATCATGAAGGCCAAGAAGCACACCAGACAGGTCAGGGATACAGTTGTGGAGAAGTTTAAAGCAAAGTTAAGTTATTAAAAAAAATATCCTGAGCTTTGAACATCTCACAGAGCACTGTTCAATTTATCATCCGAAAATGGAAAGAATATGGCACAACTGCAAACCTACCAAGACATGGCCGTCCACCTAAACGGACAGGCCGGGCAAGGAGAACATTAATCAGAGAAGCAGCCAAGAGGCCCATGGTAACTCTGGAGGAGCTGCAGAGATCCACAGTTCAGGTGGAAGAATCTGTCCACAGGACAACTATTAGTCGTGCACTCCACAAATCTGGCCTTTATGGAAGAGTGGCAGGAAAAAAGCCATTGTTGAAAGAAAACAATAAGAAATTCTGTTTGCAGTTTGGGAGAAGCCATGTGGAGTACACAGCAAATATGTGAAAGAAGGTGCTCTGGACAGATGAGACAAAAATTGAACTTTTTGGCCTAAAAGCAAAATGTTATGTGTGGTGGAAAACTAACACTGCACATCACCCTGAACACACCATCCCCACCGTGAAACATGGTGGTGGCAGCATCATGTTATGGGGATGCTTTTCTTCAGCAAGGACAAGGATGCTGGTCAGAGTTGATGGGAAGATGGATCAAGCCAAATACAGGACAATCTTAGAAGAAAACCTGTTAGAGTCTGCAAAAGACTTGAGACTGGGGTGGAGGTTCACTTTCCAGCAGGACAACGACCCTAAATATACAGCCAAAGCTACAATGGAATGATTTAGATCAAAGCATATTCATGTGTTAGAATGGCCCAAAGTCCAGATCTAAAACCAAATGAGAATCTGTGGCAAGACTTGAAAATTGCTGTTCAGACGCTCTCCATCCAATCTGACAGAGCTTGAGCTATTTTGCAAAGAAGAATGGGCAAACATGTCACTCTCTAGATGTGCAAAGCTGGTAGAGACATCCCCAAAAAGACTTGCAGTTGTAATTGCAGTGAAAGGTGGTTCTACAAAGTATTGACTCAGGGGGGCTGAATACAAATACACGCCACACTTTTCACATATTTATTTGTAAAAAAAAAAAACATTTTTCTATCCAATTCACAATTATGTGCCACTTTGTGTTGGTCTATCGCATAAAATCCCAATAAAATACATTTACGTTTTTGGTTGTAACATATAGTTACATAGTAGGTGAGGTTGGAAAAAGACCATCAAGTCCAACCTATGTGTGTGATTATATGTCAATATTACATTGTATATCCCTGTATGTTGCGGTCGTTCAGGTGCTTATCTAATAGTTTTTTTAAACTACCAATGCCCCCCCCCCCCCCCCCGCTGAGACCACCGCCTGTGGAAGGGAATTCCACATCCTTGCCGCTCTAATAGGGCGTACACACGGTCGGACTTTGTTCGGACATTCCGACAACAAAATCCTAGGATTTTTTCCGACGGATGTTGGCTCAAACTTGTTTTGTCTACACATGGTCGCACAAAGTTGTCGGAAAATCCGATCATTCTAAACGCGGTGACGTAAAACACGTACGACGGGACTATAAACGGGGCAGTGGCCAATAGCTTTCATCTCTTTATTTATTCTGAGCATGCGTGGCACTTTGTCCGTCGGATTTGTGTACACACGATCGGAATTTCCGACAACGGATTTTGTTGTCGGAAAATTTTATCTACTGCTCTCCAACTTTGTGTTTTGGAAAATCCGATGGAAAATGTCCGATGGATCCCACACACGGTCGGAATTTCCGACAACACGCTCCGATCGGACATTTTCCATCGGAAAATCCGACCGTGTGTACGGGGCATTACAGTTAAGAACCCTCTACGTAGTTTAAGGTTAAACCTCTAATCTTCTAATTTTAATGAGTGGCCATGAGTCTTGTTAAACTCCCTTCCACGAAAATGTTTTATCCCTATTGTGGGGTCACCAGTATGGTATTTATATATAGAAATCATATCCCCTCTCAAGCGTCTCTTCTCCAGAGAGAATAAGTTCAGTGCTCGCAACCTTTCCTCATAACTAATATCCTCCAGACCCTTTATTAGCTTTGATGCCCTTCTTTGTACTCGCTCCATTTCCAGTACATCCTAATATCCTCCAGTACATGAAAAAATGTGGAAAATTTCAAGGGGTATGAATACTTTTTTTCAAGGAACTGTATGTCAGTATCTGGAGGCCAATAACAAAATAGACCTGCAATACTAAGCCAGAAGATTGTTCATTGTTTATATTATAGTGCTCAAAGTGACTGCTTCAACAAGGAACCTCAATGGGAAATATCTAACTGCCTCAGATATGATGGTGTCTTCACAGTTGTTCTTTTGGTTGCTGTGTTTACCTGGTGGAAAGTTCTCTGATCACTCAGGTTCCAGTTCTCTCTCTCACCCACGGTATGACAGTACATGTAGAGCAAGGCTCCTCGCCGCCAGTGCAGGCATTCCTCAACATCCATGTCAAGGAGAAAACGCTGGGAAAAAAAAAAAATCACAATTTCATTCTAGCGAAAATAATCATCTACACAACATAAAATACTGAGACTTCCTTATCTTCAGCTGCATGTTTCATAAAACGTCCTCTATGACAACAGATGCTATCATTCATAACTAAATGGCTTTTTAGACTAAGCTAGGATGTGGACACCTTGATAAACACAAGGAAGTGGGTTTTATTCCTGGGCCCTGCATGGATCGCTTTTTAGAGACCAAAGAAAGTATGAACGAGCCTTTAGGTGGGAAAATATATATTAAATTGAGATCTCAAGCACACAGGACATTTTCTAAACTCGCCTAGAAGCCTTCCTTCTAGCAGCAGCCTTTTGGCAAAAAAAAAAACACCTGATGCTTGTAAAAGCTTCTAGCGCTTTTACGAGCGTTTACAGGCGTCAAGCGTTTGGGCATTAATTTCACTGGCCAGAATAATTTATTCTGGCCAATGAAATGAGTTCACACCCAGTGTTAATGCATGTTTAGACGCGTTTACAAGCATCAATCGTTTTTTACTGCCCTAACTCTGCTGCTCCTTGACATACTGGCAAATGTTTTTTTCCTGCCTCTAAATGCTGCTAAAAGCCAATGTGTGCATGGATACATAGGATAACATGCACCAGAGTTTAGAGGCAGGAAAAAAACATCAGACGCCTCTAGGAGCAGCTACAGTATAAAAACATCCAGTGTGCATGAGGCCTTACGGTCAGTACAAAATGTGTTTAGGTAGGACAAAAAAAAAATGTGTGCTATTGTTTATTGGCACACTACAGGTACAAAGAACAAATAGTCCACACATATGTGGTATTGCCACAATTGCCAGGAGTAGGTGAATTTATTTTCCAGGTGTTTTTTGGAGATGGTCATGGTAATGGCATGAAAATATAATGTATAAATAATGATTTTTTTTTACTATTTTGGGCCAGTTTTCCTTTGATAATAGAATAAAATCAGGGGAAATACATTAACATAATCAAGTGTAAACCACTAAATGAGTAACCAATCTGTCCTGAAAAAACGTGGTATAATCCACCTGGATACACTAAGTAGTTGCAACATGTGTTACTAACACATGTCAAATTTGCAAAACTGAGTTTGGGCATTGAGCTTTGTTCTGATCTTGGTCACGAAGGGGTTAAAGACTAAAGCCCCTGTTCTGTACTGTACGACCAAGGCCCCTTTCACACGGGCTTTCCGATCAGGTCCACCTGTTAGTTTTTCAGGCGGACCTGATTGGAGCCTCCATTCACTCCTACGGAGCAGCGAATGTCAGCACTGACGTGTCCGCTGACACCCGCTGCTATCCGATCCGTGACATCCAGACGGATGGTGACCCTATCTTCCATCCGTCTGGAAAATTGTAACAGATGAGATCAGATGAAAACGGACAGGCAGTCAATTTTCATCCAATCTCCCCATAGAGGACAGCGGGGCTCTGACAGGTCTGTCTCTGCACAGTAAGAGGAGACGGACCTGTCATCCGCCTGCTCAGCGGGGATCAGTGGATCGATACCCCGCTGAGCAAGCGGAATCGGCTTAGAGGATAAGCCCATGTGAAAGGACCCTTAGAAAAAGACCTTCTGACTAATAAAGTTTATAATTGGCATGTGGTGGTGTCTGCTAGTGGGCATGACTCTGCATCCAATTCGCATGACATGCGAGTGTGACTGGCTCTCAATGGAGCTGGTTCACACATGTCCGGGGCAGCTGTGGTGCAGGTTCCAAAAGGGTCCTGTGCATTTTTGGGACCGGTTCAGGTGCAAATTCAGGCAAAAATTTGGACCTGAATCACAACTGAACCAGTGAATAGAAACACAACAGACCCCATGCTGGGAACCGCAGCCGCACATATGTGAACCCGGCCTTACTTTAAGGGCTGGTTCACACCACAAAAACGCACTCCAGATCCATTCCAGATGCCTTTCAGCATGCATGTTTTTAACACGTTTTTGATACGTTTCTAGGTGCATTCCAGATGCTTTTTTTTTTTCACTGTACTGGGGTCCGGTGTGTCTAATGCATTCCAGTGCATTGTGGTGTGTTTCTGATGCATATTAGTGCGTTCCAATACAGTCCAGTGCAGGAAAAATGCAGCACGTTTTACTTTTTTTTTTCTAGAACTGGAAAGCCCTGGAACTGACCGCACTGGTGTGAACTATGCCATTGGAAACCATATAACCTACTATCCATGCGTTTTTGATGAAAAAAAACTCACTGAACTGCATGTAGTGTGAACTGGTTCTAAAAATGTATAATTGGACACAAATTCATGACCCCATAAAATCCCCAAGCAGGTCTGTAATGCAGCAGAATTGTAGATAATCAGTAGAACGGTTTGTCTCTTCTAAATTATGTAGACAGTCAAAATGAAAAGAAGTATGCCCTAAGTTCTCTTTAATTTTCACAAGACTCAGATATAAAAGGCTTATGATGGGTATGTTAAAGCGGTAGTAAACCGCACTTTTATTTTTTTTTGTAAACCCTGCAAGACAATTGCATAGTGTGCTAGTATGTATCACATGCTAGCACATTATTAAATACCTTAGAACGAAGCCCTCCAGCAGCACGCTGTTGTCGCTTACAGGGCTTCCATCTTCAACCAGTCTTCCTTTCCGGGTTCGCGTCCTCTGGCCGCCTGATTGGCCACGCCACGATGACATCACTCTCGTACATGCGCGGGAGTCACAGGCTACAGCACAGAGCTCTGTAGGAATGGCACTGGTATGCCGTCTCTTCAGAGCACATGTGCCGGTGACATCACTAGCTGCATGCAGTGTAAATATCTCTTAAACCAGGGGTAGGCAACCTTTTGAACACAGTGTGCCGAAAAATGTTTTCAAAGAAATGGAGCGTGCCGATTTTATAACAAAAAATGTCAACTTCACACTCTCAATCACGAAAATGATTTTTTACATGTTGTAAACAACATTAGTAGTGAGAAATTAACATCCTGCACTCTCACGCCTCAGATCAACCCCAATGCCTGCAACTCCACACCTCAGATCACTGTACCACCCTGTACATCTGCCCCGCCACTGTACCACCCTGTACATCTTCCCCGCCACTGTACCACCCTGTACATCTGCCCCGCCAATGTACCCAGTTTCTCATCTGTCCCACCACTGTAACCCCCTGCACATCTGCCCCACCTCTGTCCCACCACTGTAACCCCCTGCTCATCTGCCCCACCAATGTTCCCCCTTTCTCAACTTCCCCACCAATGTTCCCCCTTTCTCATCTGTCCCACCAATGTTCCCCCTTTCTCATCTGCCCCACCACTGTACCTCCATGCACATCTGCTCCACCTCTGTTCCCCCTGCTCATCTGCCCCACCAATGTTCCCCTTATTTCCATCTGCCCCACCACTGTAGCTCCTGCACATCTGTCCCACCTCTGTTCCCCCTGCTCATGTGTTCCACCAATGTACCTCCTTTATACTCTGCACATCTGCCCCACCTCTGTACCCCCGGCTCCTCTGCCCCACTGCTGTAACCCCCTGCTCATCTGCCCTATCATTGTACCCCCTGCTCATCTGCCCTATCATTGTACCCCCTGCTTTTCTGTCCCACCGCTGAACCCCCTTCTCATCCCTCCCACCACTGTACCTCCTGCACATCTGCTCCACCACTGTACCCCCTTGCTCTTCTGTCTCACCACTGTAACCTCCCTGCTCATCTGCCCAAACAATGTTTTCTCATTTGCCCCACCAGATCTGCTCCACCGCTGTATTCCCATGCTCTTCTGTCTCACTACTGAATCACCTTCTCATCTGTCCTAACACTGAACCCGTCTGCTCATCTGCCCCACCACTGTAACCCACTCTCATCTGCCCCACCAATGTACCTCCTGCACATCTGACCCACCTCTGTTCCCTCCTGCTCTCCTGCCCCACCAATACGCCTCCTTTCACATCTGCCCCACTGCTCCACCCCCCTGGTTTTCTGCCCCAACACTAAACCCCGCTGATCTTCTGTCCTACTGCTGAACCCCCTTCTCATCTCTTCCACCACTGTACCTCCCTGCTCATCTGCCCCACCACTGTACCCTCCTCTAATCTATGATATGCGTGATATGCAGAGTGGTGAAAGGAAGCAGAGATGAGACACATCTACCTGTCCTGGCACACTCATCCTGCTGATCCACCTCTCGTATCCAGCCCACGTGCTTGTATGTGATGTATGTGATGTATGTGATGTATGTGATGTCACATACAAGCATATGGAATGGACGCACAATGATGAGCTCATGTCAGGGACATTTTCTGAAAGCAGTGGGCCTGTGTGCAGGATCATAAGTTGGGAACCCGTAGCTGAGGAAAAGTGCGCCGCAACAAAAGTCTGGTGTGATTTTCACTGCACTGAATACTGGCTGTGGCTTAAAGAGACACAGAGTGCAGGGGTTCAGTAAGAAGTGACACAAAGGTTCAGGAATAATTTCAACAAAGTTCCCAGAAGCTCAACAGTAATTCCACAAACTGTCACCTAATTGTGGTTTTCTCAATCAGTAAAATCCCTTCTTTCTGAGATTGGTAGTGACGCTGACAACCATGCAAGTCATCTTCCTCCAGATGGTGGGCGTGGCTAACAGGACTGTAATTGGCTTTAGCAGTGGCCAATGACAGTCTCCCTGCTCCTGGAAACAGGGAACCCCCCCCAGCAGAACTGTATCCAATCTTTTCCCCATCACAAGAGCTGATGATCGCAGCTACAGCATAGTTAGAGAACCAGACAACCCCTCAGTGCAGGAGCAGTGTGGGGAATTCTGAAATTGGAATGCATTAATGTCTCACTGACACTTCCCTGCTCTGCTCTGCTGATGGGGAGGGAGTCGAGTGCCGGCAAAAGAGGCTTTGTGGGCCAGGGGTTGCCCACCCCTGTCCTAAACCGTGCATGTTTAGGTGATATTCACTGTACCTACAGTTAACCTTTATTATAGGCTTACCTGAAGGTATAAAAAAAAAGGGTCTACTCCCACTTTAAGTACACAACAAACACAATTGAAAGTCTAAAGCACCTGCTTGGAAGCATTGTTCTCTTCAGCTAAACTCTCCGGCTCTGTAATAATCTGAATAAGTTCTTGGACTTTCTGTAGTGAATCATCGCTCGCAAACTCTTCATCCACCAGCCGATTCTCTTCATAGTAAGTAATGTCTAATATAGCCTGCAAGAGAACAGGTATGTTATATTGTGGGAAGTATGCAACACAGGTTCTAGGATTAAACTATAATTGGAAAAAAATTAGAATCCTAACACATTGCAAAAAAAAACAAACCTTGCTGTAGATTCCTACTGGCTCATGGGGCTGTAGTCAATTTGCTTTTTTCCATAATTTGGGACTTGTTAAGATTGGCGGCAAAATGGGGTATTTGGAAGGTGGTTCTGACTCCAGCTAATGGCTCCTAAACAAAAGCAGGATGCACTTGAAGGTGGTTGGTGCAGTGGTTGGGCCACGGCTACCTTTTGCAGGCGGTAGGTGCAGTGGTTGGGCCACAGCTGCCTTTTGACAAACCAAAACATAAAATTTCCAGCTCAACTTACCAGCCAGCTTGCAACAAATCCAATTGTATGTGCTCCTACTATGGAGACTCTCATAATTTATAGCATTAGGTCTGCAGCTAATACTGGGGTGCATTGTCACGCCTCTGCAGCTTATGCATGTATCTGCACACATGGGCAAACTAAACCCCTGTTTTAAACCGTTAGACAGGACAATTCGGTTTGTTGCAGACTGGCTGGTAGGTTGAGCTGGGAATTTCTTTGTTTGACATGCGTCGCCCTTCCATGTGCTCCTTGCTATTAAAGCCAGCTATACGTTGTGGTGGGTGCATTTTGAGGTCGGGCCGCGGCTAACTATGGAGCTGCTCCCCGAAAATTAATTGTTGTAATTAAACTGTAGTGCTCTCACACAATATCTCCCATTTGTCATGTGTACTAATAAGTCAAGAATGCACAACTCAGCATGCGGCCTAAAGTGATTGTAAACGCAATTTTTTTTTCCCCAATAACAAACAGGTTTATACTTACCTGCTGTGTGCAATGTAGCCCCGAACCTCCGCTTCTCGCATCCCCGAAGGGCGCTCTTGGCTTTTCCTCTTCTTGGTGTGCCCTCATAGCAAGCCGTTTGGTATGGGGACATACCTGTAGGTAACCATGCTGCCTGCATCCATTGGCAGAGACAGCACCGCACTGCTCTACCCCCCCCCCCCCTTGTCACAGGATTCGACTGTGAAGCAAAGCCTGTGAAACAGAGAAGTGAGAGAGGAGCCACTACAGATGGGAACAGCGCTGGACCAGGCGAGGACTAATTAGAAGAGAAGAGAGGGGGCATAATGCAACCTAAACATTTTTTTTTTTACCTTAATGCAAGAAATGCATTAAGGTAAAAAATGTTTAGGCTTTAGAACCATTTTAAAACTCTTAAACTCTGGTGTTGTTAAAACAAGTTACAAATGCATACCACCAATCATATTTGTCCATTGTAAAGTTAAAGATTTTTTTAACCAAGGGAAACAAAAGTAAAAAAGGTAAGCTGCAATTTTTTTTTTTTAAGTAATACTGTGTAAACAAATCTAAAATGAGCGGTTATCCCAATTTGGCTGCAAAAGTGGAAATTATTTCTTTAAAGCCCAACTCCAGGATGAATGTAACCCTTATCCCACCCCATTTGATCACTGGGTTAAGAAGAAAAAAAACAAAAAAAAACACCATCATTGCCTGTATAATGTGGACTATTTTCATTAGCTGACCAGCAGAGGAGTCCTGTTAGGATCCTGAAGAAAGATGACATTGGACCCATAGTGTTGAAGGGGGCTGACTGGCAAGGCTTAAAAGTATTGGAGGAAATAGCAACAGTGAAGGGACTGGATGGGGGGACTCAGGTGAGTATAAAGCCTCATTCAAATGGGTGTACTACATGGTACGCCCATGAGAGGGCCGTGTTTGCACACACGGGATGCACCGTGCATCACCATACAGGCAGTCACATTCATGTCAACTGGGATGCAGTCACTAAAGACACAGCCGCTTCTCTTAATCTGACACATGTATGGGCTCACAACCCCAAATGCTTTTTGGAAAGCTTACAATGAATTAAGTTACCTGCAATAAAGTGTATGCTAGGACTGCATTGCTCCTGGTTACTGTAGAATTGACAGTTTCATTCATGCAGGATAATACAGTCAGCACTCTTCTTAAAGGAGAAGTCCAGCCTGAGCTCGTTTCGCTGGGCTTCTATTGGTCACAGGAGTGCAATTCGTTTTGCACTCCTGTGACCCATTTTCAGCAGAGAGAGGACTGAAATCAGCTTTCTGCTGACGTCACAAGAATCAGTCCAGGCACCGCGTCACCCCAACAATAAAGTCTGGATCCGCCAGGTGCCTGGACTGATGCCCATTTCAGCTTCTCAGCGAGCCGCTGAGAGCCTGAGACGGCCGCTCCCCACCCCCTCCACAGCTCAGCGTTCCAGTGAGAGTGGGGCCTGTCAGTGCACAGAGAAGGTTGTTTACCTTCATGCATAGAATGCAAAAGGTAAAGAACTTTAAGCCATTACAACCACTTTAAAATCCATGTCTTTAGCTGGAAGAATAAACTGCCATTGACAACATTGTGATAATACTTCACCTGACTATAGAGGCGCAAGCATGATAATCTGTTACAGTTCTGGGTGTCTCTGGAACACGTGTCCTTCAAACTCTGTAGTGTTGCAGATGCCTTTAATAAAAGTGGATCTGTTGAATAAAGAAAAACTGGGTTTAGCGTGGAAAGCCAGCCAGAACCTATTTATTTCGTTTTGGGTTTACCAGGGAAGGGTTAGACATCTGATAGTACTGAAAAACTCCGCCTGCGCTTCTCAAGTGTGGCGCTCAGAATCAAATGATCCTCTCTGTTTCTGTTCTGCTTTAAAGTCTCGAATGAAACGACAGTTTGCTGTCCACACAGTGAAAACAAAAGAAAGGGAGCACCAGCCTAGCACATTATCCTTATACCGAATATCATTTATTGATAAGATAAAAGCAAATATTATGCTCACAAACCTATTTATGAACAAGCTGAGCCCCATCATGATCCAGTGACATGCACGAGAGTCTTGGCTCTCTGAGGACTCTCCCTCCTCATTGGCTGAGAATGCTTCTGTCAATCACAGCCAATGAGCCAATGAAGAGAGAGAGAGAGGGGCGGGCCGAATTGCGTCTCTGTGCGTCAATAGACACGCAGAGCATGTTTGGGTGCCTCAATAGCAAAGTGCTTGCTCTGGGAGCACTCGAAGGGAGGGAGGGGCCAGGAGCGCCAGCAGGGGACACGAGAAGAGGGGGATCGGGTTGCTCTGTGCAAAACCACTGCATACAACAGGTACTTAAAAAAAACAAAAACAAAGTCTTTGATATCACTTTCAATTGATGATATTTGCTTTTATCTTATCAATAAAAGGTGTATAAAAGATAATGCGCCCTTTCTTTTGTTTTTTACAGTGTAAAGGGTTAGACAATCCTTTAGGTCATTATTAGTGCTGGTTGTGTCCCCACTGGCTAGATTTTTCCTATGCCAGTCACCACTAGACCTGAGAAACCCGAGAAAGGAAGTAAGGCCCCTTTCACACTGGGGCGGGAGGTGCTATTATTAGCGGTGCTTTACTGTTGTTTTAGCTGCGGTATTCGGCTGCTAGCGGGGCGGTTTTACCCCCCGCTAGGGGCCGAGAAAGGGTTAGAAGACACCGCAAAGCGCCTCTAAATTCAATGGGAAGGAGCGGTGAAGGAGCGGTGTATATATGCTCCGAAGATGCTGCTAGCAGGACTTTTTTTCCCGTCCTGCCAGCGCACCGCTCCAGTGTGAAAGCCCTTGGGGCTCTCACACTGGAGACACAGCAGCGGCTGTTTCGGGTCGGTTTGCAGACGCTATTTTTAGCACAATAGCCCCTGCAAACTGCCCCAGTGTGAAAGGGGTCTAAAGGGAAATCTCTGCAACAGGGAAGCAGACAGCAGCAAAAAAAAAAAAAAACACCCGGTGGAGGTTTTACACCTTACCCACTCTATCCAAAACATTGGAGTTCTGCTTTATGAAAAAAAAAAAATCATATCCTATTAAAGCCTACTGCTCTGCAGTGAGTTTTTCATATAAAAGAAAAAAAGGCTCCTCTAAGTGCATAATTAAAAGTTTTAATATCCCCAAACAAGATTAAAAGCACTTACATTGCTTAAAACAGGAACCAAGCAGTAGTTCCAAAAACGCGTCCCATTTTAAATTACCCATTTCCTGTTTGCGGTCCATGCTGGTTGTTGTCCCCTCCCGCTGACGTCATTTCCGGGATTCATGCTCCACGCTGACTCAGACGACGCGATTGCTTCACCAGTTTTCCCAGAGCCTGGGGTGTTCACCTGCTGGTTATCATGGGACCTTCTGCTGCTGCAAATTGTTATCCCTGGAACCTCCTGATGCTGGATCACCTGCTTCATACATCCATGTTATGCCTCTTCTTATCCTTGATTCTGTAAGTGTTTTTAATCTTGTTTGGGGATATTAAAATTTTAATTCTGCACTTAGAGGCGCCTTTTTTTCTTTTATTTGTTTTCTATTAGAGATTGCTTCCCTCTTTGAGTGCAGCCCTACGTGTTTGAAGACCACTTCATCCATCCAACAAAGACACTAACTGCCTGGTCCTGACATTCTGAGCACCCCTTGACATACGTTTTATCTGGAGTGAGTTTTTCATTCCCATAGAACTGTATGGGAATGCAAACCCTGCTTGATGCCAACAAAAGGCCAAAAGATTAATTCTGTCAGGGTTTTAATGAGCTTTAACCCTTTCGTTGACGATTTTTGGGCATTTTTTTTAACACACGTTTAAAAGATCATTTTAGGCCTGAAGATTACATAAAACCCCCAAACATTAAATATTTTCTCAAAGCAGACACCCCAGAGATTAAAATAGTGGTAGCTCCAATTTTTTATGTCACATGATATTAATGCAAAGTGAATTTTAGGGCAAAGAAATGCGATAAACTGAATATCACTGAAGTCGGATCAAAGTGGGATCGCCGTCTTAACTGACCCGACTTTGGCATGCGACGTGTGCTCTGAGGATCTTGAAGGGGAACTCCGCAACAAATTAAAAGAAAAAAAAAAAGCATGGGTACCCCTCCAAGAGCATACCAGGCCCTTCGGTCTGGTATGGATTTTCAGGGGAACCCCCACGCCGAAAAAACAGCGTTGGGGTCACCCCCAAAATCCATACCAGACCCTTATCCGAGCACACAGCCCAGCAGGTCAGGAAAGGGGGTGGGGACGAGCGAGTGCCTCCCCTTCTCCTGAACCGTACCAGGCTGCATGCCCCCAACATGGGGGGTGGGTGCTTTGGGGCAGGGGGGCCCTGCGCCCCCCCTACCCCAAGGCACCTTGTCCCCATGTTAATGAGGTCATGTCATCCGGAGGCCCCGCCCTTATGACGTCACCGCCCGGGGCATGATGGGGTGGGCCTCCACTGACCCCGCCCCATGCCAATATAAGTAGTGACACACTGCACGCCCAGCATTAGAGCAGGAGAGAGCGTCAAGTCAACATCGGAAGAAGAACAGAGGGAGAAGACAGCGGAGAAGACCCAGCAAAAGAGCGAGAAGATAGCGAAAAAGACCCAGCAGAGGCAGCAGACAAGGGGAGAAGAACCGGAGAGGGCTAAAAGACATCAGTGGAGAAGACCTGGAGAGGGGTGAAGATGTCAGCGGAGAAGGCGGAGAGAGGGGAGAAGAGCTGGAGAGAGGAGCAAAGAGAAGAGATCGGAAGAGACGACGGAGCTGCTTTAATAAATTACTTTAAAAATGTGTTTTATTTTTTACATTTTTTTTTTTTAGATGAATGGGCAGGGGTACAATGTACCCCATACTCATTCACATAGGGTGGGGGTCCGGGATCTGGTTGCCCAGATTCCAATAAGCCCCCCGCCCGTAGACCCCGACAACCAACGGCCAGGGTTGTCGGGAAGAGGCCCTTGTCCTCATTAACATGAGGACAAGGTGCTTTGGGGTAGGGGGGGCGCAGGACCCCCCTGCCCCAAAGCACCCACTCCCCCCCCCATGTTGAGGGCATGTGGCCTGGTACTGTTCGGGGGGGGGTGCTCGCTTGCCCCCACCCCCGTTCCTGACCTGCCGGGCTGTGTGCTCGGATAAGGGTCTGGTTTGGATAGTGGGTGGGACCCCAGCGCAGTTTTTTCGGTGTGGGGGTTGCCCTGAAAATCCATACCAGACCGAAGGACCTTGTATGCTCCCCGAGGGGGAACCCATGCCGTTTTTTTTTTTTTTTTACATTGTGTGTGGAGTTCCCCCTAAAGATTCATACCAGACACAGTGCCTGGTATTGTCAGGAATTAAAGTCGGATCCCTGTTCATTGAAGTCGGACGCATGTCGGACTTCAAGACGCAGGGCAAAGTCGGATCCAAAGTGGTACGACTGTCGTGTTGTACCAGTGTGAACCCGGCCTCAGACTTTAACAAACTGAACTTACTATTATATTTAATACTATATATAGACTGGTGCATATTTGAATGTTATAAATCGAAGACATTCTGCAAAGTTACCTGGTGAGGTGATTGATTATCCCACAAATCACAGATGTCTAAAGGCTGAACAAGTAGTAAAAAAAACATGATTTCTTCTCCATGAATGTGAGAATCAAAGTGTTATTCCAGGAATTTATAGTGAGCGGTAATGCACTACTTTATTAGTCTTAATGCTATGAATATTGTATAAGGTGCTATAAATACTAAGCTGTACCGCAAACACTGCAAAGGATGAAGCTTGATGGACTGTAATTCTTTAATTAATAAACTAGAAAAGTATAATACGCCTATTATATACGTCTTTAGATATATGACCACCGTGAAGATTGTGGATGGTGCAATAGAGAGCCAAGTTCTGTGAAAATGCATTATATTGTGCATGTTCACAGAGCTATCTCTATTCCGTCACTATATACAGATGCATCAAAATGTGCGCTAAGGCTCCATTCACACCAAGGAGGTGCCTTAAAGTGCACATGCTTTTTTTGGCGAGTTTCTGTGCGTCACATTTAGGGCAGCCCGATCATTTCAATGGGCTACCCTATGCGCGAGAAAGGCACATAGGTGCCTGAACAATTGAAAAATAGCAGCATGAGCTTTGGGAGAGGGTACCTGCCAGAAATAGGTAATATTGTAAGTGGGTGTGGGTACCTATTTATGGCAGGTAACCTCTCTCCCCCCCCCCCCCCCCCCCCAACATACCAATATGCATGGCATGGCAAGCACCAATAATCAAGTGCTTTTTAGCTGAAAGTAAAACTGAGCCCTGGTTCACATTGCGGCAATTTGACATGTCAAATCGCATGCCAAATCGGCGGCAATGGCACTGTCCGAATCGGTGCAGCACTGCAACAATTCCCAAAAGTAGTTTCTGTACTACTTTTGGCGACTTCGGGGTGTGATTTCCATAGACATCTGTGAAGAAACCCGCACGATGTCTCTGAAATCGCCCCCAAAGTCGGGACTGACATGCAGGCATGAAATCGTGCAAGTTCAGCTGATTTCATTCCCGCTGTCAGTGTGAACCTGGGTTGAAGGCAATTTTTATTTTAATTTGGATAAAGTAAAAGGGGGATTATAACGTCTGTCACTTATTATGCCATCTGTGTCCCACTGGCGAGACTTCTCTCCGTAGACACTGACAACAATAAAAACCTGAAAAAGCCTCTAACCCTTCTCCCTACATCTAAAACAAGAAAAGTTTTGCCTTTGCCTTTTATACTTGATCTACATTTATGTGTAAGTCAGACAAATACAAAGGTGAGCAGCACTATACTTCTGATCCTAAATACAGGTGTAACATGTTAAGAGTACATAAAAATATTTTTTACTGTCACTTTAACCGCTTGCTGACCGTAGAACATAGATATACAGCGGCGGGGAGACTCTCCTGCACTAGATCACGTACCTAATACATGATCTGACACCTCAGGGTAGGGGGCACGAGCGCACGCCGCTGGCAACCCGACTCTGCTGTGGTTTTACACAGCAGATGTCGATCAGTGGGCGCCGACCAATAGATAATCGCCGGCACCCGCTGATCGCCCGGAACACACACAGGACAGGGCTCTGCCTATGTAAACAAGGCAGGGATCTGCCCTGTCAGTGAGGAAGCAGTAGATTTTCTTTCCCCACAAAAGCAGAGGATGAAATTGATTACTGCCCTAGTAAAAGCACTTCCGATAGTACACATAAACATTGGCTAGGCACACATTTAACTCTTTGACCACCCGGTATATTTACCCCCTTCCCAGTCAGTGTCATTAGTACAGAGACAGTGCTTATTTTTAGCACTGATCACTGTATTAGTGTCACTGGTTCCCACAAAGTGCCATAAGTGTCAAAATGTCCGCTACAATATCGCACTCCCACTATAAATCGCTGATCGCTGTCATTACTTGTAGTAAAAAAAAAAATTTAAATAACAGGAATATCCCATAGTTTGTAGACGCTATAACTTGTCCAAACCAATCAATATACACCTATAGGGATTTTTTTTTTTTTTTTTACCAACAATATGTAGCAGAATACATTAAGACTGAAATTTGTTTTTTTTTTCTATTTTTTTATTGGATATGTTTTATAGCAGAAAGTAAAAAATATTGTTTCTTTTTTCAAAATTGATGGCCTTTTTTTGCGCAAAAAAAAGAAAAACGCAGAGGTGATCAAATACCACCAAAATAAAGCTCTATTTGTGGGGAAAAAAACAACAATTTTATTTGGGTACAGTGTCGCACGACCGCGCAATTGTCACAGTAACGCAGTGCCGTATAGCCAAAAAATGGCCTGGTCAAGGGGGGGTAAATCTTCTGAAGGTCAAGTGGGTGATACAGTCTATTCCTGGATGCACCTCCCTTCTCTTTATTTGCTGGACCACTATCTAGGGTCCTGTCCAAATGTACAGAACCTGCATACTGTGTCTGAAGATTTAAAGCGCATCTAAATCTAAAAATACTAAGATAATATATTGCAGCTTACCAGTCTTTAGATGAGGCGGCTGCATTCATTTTCTTTCAGGGTTTCAGTGACGCATACTAATTGCACCTCCAAGCATCTGCTAACGCGCATGTGGCATGCCAAAGCGCATGGCACCAGAGAACCATGCAGCTTGGTGCAGTGTGATTTTGCAAAAGGGTCAGGGCTCAATCACACCACAGTGCATACATTAACACATTGTAATGCACTGGCTTACATTTTACATGCACCATGCTTGCTTGTTTGGTTTGCCTTGCAGAATGTTGCATTTATGTACATTTGTGTGCATTTGAATGTGTTATGTTGAAAAAAATGAATGTGTGCCATAGTTTTTTTTTTTCCAGTGCTGGGCAAATGCAACACACTGGTGTGAACCGCATTCATAGGGAATCATCATTTTTTGGTTGCCATGAACTGAGAAGGCGCTCACAAAACGCACCCAATTGCATCTGGTGTGAATGACCCTCAGGGACTTATTTTGCTTTTCTTCTTTTTTTAATGAATGGACTGCCCTACACGCGACATGCAGGAACATACATATGTGCTCTGTTACGCCTACATGGTGTGAACAGAACTTAAAAGGGGGAAAGGCCCTTCTGGAAGCACTTCCGGACCAGCTGGACTTTGGGTGGTTACACCAGAATGATCACTCCAGGTACCGTTTTTTTTTTAGAGCCGGCGGCTGGCTCTCTAGTAAAAGCAATCCTAGAGGCTAACTAGCCGCTGGATTGTTTTTACAAGCAGTGGGAGGGGATGTCACCCTCCTGCCGCCTTCCGCGGCTTGCTCGGATTCTACCGTCGCACCAGAAGACCAAAGCGACCAGGATCGCCTTTGATCAGGTCTCTGGTATAGTAACCCGGAAGTGATGACCTGACATGACTTCTGATTTACCCAGATGTCAATGGCACCATTTTTAAAAAAATCAAAAGCATTTGAAAACATTGATATTGGTGTTTTGAATGCATGGAAGGGCAGAAGAGGGATTTGGGGTCTTATAAACCCCAGATCTCTCCAAAAAGAATGCCTGTCATGAAGGGTTTTTACATTCCTTGTGACAGCAATAAAACCACTTTCACACGGGGGCAGTTTTAAGGTGTTTTAGTGCTAAAAATACCACCTTTAAAAGCACCTGAAAAGCGCCTCTCAAGCCTCCCCAGCATGAAAGCCTGAGTGCTTTCACACTGGGGCGGTGCGCTTGCGGGACGGGAAAAAAAGTCCTGCAAGCAGCATCTTTGGAGCGGTGTATACACTGCTTCTACACCGCCCCTGCCCATTGGAATGCATGGGCAGCGCTGAAACACGGATGGTTTTAACCCTTTCTTCCACCACTAGCAGGGGTAAAAGCGCAGCTTAAATAGCTTTAGCACTAACGTGCTCGTGGCTACAGTGTGAAAGTAGCCTAAAAGTGATCAAAAATTATTTATTTTTTTTAGGCAACAGGGTAAAAATAAATATAAATTTATAATAAAAATAAAAAAATTAAAGTACTCCTGTCCCTGCACATAAAGGCAACCGCGCAAATCGGTCCTGTATGCAAGCAAACAGCGATTACCCTGTGCACGTGAGGTATCACCGCGACCATCAGCCAACACAAAAAAGCCGGCATAGCCAGTCAAAAAATGAAAAAAATAAACAAAAAATGGTCCAAGTTGTCTAAACAATCTCACGCTCTGGTGTGAATGGGGGCTGATGCTTACATTTCTAAATCGACGTGTTGTTCAGCTTTTGCAGCGTTTTGCTCTAGCGGTAAAATTCATAGTGATGATATCGCGAAGATAAATACATCTGTATGAAAATTTGCCCCAATGGTGGAAGGAGAGAGACTTGTAGCGGCGCACAGCCCAATGCTGGAGCAACATCGCCACCGACTCCCAAGAAATGGCGAGCTGCGCTGCTGGCATTAGCTTTTAATCTTTGCTACTAATTTGCGCATTGGACATGGACCTTAGGAAGATTGTACATTGGCCAGGCCCTGCATGCAGGGCTGTCTGCAGTCTGTATACAGTGCAAGCAATGCAGGGACTGCAGACTACAGAACATAAACAAAGCAGAGGAGACATCCTTAATCCCTGTATTATGAAGCCTTTGTCTACCCCTTCTATGATCTGGTGTTCATACACCTCCTGCTTATACTGTCACCTGCAAGATGTAGAAGGCTGAGAAGTGCTCATGTTTAATGAATACCCCCTGATCGATCACACCACACCCTGCATCCCCCCTTCCATACAGATCTGTCATCAAATGTCATGGGAACTCCCTCTGTCCCCGATCACCTCCGCTTCTCACCGTCACTGTCCGCCTCCAGCAACCCCGCCAGCCTCCGGTGCAGCTTCTCTGCTCTATCGTTCCACTGCGGGCTGCCGGACGCCGCCATGTTGGACGGACGAGTCATGTGACGTGCGGTCATGTGATCAGCGGCTTTCCAGTGCAGGGCTGGGAATAGAGGGGTCAACAGTGTGTGCGGGACGTCAGCCCTGTGTTGTGATTTCTGTGGATTAGATAATAAAATGTCTTAGTATAAAGAGGACCTGTCATGGCTCCATAAATGTATAAAGAGGACCTGTGATAGCTCTATACATGTATATAGGAGTGAAAAGAGGATCTGTCATGGCTCTATACATGTATATAGGAGTGAAAAGAGGACCTGTCATGGCTCTATACATGTATATAGGAGTGAAAAGAGGACCTGTCATGGTACTATACATGTATATTGGAGTGTAAAGAGGACCTGTCATGCCCCTGGGGGCACCTGGGGTAAGGACAGACTCTGCTGGGGGCACCTGGGGTAAGGACAGACTCTGCTGGGGGCACCTGATATAAGGACGGACTCTGCTGGGGGAAACTGATGTAAGGACGGACTCTGCTGGGGGCACCTGAGGTAAGGATGGACTCTGCTGGGCGCACCTGATGTAAGGACGGACTCTGCTGGGCGCACCTGATGTAAGGACGGACTCTGCTGGGGGCACCTGATGTAAGGACAAACTCTGCTGGGGGCACCTGATGTAAGGACGGACTCTGCTGGGGGCACCTGATGTAAGGACAGACTTTGCTGGGGGCACCTGATGTAAGGGCAGACTCTGCTGGGGGCACCTGATGTAAGGACGGCCTGCTGGGGGCACCCTAATGTAAGGACGGACTGCTGGGGGCACCTGATGTAAGGACGGACTCTACTGGGGGCAACTGATGTAAGGACAGACTTTGCTGGGGGCACCTGATGTAAGGGCAGACTCTGCTGGGGGCACCTGATGTAAGGACGGCCTGCTGGGGGCACCCTAATGTAAGGACGGACTGCTGGGGGCACCTGATGTAAGGACGGACTCTACTGGGGGCAACTGATGTGAAGACTGACTATGCTGGGCGCACCTGATGTAAGGTCGGACTCTACTGGGGGCACCAGATGTAAGGACGGACTCTGTTGGGCGCACCTGATGTAAGGACGGACTCTGCTGGGCGCACCTGATGTAAGGACGGCCACTGCTGGGCGCACCTGATGTAAGGACGGCCACTGCTGGGCGCACCTGATGTAAGGACGGACTCTGCTGGGCGCACCTGATGTAAGGACGGCCACTGCTGGGCGCACCTGATGTAAGGACGGACTCTGCTGGGTGCACCTGATGTAAGGACGGACTCTGCTGGGGGCACCTAATGATTAACATTTCTTGCTCTTTGTTAAAATCCCCTGTTTTTGTGTGTGTTTTTTTGGCCCAGGTCTGGTCATCTCCACCTGTAACCAATTAATGGGTTGATTTTTTTAATTAAGTGATTTATGCCCTTCATACCTCACAAGGGCTGCTTCCCTTATATATTCTCGTTTTTAATGTCATATTTTTATGCTTTTGATGAAGGCATAAGGACGAAACGCGTCAGTTTTTGGATGATGTTATTGCTGTAATTTAATTTCATGTGTATGGGCAAGAAGGTGACCAGTGTCCCTAAGATAACCTGGTAGACGGGTGATGAGGGGTTGAAGATGTTCATCCACCCACTCACCAAGTCTCTCTAATAGGGACCCTATGCCTGCAACAATGGGACGGCCCTGGACAAGAATATGATTTTTGTGCACTTTAGGAAGGTGATGGAACACTGAAACAATCGGTTTTTCTACCATCTAATAATCAATAATTTTTTGTTCCAGTATTCCTGCATTCCTTCCTTCATCCAAAAGATGTCTGATTTTTGCACTGTATAGCTGGAGTTGGATCTGTGCTGAGTATGCGATATGTAATCACATCATTCAGCTGTCTCAGCGTTTCTTCCCTATAGCTGTCAGTGTCTAAGACAACCACCAGCCCACCCTTATCTGCTTTCCATATGACAATATCTTCTCCTATTTTTAACCCCTGAAGGGCAAGGTATTCTGATTTTGATAAATTAAACCTCCCAGGATGTGTGTGGATTTCAGACAATTCTTTCAGTTTATTTAGTTCAATCTCCACTATGTGCTGAAAAGAATCTACAGCTTCAATGCGAGCCTGAATGGGGTAAATATATCTGTCACTCAAGGAAATAGTACTTTTCCTAATACCATGTAGACCCCCCTCAGATTTAGATTGAAGGCTTTCCAAGGTAGATGTCATGGATGATCAAACAGGAAGGATGTGCGATTTTCAAATCGTGCGCTGTGTGGTACGACATTATCAGCTGTTGTTTCTTGAAAAAAATGTTTTTTAAGCATTATATTTCTAATAAAATGATTAATGTCTAGCACAGTTGAAAAAACATCAAATTCATGTGATGGGGCAAAGGATAAACCTCTGGACAACAAAGACACTTCATCATTAGATAATGTGACAGATTAACCACTTAAGACCGAGCCTCTTTCTGAGATTTGTTATTTACAAGTTAAAAACGAATAAAGTGGCGGTCATTGCAATACTTTCTGTCACACTGTATTTGCGCAGCGGTCTTACAAGCGCACTTTTTTTGGAAAAAATACATTTTTTTAAATTAAAAGATAAGACAACAGTAAAGTTATTAATTTCTTTTTATATTGTGAAAGATAATGTTACGCCGAGTAAATTGATACCCAACATGTCGCGCTTCAAAATTGTGCCCGCTCGGGGAATGGCGACAAACTTTTACCCTTAAAAATCTCCATAGGTGACGTTTGAAAAATTCTACAGGTTGCATGTTTTGAGTTACAGAGGAGGTCTAGGGCTAGAATTATGGCTCTCGCTCTATCGATCGCGGCGATACCTCACATGTGTGGTTTGAACACCGTTTTCATATGCGGGCGCTACTCATGTATGCGTTTGCTTCTGTGCGCGATCTCCTCGGGATGGGGCGTGTTTTAAATTTTTTTTTTCTTATTTATTTTAGCTTTTATATTTTATTTTAGATTTTTATCTTCAGCCACTAGTTAAGCAGGTACCTTCCTATCTCAAAGACACTCGGGATATTATCAATTTACTAGAGAAGGTGGATTACCATGAGGATCTTCTCCTTGTGACGGCAGATGTATCAGCACTTTATACGTCAATCCCTCAGGATTTGGGTCTGGCTGCAGTTGACTTATTTCTCTCCAGAGATTCAGGCTTGCCTCTGATCCACAAAAACTACATTATGGAACTACTCGAGTTTGCTACCGAACACAACTACTTTTGGTTCCAGGATGTCTTTTATTCACAATTTAAGGTCATTGCAATGGAGGCCAAATATGCTCCCAGTCTGGCCAACCTGTTCATGGCCCTGTGGGAGGAGGATGTCGTCTATGCTCTCAGACCACCCGAGTTGGTCCTCTGGGCCAGGTACATAGACGACATCCTCTTCCTTTGGAAAGGAGATCGAGCATCTTTGGATGGCTTTATGTCCCATTTGAATGACAACAACAGGGGCATCTCCCTGAGCTTTAAGGCAAGCAAATCGTAGTAAAAAACGCAACGGGCGGGGTCCTGATGACCAGTATCGTTGGTCAATTCAGGTAACAGGTTACCGGCTCACCTAATAGGGTGGTGTTCCTTGTCAGAACAGGAGAAGTAGTCAAAATAAAAGGGGAGTGGGAATAGGACCCAAAATGTCCTTACCTTCAGTGAAGGAAAAGGAACAAACTGCGGATTAACCCGATATAACTTTATTAGAGCAATTAGTAGAAAAACATTTTAATCATTGAAAGGAAAGCATAAACAATAGGAGATTGCATAAGGTAAAAACCGACAACGTTGTCACTTAAAAACGTGTGACTTAATATATAATGCTTACATGTGTTTAGGCGAGTTGAGTTCCGAGAAACCTTGGTAGCACAAGTCGGTACCCGTATTGTGCTTAACCATGGACCTTCAGACTCCCTATATGCCTATAGAGCTGCTGCATTAAGTCTTTACAATGTTGAAGAAAGCATTGGTTATCTCAGACAAATAAATGCAATTCTGGCTAGAAAGTATTCCTGATAGTTAGTGAACAGGACAGGTTTGATTTCTGGAAGTAGCACTGTCAATCATAGAGATAATATATAAAAAAAAAAAAATGCAGCACGCTGTGATGCAAGCATGCGACTTGAGTCAAGAAGAAACAATAGATCCACAACAAGCCTGTTGGTCATTCAGTACCATGTTTCCATGAAACATTAAACATTAAATAAAACACCGCATATAGTTTGGATAGGAAAATATAGTCAGCTGAGTCAAAACACAGAGCCTCCAAAAAAAGAAAAAAAAAAAGTGAGACCATTCACTTTTTGGATCTGGAGATCTCAGTTATTGATCATAGGTAGTAAATAGAAAGAGAGAGAGACTACCGCGCTGTATTACACCCAAGGGTACCTAATGCAAATTAATAATACTAAATTGTGATTAAAAAAATATAGTGGAAAATAACATATAGCAAAAGCAGCCACTCAAAGTGAGATACACACACTATTACAACAATAAATATAAATGAGCAGCGCTATGAATAAATGTATAGTTGTGAAAATATACCAGTGTAAAAGGGTAAATGCAGCACGTCAGCACGCCCGACGCACGTTTCGTCACACTCTGACATCGTCTGGGGCATGGCAGAGTGTGACGAAACGTGCGTCGGGCGTGCTGATGACGTCCCCCAGACGACGTCAGAGTGTGACGAAACGTGTGAGAAACGTGCGTCGGGCGTGCTGACGTGCTGCATCTACCGTCTGCAGGACGGGTGTTCTCCTCTAGCCGGCCGGCTTCCCATGTTTATGTGTATCCATCGCATTGTAAGTGTGATTTTAATTCTTTTTAATAAAAATACCAACCAGGATTACGCTGTGTTGTTCTCCTCTCTCTCTCCGGGGTATCTCTAATGAGAACAACCCCCAGCTAGGAGTTTATCATCCCTATGCTAGAGGGATTGCCTGGTACTTGGTGGACAGCGGGTTATTATTCCATGGTATATGAAGTGGCATGCCGTTGTCTTCATCCTATGAAAGGCCCTGACCGGGTTAAGGTCGCAAGCCCTCTTATGCTTGCCGTTTGGTAAGCATAAGTTATTTTCTAGTTATCACAGTGGTGCGATGAAGGATCAACTTTTTTATCTGCATTCCTGCCTTCAGACTGGGGCCTGTGCCTATGTCTTTTCACTATATCCATCTGGACTTTATTCAATGTGTTAGGACTGTTTATCAAACACCCAATGTTTTGATTTCAGGAACTATGTTATCCATTTAAATTGGGTTCTATTTATTTTATTTTATTTACACTGGTATATTTTCACAACTATATATTTATTCACAGCGCTGCTCATTTATATTTATTGATCATAGGTGTTTAGGACTATTTTAAAGCCCACTGACCGTAACGGTTATATCCCGACTGATAGTTGTCATCACCATCAGTGGCTTAAATCCATACCCAAGGGGCAGTTTCTCCGTCTTCGATGGAACTGCACCAATATTGATGACTTTTTTACTCAGTCACAGATTCTTAAAGAGAGATTTGTGGAGAAAGGGTATAGATCCCTAGAGCTTGATGCAGATATCCGGGAGATTACTAATATGGATAGCAACTCCTTATTAACTGATCGCCCTAAGGAACATAGGGAGAATCAATTCAAATGGTCCTTTTTTTACCTCGTTTTCAATACAGCATAGGAAAATGAAAAAGGATATTTAACAGACATTGGAAGGTTCTATTGAACGATCATGTGTTGGGACCGGTTTTACATGATCGGGCGGGCATCATCTTTCGGGGAGCCCGTTCCATTCAGAATGAGGTCACAAACTTACACTATGAAACACTTCACCACTTGTGCCACAAAACATATTGTCTACCTGATCATTTGCCCGTGTAAGAGACAATATGTTGGGCGCACCATCAGGACCTTCTCCATAGGGTGAACGAGCATATAGCAAAAATCAAAAAGGGCTGTACTAAGCACAGCGTACCCCACCATTATCTGGAGTTCCACAACAAAGACCCCACGGGCACTTCCTTCCAAGGGATCGATAGGTTCGTCCCACACTGGAGGGGTGAATCCTGTCTCAGGGGTGTGTCACGTCTTGAGACTTATTGGATCTATGAGTTGCGGTGCTACTCGCCCCATGGTATGAATGTGGTTTGGGATATCAACTGCTTCATTAACCTGGCGTGATTGGCACCTCTTCTCATAGTCTCATCCGTGGCACTCCCCCACTTGAAGGTTTTGTGATTACCCTTCTTCTTCCTTTGTTGAGCCTAGTTACCATGTTTTATTTTTGTTTTATTTTATTTTTGGGTATTCCAGTGCCACCATTGATTGGGATTATGTTTTGGGATGGCATCCATCTTTTTATTTTTATTTTTTTGAATTATTTTTATAATTCTTTTCACTTTTTTACATTATTATTTCTTTGGCTATTTATATTTTGGGAGCTTTTACTTTTTGGCATCCCCCTTCTATGGTCACTCCTCTTTTGCCTCATGAGATGGTCATGTGTGCCTTCCGTTGGACAATGTTGAGTGACCTCGCACCTGTCAGGGAGTGGTGACACTACTTGTTCTGCCTGTTGGCCTTCTGTCTTTCTCCCACTAGATGGCATTGTGGCGTTGTCCGTGCACTTGCTGTAGGTGTTCGGCCACGTATTACTCGCTTTGTTTTGGGTTGGCTTAATGAGTATCCCCCCCCCCCTTTCTGTTCTTTCCATATTTGCTATTCAACTATGGAAGAATTATTTTGTATTGATATTTCTCTATTTTATGTATTTGGTTATCCTACTGGCCGGCCTTTCACTCGGTTTTCTCTTTCTACGCTGTTCTGTGCTCCTGCTCGCTACCCTCTCCACTCCTGGCGTCAATTCTAGACACAGGTGGGCGGTGGGTGGTACAAGGTCAGGCGATCACTGAGCACCACGCCCATTGTGCGACAGATGCGACGCGGTGATCCTTCCTTACACGCCGTGGCTCCGCCCACATTTATTGCGAGGTCTGGAACGCAAACACCTTGCGTTCCGGCAGGAGTGACAGTGTCGTCACTTCCCCTACGACTTTGAGGCTTGGAACACAGATGGGACGCAGATGGAGAGGAATTGGCTCATATGCAGAGCTTTCACTAGCACATTAGTATTTTTTTTGACTCACCTGTCCATTTATTATGAATCATCATATAATACTCATTTAAATCCATACAGTATTTAATCATTGTGTGTGTGATCTGGGACGCAAGTTACCATATCTGTTTCCGGATTTTACTTCCGGTTCCGTCATGATGGGGGCGGATCCATTTTATTTAGTAATTGATGTATATTTTATATATAGGAGCAATGCGGGGAGGCAAGGACATGCCCCTGTGGATGACTTGTTAGTCGAAATGCGTCAGTCTTTTTTATATGGTAAATTATTTTCAAATAAACCTACCTTGGTTGACTGCGGCGGGCGGTCCGTAAGTGGTTAAGTACATTCACAGTACTTAGTCTCCCTACTTCTTTGATCGTGTCAGATACTTCTTGTGCTCTGCCTTTGCTAGCTGACTTCCCCCGTCTTGTCCTTTTTCTTTTTCCTTTTGTTCTTTTCTTTGTGTCCCGGGAGTTTTTTGATGATTTATTTGGAGAACTTTGTCTAGAAAAGACAGAGCTGACAGAGCTGCAAGATGTGTTAGATGAGCTTGGCTCAACTGTGTCAGAAAGATCCGACTGAGTCTCTGAGATTTCTGGTGAACTAAAATTAACCCTTTTCTCGCTGGTAGATCTGGGTCTTCTCTTTAGAATGGAGTGTGGAAATCTGCCACCCTTACGCACATACACGTTACCTTCCTCTGTAAACGTTCAGGTCTCGTTCAGATCTCGTAAAAATTTAGATCTTTTAGTTTCCATTATATCAGCTTCCAGATTTTTTATATTGGTTTGTAACTCTTGATTTAGTTTCTCATATGAGGCAGCCGATCGGAATTGATTTGCAGATTCTTTTAAGATGCTAATATCTTTGTTTACATCCACCATTTTCCTCGTATGTCATAATAAGGTTCAAGAGACTCAATGAGCACTTAGAGAGGATAGCATTCCATTCTGTCACAAAAGTATCAAAATAGGTAGTTGCTGGGGACTTTTTTATTCTTAGGCCCCTTGGGATCATACCCTCATCAACACGTTTGTTCAGTCGTAGTTCTTTCCGCATAAGGTATTTTTGGTTATCAAAAATGGAACTGCACTGGGCTTCTGAGGTTGAGGCCCCTTCATCCCTGGTAAACACTTGAGACAGTTTAAAACATCAGTCTGGTATGGTTAAAATCGCCTGTATGGCCCTGATCAATCTCCTGGATGTCTGTATTCAGCTGCATGCTGTAAATTATACAATGCAACCAAGCTATACTCTCACACGTCTAGCCGAAAAAGTCCAAAGTCTTCTAGCAGGAGCGGGTGCATAAATAGGATAAAGTAGCAAGAGAAAAACTCACCCAAGCTCTACCGCTATATAGTATAGTTGGTGTGTAGAGTAGTCAGTGCTCTGGCTAATTAAGCTCACAAAAGACCCATAGAAAGTACAGGCCGGCAACTCGACAGCTTCTCCAGGCCATTTTTTGCGATACAGCACTGCGTCGTTTTCACTGACAATTGCGCGGTCGTGCGACGCTGTACCCAAATAAAATGGGTCCTTTTTTTCCCACAAATAGAGCTTTCTTTTGATGGAATTCGATCATCTCTGCGTTTTTGTGTTTTTTTTGCGCTATAAACAAAACAAGAGCGACAATTTTGAAAAAAACACAATCTTTTGTGTTTCTTTTCTCTACATCTTTTACGTTTTGCTTTTACTTTTTGCTATAATAAATATCCCACATTAAAAAAAAAAAAAAAAAAATTTCCTTAGTTTAGGCCGATATGTATTCTTCTACATGTTTTTGGTAAAAAAAAATCTCAATACGTGAATAATGATTGGTTTGCGCAAAAGTTATAGCGTCTACAAAATAGGGGATAAATTTATGGCATTTTTATTTATTTTTATTTTTTTACTAGTAATGGCGGTGATCTGCGTTTTTTATCAGGACTGCGATATTGCGGCAGACAAATTGGACACTTTTGACACATTTTTGGGACCATTGACAATTATACAGCGATCAGTGCTATAAAAATGCACTGATTACTGTATAAATGTAACTGGCAGGGAAGGGGCTAACACTAGGGGCGATGAAGGGGTTAACTGTGTTCCCATGGTGTGTTCGAACTGTAAGGGGGATGGGACTGACTTGGGGAGGAGAGAGATCGGTGTTCATACTTAGTTTGAACACACGATCTGTGTCCTTTGCCCTGAGAGAACCGTGTGTTTACACACACACACAGATCCTGGTTCTCGCTCTGTCACGAGCGATCATGGTCATCGCTCCTGCCGGGCACTTGCATCAGCTCCGGGCAGAGCGCGCGTGCCTCCTACAGCGTCTTAAAGGGCCGACGTACAGCTATGGCGGCTCGCCCAGGGGAGCCATTCTGCCACAGTATAACTGTGGCGGCTGGTCGGAAACCGGTTAAGCTTCAATATATAACGTTTTGGGTTTTATAACAGTCCCCAGTTCATGCACACTAAACTATTGTAGATATTCTGAACAAGCACTAAAAGAAGTGACCCTCCCTACCCTAAAAAACCTTAGATCTTCTGAACCCCTCCCCCCCTTCCCCCATTTCCACAATCCTAAATACGTCTTTTTTTTTCATTCATGAGCTTTGCATCACTTGCTACTGAACCCTTGCACTGTAAGGGCCAGTTCACACCACATGCAGTCCAGTGCCTTTTTGTTCTGCGTCAAAAATGCATGGAAAGTAGGTTATATGGTTTCCAATGGCATAGTTCACACCAGTGCAGTCAGTTCCACAGCTTTTCAGTTCCAGAAAAAAAAGTTGAATATGCTGCATTTTTCCTGCACCGCACTGTACTGGAACGCAGTAAAACGCACTGGAAAGCATCAAAAATGCACTGGACCCTAGTATAGGTGAAAAAAGAAAAAAGGGAAAAAGAAGAAAAATAGCACCTGGAATGCATCAGGAAACGCATCAAAAAAGCACCGGAAAGCATCCAAAACGTTTTAAAAACTTGCTTGCAGAAACGCATCCAGAACAGATCTGGAGTGCGTTTTTGTGGTGTGAACCAGCCCTTATAGGGCGTACACACGGTCGGACTTTGTTCGGACATTCCGACAACAAAATCCATGGATTTTTTCCGACGGATGTTGGCTCAAACTTGTCTTGCATACACACGGTCACACAAAGTTGTCGGAAAATCCGATCATTCTGAACGCAGTGACGTAAAACACGTACGTCGGGACTATAAACGGGGCAGTGGCCAATAGCTTTCATCTCTTTATTTATTCTGAGCATGTGTGGCACTTTGTCCGTCGGATTTGTGTATACACGATCGGAATTTCCGACAACGGATTTTGTTGGCGGAAAATTTTATCTCCTGCTCTCCAACTTTGTGTGTCGGAAAATCCGATGGAAAATGTCCGATGGAGCCCACACACGGTCGGAATTTCCGACAACACGCTCCGATCAGACATTTTCCATCGGAAAATCCGACCGTGTGTACGGGGCATTAGTCCTTTTAAGCCATACTCAATAGTCAGCACAGTGAAAGCCACACTCAATCCTTGCCACACACCGCACTTTGTTCTCTAGAAGCAGGGTCCAACTTATGATCCTGCACACAAATCCACTGCTTTTATAAAATACCCCTGTTGCTGATTCCAGTACTCCTGATCCTTGCACTTTGTAATTTTTCCACTCCTGACTTTTGCACTCTGTAGGTAGGTATAATGATAAGGTGTGGTAATCAGGGGGGGATTGGTATGTTCGCCCTAGGCGACCTTGTCCGGGCACTGGTTCTTAGTAATCTACAACTAGGACATAGCCATGTAGGGATCACATGGACCCTATGTTAGGTCCATAGTGATCTCCGACCAGGACATAGCCAGGAAGGGATCACATGGCCCCTATGATACATTCATAGTGATCTCCGGCCAAGACATAGACAGGAAGGGATCACATGGCCCCTATGTTACGTTCATAGTGATCTCTGACCAGGACATAGCCAGGAAGGGATCACATGGCCCCTGTGGTAGGTTCATAGTGATCTCCGACCAGGACAAAGCCAGGAAGGGATCACATGGCCCTATGGTTACAGCATTTGTTCACACCTGGCTAAAACTTTTGCACAGTACTGTAGAGAGAACATTGTATATACAGATATGATGGGAAAGGGGGGTGACACCAGGTGAGGCAGCCATCTTGTGAGATTGCGTTGGCCGGGAATCGAACCCGGGTCATCTGCTTAAAAAGCAGCTTTGCTCACCACTGCACCACCAACGCGATAGGTAGCATGTCTTTAGAGTGTGGGAGGAAACCGGAGTACCCGGAGGAAACCCACGCAAGCACAGGGAGAATATGCAAACTCCATGCAGATAGTGTCCAGGATTTGAACCATGGACCCCAGTGCTGCAAGGCTAACTACTAATCCTCTGTGCTGCCCATATGCAGCCTCTGTTCTCTAAGGCCTGCCCCCGCTGAACAGGGTAAATCAGTGATGTACATAAATCGCTTAGGAGGTGAAGCAGCTATCTTGGGCGCACTGAATGGAGCGATTTAACCTACCAGCATGTCTTTGGGCTGTAGGAGGAAACCCACACAAGCACAGGGAGAATATGCAGACAGTATCCTGGTTAGGATATGAACCAAACACCCCAGTGCTGCAAGGCAGAAGTGCTAACTACTAAGCCTCTGTGGTGCCCGATCTTAGAGCAGAACTTCACCTATAAAGGGGAAGTTACGCTTTTTCTCCTCTTCCTCCTTCGGCTTTAAATTTCCTAAAGGACTTGGAGATACAGGTCCATCTTGTAGAGTTATGAATCTTTCATATTCTGTCCTGTAGGGGGAGTTTGTATGAACTGTTCTCATTCCACCAACCCTGCAGATGAACTGTCCATGCCTCCCCCATGTTCATGAAATTCTTCTCCTTCAATATTTTGTCCTGTAGGGGAAACTCTGAATGGTTCTCATTCCACCCACCCTACCCATGAGCCATCCATATCTCCCCCCACATTCTCTTTGGGTCATCATATTCTTAAGTGGCCTAGAGATGCAGATCCTTTTTGTAGAGTTCTTTTTCTTCCATATTCTGTCCTGTAGGGAAAGAGTCTCAATGGTTCTCATTCCATGCACCCTTCCCACGAGCCGTCAATATTTCCCCTTCATTCTCTTTGGGTTACGATATTCTTATGTGACCTAGAAATTCAGATCCTTTTTGTAGAGTGACCTGGAGCTACAGAGTCCTTCAACTGTTGAAGGTCTCAGTGGTCATTTTGTCAATATTGGTGATGTCCTTCATGTAGAATGGGACAAATACATGTCCTCTGGTCTTTATAGTGTCTCTACTCCATGGATAAGCTCTATCTTATGCAAGAGGACATGAGCCAGCCATGGGTTTGACCTGAAATGTAGACAGGCAGGGACAGGACAACCCACTTGAATATGGAAGCCTGGCTCTTCATAGATGGTAGAGAGTCCACTCCCAATACGGTGGATTGGGCGACAAGGATGCCCTGATAGTCCATCATCATTATCTATGTTTGTCTGTTGAGCTGCTACCAGCTCCACCTACCGTGCGCAGGTCTACTGTGCGGTCTCTGCTGTTTTATGGGTCTCTAAATGGTGACCACCTGAATGGGGCACCAGTGCTACTTCTTTGAAACTCACCTAAAAGGTACAGCTGAGGAGGGTTCCTCAGGCTTTCTGTTGAGTCTTCTTCTAGGAACAGCCAATTGTCTTGTTTGACCAGATACATTCATAGTTGGTTATTCAGAAACTGTAGAAAGAACTAGAGTGCTGATGGCTCTTCGGTTGCTGGAGGCCCCTGGGAGGACCAATTAGAAGATCTCCCAGTTACTGCAGTGGCAGCTGCCACCAGTGTAGAAACCTGTGTTACAGTCAAATCGGGCCCCTGGGGGACTGATTAGAAGACCTTCCGGTCACTGTAGTGGCAGCCACCACCAGTGTAGAGACCTGTGTTGGTACAGCTGTACCTGGTCCCTGGGAAGGTTGATAAGAGGACTCTCCATTAAAGAGCTTATGCTTTTCAGGAGTCAAGATGCATACCTGGAAAATAAGCAATTACTCAGTTTTCCAGGTACCCACAACATCATAGAGCCTCTCCAATCATTAAAAACGATCTGGGTCCCTCACAGCTCTCTCTGGTTCCTCTCTCTGGCCTCCAATTATTACTGGAGGCAGTAGTGTCCTGGGGGTCAGAATGATGGGGGACCACGGAGATTGATACTCTCAGACACCCCTTGCAGAATAGATTTTTATTGAACTAGCAGTGTAGGCAGCAGGAAAGGTAAGTATTGACCTTTTTCCAGGTATGCATTTTTCTAATAGAAGGTTGGCTTTAACTCTATTATCATTTTTTTCTCCTAAAATGTTTAATTTATCCCAAACAGGAAGATTGCTTTAGTTTGGAGTAATTTTTTTTGGAATTGGGAATTGAAAGTCTCATTACACCCAAAAGTGATATCTTAGGCCCAATACGCACTGGGTGTTTAGCCCCGTGCATGAGACTCCAGCGTTTAGGTGCAGATGGGATGCACAAGTGCTCCATCCAACCCCGCTGCCAGCATCCTGTTAGTCTCTATGAGAGGCTGACAGCTGCTGTTGCTGGACAGTGCACCAAATGCTACTGATGTTTAAGGCAGTGTGCCCAGGGAGTAATGCCCAGAATGCAGTCTTCTTGTACTTGTCCCTGGACACATGCTGCCCTAATAGTAGCACTTGTTGCACCGTCCAGCCACAGCAGCTGTCAGACATTCACAGAGACTGCTGGCAGTGGTGCTGGATGGTGCCCCCGTGCCTTATGCCTGCACCTAAACTCTGCAGACCCATGCACCAGGGCTAGAAGCCAAGAGTGCATGGGGCTTTAGTTGCTGCACCACAACAGGTATATGTATATAATATTATTCTGAAATTTGTAAAGCAAAATGCTGTACAAAGGTTAAAGGACTGTTTATCCAGACAGCTCACGTGTTTATTACAATAGCCTCCACTTTGACATGCTGAGGAACTTGTGGGCCCTGTTCCAGAATGAAAGGCTATCATGTTCAAGAATGCTGGAAACAGCAGAATAAGCAGTTCTATTACCTGAGAAGCAAGTTGAAATCATTGCAGGGAAGACTGACACAAAGCAGTAATTAGGTCTACTTTTTAAAGTCGAAGATTTGTTTGACTTTGAATAGTGTGGGAAAGTGTTAAAGCCCTGGGGCCTAACCTACGGCTCTTTGGTACCTATTGTGTGGCCCTTTGTAGAACCCAGATGTCAGTAATGGAAGCATTATTTTGTACGAAGGCTATAATGACAGCGATCTCTAACAGTCTCATCTTCCCTGTCTCTGAGTATCTCCAGTAGTGCGTCTTCAGTCTCCAAGCACCCCCCCCTCCCCGATTGTATGTCTACAGTCTATGATCATATCCTCTAGTATGTCTGAATTCTTAGTTACATAGTAGGTGAGGTTGAAAAAAGACACAAGTCCATCAAGTCCAACCTATGTGTGTGATTATGTGTCAGTATTACATTACATATCCCTGTATATTGCGGTCATTCAGGTGATTATCTAATAGTTTCTTGAAGCTATCAATGCTCCCCGCTGAGACCACCGCCTGTGGAAGGGAATTCCACATCCTTGCCGCTCTTACAGTAAAGAACCCTCTAGTTTAATGTTAAACCTCTTTTCTTCTAATTGTAATGAGTGGCCACGCGTCTTATTAAACTCTCTTCTGCGAAAAAGTTTTATCCCTATTGTGGGGTCACCAGTACAGTATTTGTAAATTGAAATCATATCCCCTCTCAAGCGTCTCTTCTCCAGAGAGAATAAGTACAGAGCTCGCAACCTTTCCTCATAACTAAGATCCTCCAGACCCTTTATTAGCTTTGTTGCCCTTCTTTGTACTCGCTCCATTTCCAGTACGTCCCTCCTGAGGACTGGTGCCCAGAACTGGACAGCATACTCCAGGTGCGGCCGGACCAGAGTCTTGTAGAGCGGGAGAATTATCGTTTTATCTCTGCAGTTGATCCCCCTTTTAATGCATGCCAATATTCTGTTTGCTTTATTAGCAGCAGCTTGGCATTGCATGCCATTGCTAAACCTATCATCTACTAGGACCCCCAGGTCCTTTTCCATCCTAGATTCCCCCAGAGGTTCTCCCCCCAGTGTATAGATTGCATTCATATTTTTGCCACCCAAATGCATTATTTTACATTTTTCTACATTGAACCTCATTTGCCATGTAGTCGCCCACCCCATTAATTTGTTCAGGTCTTTTTGCAAGATTTCCACATCCTGCGGAGAAGTTATTGCCCTGCTTAGCTTAGCATCGTCTGCAAATACAGAGATTGAACTGTTAATCCCATCCTCCAGGTCGTTTATGAACAAATTAAATAGGATTGGTCCCAGCACAGAACCCTGGGGAACCCCACTACCCACCCCTGACCATTCTGAGTACTCCCCATTTATCACCACCCTTTGAACACGCCCTTGTAGCCAGTTTTCAATCCATGTACTCACCCTATGGTCCATGCCAACGCACCTTATTTTGTACAGTAAACGTTTATGGGGAACTGTGTCAAATGCTTTCGCAAAATCCAGATACACCACGTCTATGGGCCTTCCTTTATCTAGATGGCAACTCACCTCCTCATAGAAGGTTAATAGATTGGTTTGGCAAGAACGATTCTTCATGAATCCATGCTGATTACTGCTAATGATATCATTCTTATTACTAAAATCTTGTATATAGTCCCTTATCATCCCCTCCAAGAGTTTACATACTATTGATGTTAGGCTAACTGGTCTGTAATTCCCAGGGATGTTTTTTGGGCCCTTTTTAAATATTGGTGCTACATTGGCTTTTCTCCAATCAGCTGGTACCATTCCAGTCAATAGACTGTCTGTAAAAATTAGGAACAACGGTCTGGCAATCACTTGATAGTTTTCTGTATTGTACTAAATATTTCACACAGTATGCGCCACAGTTGAGCCCTCTGTGTTTTTTATGTTGACAACCAATGGGTTATAGCTTTTTTCAGGCTTTTATTCCTGTCTGTGTTTCCACTGGGGAGCTACCCCCTCTTTTTACACTCATGTGATACCAATACAAGAAATGAGAGGAATGGAGGTTACCAGGAACAGTAATAAAAACCTGAAAAAAGTTCTAGTCTTTGGTCCTGAATCTAACATCATCTCCTATCACTCACCTCCTGCTGCCAGAACAGGAGCTGAGAGGAAATCTCCCAAGTAGAGACACAGACATTGATATACACATGAAACTAAAGCTTGGCAGAGATGGATCAGAATTTGGCTGGTTCAGCAGGGACCAGCATAATCTGAACTGTGTGTGTGGTCCTTCCTGTTTGACAGAGGTTGATCATTACATTGACCTCTGACAAACAGACACGCTTGTAGGGCAGGTGGGTGACATTGCCTCCATGTTCCCCTCCTCGTTGGGCACCAAGTGTGAGTCACATGGAAGCCTACCCTGAGTTGGGTTCTTCTAGGCTACACTAGCCACATTATACAGGGTCACCTTGCTACACATGGGGTATCTTTGCTTTGTGCCATTTTCATCAATGCCTTCACTATAATCTGCATTTAGGAGGGTCATGGTGCACCTTGCCCACTTCCACCTGTCGAGCGTTATCCACTACTATCCCCCGGTAGTGGAGTGGGCCCCACCGTGAACGCTGTGTGAGATCCACACGTGCACTTAACCACTTGCCGACCGCCTCACGCCTATATACGTGAGCAGAGCGGCACGGGCAGGCAAAATCACGTACCTGAAACGTGATTGCCTTCCCGCGGGTGGGGGGTCCGATCGGACCCCCCCCCGGTGCCAGCTGCGGTCGGCATTTGGTTGGGAGCGATGACAGACGAGGGAGAGGCCATCCGATCGTGGCCCCCCCCTCGCGATCGCTCCCAGCCAATGAGAAACATCCCCTGCCTCTGTATAGTACACAGAGGCAGAGGATGTGATGTCATCTCTCCTCGGTCTGGCAGTTTCCGTTCCAGCGCCGAGGAGAGATGACATGTAAGTGCACAAAACACACACACACACAGTAGAACATGCCAGGCATACATTACACCCCCGATCCCCCCCCCGATCGCCCCCCGATCCCCCCCCAATCACCCCCCCCCCTGTCACAAACTGACACCAAGCAGGTTTTTTTTTTTTTTTTTTTTTTCCTGATTACTGCATAGTGTCAGTTTGTGACAGTTAGCAGTGGTGGGACAGTTAGTAATACCCCCCTGTAGGTCTAGGGTACCCCCCTTACCCCCCCTAATAAAGTTTTAACCCCTTGATCACCCCCCCTCACCAGTGTCGCTAAGCGATCATTTTTCTGATCGCTGTATTAGTGTCGCTGGTGACGCTAGTTAGGGACGTAAATATTTAGGTTCGCCGTCAGCGTTTTATAGCGACAGGGACCCCCATATACTACCTAATAAATGTTTTAACCCCTTGATTGCCCCCTAGTTAACCCTTTCACCACTGATCACCGTATAACTGTTACGGGTGACGCTGGTTAGTTCGTTTATTTTTATAGTGTCAGGGCACCCGCCGTTTATTACCGAATAAAGGTTTAGCCCCCTGTAGGTCTAGGGTATCCCCCTTACCCCCCTAATAAAGTTTTAACCCCTTGATCACCCCCCCTCACCAGTGTCGCTAAGCGATCATTTTTCTGATCGCTGTATTAGTGTCGCTGGTGACGCTAGTTAGGTACGTAAATATTTAGGTTCGCCGTCAGTGTTTTATAGCGACAGGGACCCCCATATACTATCTAATAAATGTTTTAACCCCTTGATGGCCCCTAGTTAACCCTTTCACCACTGATCACCGTATAACCGTTACGGGTGACGCTGGTTAGTTCGTTTATTTTTTATAGTGTCAGGGCACCCGCCGTTTATTACCGAATAAAGGTTTAGCCCCCTGATCGCCCGGCGGTGATATGCGTCGCCCTAGGCAGCGTCAGATTAGCGCCAGTACCGCGAACACCCACGCATGCACCGTACACGCACCGTACACCTCCCTTAGTGGTATAGTATCTGAACGCATCAATATCTGATCCGATCAGATCTATACTAGCGTCCCCAGCAGTTTAGGGTTCCCAAAAACGCAGTGTTAGCGGGATCAGCCCAGATACCTGCTAGCACCTGCGTTTTGCCCCTCCGCCCGGCCCAGCCCAGTCCAGCCCACCCAAGTGCAGTATCGATCGATCACTGACACTTTTTTTTGTAGCGTTTTGGTGAACTGGCAAGCACCAGCGGCGTAGTATACCCCGGTCGTAGTCAAACCAGCACTGCAGTAACACTTGGTGACGTGGCAAGTCCCATAAGTGCAGTTCAAGCTGGTGAGGTGGCAAGCACAAGTAGTGTCCCGCTGCCACCAAAAAGACAAACACAGGCCCGTCGTGCCCATAGTGCCCTTCCTGCTGCATTTGCCAATCCTAATTGGGAACCCACCGCTTCTGCAGCGCCCGTACTTCCCCCATTCACATCCCCAACCAAATGCAGTCGGCTGCATGAGAGGCATTTATATATCCTCCCGAGTACCCCTACCCAACGAACCCCCCCAAAAAAGATGTTGTGTCTGCAGCAAGCGCGGATATAGGCGTGACACCGCTATTATTGTCCCTCCTGTCCTGACAATCCTGGTCTTTGCATTGGTGAATGTTTTGAACGCTACCATTCACTAGTTGACTATTAGCGTAGGGTACAGCATTGCACAGACTAGGCACACTTTCACAGGGTCTCCCAAGATGCCATCGCATTTTGAGAGACTCGAACCTGGAACCGGTTACAGTTATAAAAGTTACAGTTACAAAAAAAAAGTGTAAAAAAAAAAAAACACAAACAAAAATAAAAAAAAATAGTTGTCGTTTTATTGTTCTCTCTCTCTCTATTCTCTCTCTATTGTTCTGCTCTTTTTTACTGTATTCTATTCTGCAATGTTTTATTGTTATTATGTTTTATCATGTTTGCTTTTCAGGTATGCAATTTTTTATAATTTACCGTTTACTGTGCTTTATTGTTAACCATTTTTTTGTCTTCAGGTACGCCATTCACGACTTTGAGTGGTTATACCAGAATGATGCCTGCAGGTTTAGGTATCATCTTGGTATCATTCTTTTTAGCCAGCGGTCGGCTTTCATGTAAAAGCAATCCTAGCGGCTAATTAGCCTCTAGACTGCTTTTACAAGCAGTGGGAGGGAATGCCCCCCCCCCACCGTCTTCCGTGTTTTTCTCTGGCTCTCCTGTCTCAACAGGGAACCTGAGAATGCAGCCGGTGATTCAGCCAGCTGACCATAGAGCTGATCAGAGACCAGAGTGGCTCCAAACATCTCTATGGCCTAAGAAACCGGAAGCTACGAGCATTTTATGACTTAGATTTCGCCGGATGTAAATAGCGCCATTGGGAAATTGGGGAAGCATTTTATCACACCGATCTTGGTGTGGTCAGATGCTTTGAGGGCAGAGGAGAGATGTAGGGTCTAATAGACCCCAATTTTTTTTAAAAAGAGTACCTGTCACTACCTATTGCTATCATAGGGGATATTTACATTCCCTGAGATAACAATAAAAATGATTTAAAAAAAAAAAAAATGAAAGAAACAGTTTAAAAATAAGATAAAAAAGCAAAAAAAAATAAAGAAAAAAAAAAAATAAAGAAAAAGCACCCCTGTCCCCCCTGCTCTCGCGCTAAGGCGAACGCAAGCGGCGGTCTGGCGTCAAACGTAAACAGCAATTGCACCATGCATGTGAGGTATCACCGCGAAGGTCAGATCGAGGGCAGTAATTTTAGCAGTAGACCTCCTCTGTAAATTTAAAGTGGTAACCTGTAAAGGCTTTTAAAGGCTTTTAAAAATGTATTAATTTTGTTGCCACTGCACGTTTGTGCGCAATTTTAAAGCATGTCATGTTTGGTATCCATGTACTCGGCCTAAGATCATCTTTTTTATTTCATGAAACATTTGGGCAATAAAGTGTGTTTTAGTGCATTAAAATTTAAAAAAGTGTGTTTTTTCTCCAAAAAATGCGTTTGAAAATCGCTGCGCAAATACTGTGTGAAAAAAAAAAAATGAAACACCCACCATTTTAATCTGTAGGGCATTTGCTTTAAAATAATATATAATGTTTGGGGGTTTAAAGTAATTTTCTTGCAAAAAAAAATAATTTTTTCATGTAATCAAAAAGTGTCAGAAAGGGCTTTGTCTTCAAGTGGTTAGAAGAGTGGGTGATGTGTGACATAAGCTTCTAAATGTTGTGCATAAAATGCCAGGACAGTTCAAACCCCCCCCAAATGACCCCATTTTGGAAAGTAGACACCCCAAGCTATTTGCTGAGAGGCATGTCGAGTCCATGGAATATTTTATATTGTGACACAAGTTGCGGGAAAGAGACAAATTTTTTTTTTTTTTTTTGCACAAAGTTGTCACTAAATGTTATATTGCTCAAACATGCCATGGGAATATGTGAAATTACACCCCAAAATAAATTCTGTTGCTTCTCCTGAGTACGGGGATACCACATGTGTGGGACTTTTTGGGAGCCTAGCCGCGTACGGGACCCCGAAAACCAAGCACCGCCTTCAGGCTTTCTAAGGCCGTAAATTTTTGATTTCACTCCTCACTACCTATCACAGTTTCGGAGGCCATGGAATGCCCAGGTGGAACAAACCCCCCCCAAATGACCCCATTTTGGAAAGTAGACACCCCAAGCTATTTGCTGAGAGGTATAGTGAGTATTTTGCAGACCCCACTTTTTGTCACAAAGTTTTGAAAATTGAAAAAAGAAAAAAAAATATTTTTTTTCTGGCCTTTCTTCATTTTCAAAAACAAATGACAGCTGCAAAATACTCACCATGCCTCTCAGCAAATAGCTTGGGGTGTCTACTTTCCAAAATGGGGTCATTTGGGGGGGGTTTGTGCCATCTTGGCATTTTATGGCCTTCAAAACTGTGATAGGTAGTGAGGAGTAAAATAAAAAATGTATGCCCTTAGAAATCCTGAAGTGGTGCTGGGTTTTCGGGGCCCCGTACGCGGCTAGGCTCCCAAAAAGTGCCACACATGTGGTATCCCCGTACTCAGGAGAAGCAGCTGAATGTATTTTGGGGTGCAATTCCACATACGCCCATGGCCTGTGTGAGAAATATATCATTTAGTGACAACTTTTTGTAATTTTTTTTTTTTTCTTTTTTTTGTCATTATTCAATCACTTGGGACAAAAAAAATAAATATTCAATGGGCTCAACATGCCTCTCAGCAATTTCCTTGGGGTGTCTACTTTCCAAAATGGGGTCATTTGGGGGGGTTTTGTACTGCCCTGCCATTTTAGCACCTCAAGAAATGACATAGGCAGTCAGAAACTAAAAGCTGTGTAAATTCCAGAAAATGTACCCTAGTTTGTAGACGCTATAACTTTTGCGCAAACCAATAAATATACGCTTATTGACATTTTTTTTACCAAAGACATGTGGCCGAATACATTTTGGCCTAAATGTATGACTAAAATTTAGTTTATTGGATTTTTTTTATAACAAAAAGTAGAAAATATCATTTTTTTTCAAAATTTTCAGTCTTTTTCCGTTTATAGCGCAAAAAATAAAAACGGCAGAGGTGATCAAATACCATAAAAAGAAAGCTCTATTTGTGGGAAGAAAAGGACGCAAATTTCGTTTGGGTACATCATTGCATGACCGCGCAATTAGCAGTTAAAGCGACGCAGTGCCGAATTGTAAAAAGGGCTTGGTCAGGAAGGGGGTAAATCCTTCCGGGGCTGAAGTGGTTAACCTAATTCTTAAACTTCTGTACCTCTGTACAGGATGGGAGCCTCTGTGGTGTGAATCTGCTCCTGTTTCTCTGGGAGACAGACTGCTAGTGGAATGAGTGCCGACAACATCTATCTCGCTGCTAGAGAGGCCATTCCACCTATAGCAGGTACTCGCTACTGGCAGGCTGCTGTAACACTTCCGTTACTCTAGGTAACCACTAGTGTCTTCACATTACTCCATTCCACACCGATGCCTTCATACTCCAATGTGTTTGAGACCCATTTGGTAGACTATGTGTGCCAGTTCTTACCAGACAAAGCTGGATCACAGGCATGTAGCGGTGGTTCGTTTGTGATTTCAGATCTATCCTCGGGATAATACACACAGGGACAGCTGCTGACAGACGGGTCGGGTCTTCGGCTAAATGAGCTCATTCACAGGTTTGAAGATGATCATCTTTGAGCTTGCCATCTTTTTGCTTCCTGGAACTGTCAGCAGCTGTCCCTGTGTGTATTATCCCGAGGAGAGATCTGAAATCACAAATGAACCACCGTTACATGCCTGTGATCCAGCTTTGTCTGGTAAGAATTGATTTTATAGGGGGGATTCTTCTCTGATTTTCAGGACTGAACGGGTGGAAGGAACAGAAATGATCTCAATGTGACTGTCTATGCTCCTAGGGATATAACCACGGCTCAATCTGCATTGTGGACTGAATACAATTCAATACAATTAATTTGCGTATAGAAAGTGAACTTTGAAACGATTTCTGCTTGATTGTTTACTTATTCCAGTGTTGCAATTGATTATGGTATATTCTAAATACGATTTATGTCAGCACATCGTTTGACAGTGTTGATTTTTGTAGCGCTGCCTACACAACATATTGTTTTGTGTTTTCTTTTGATTTTAGTGCACTTACCTTGAGTAAGTTATATGGCAGCAGCTTTCTGGGTCTTAAGTTGATAATTTTAATACGTATTTTATTATGTTATTGATTTCATTAACTCCATTAACGCTTAAAATTTGTAGAAGGAGGTTTTAGGGTATCTACAATTTTGTTTATCATGTGTGCCAGTCACTTGTTACTTGTTACATTCCTTTAAGTAACTTCAGACAAGGCAGGGACAATGTTTCAAACACTTTACTTAGAAAAGTGCAAAGGCAATTACAGGGTCCAACATTCAAAGGCATAATTCTTCCCTAAATGTAACTACAAGCTGTGCGCTGCCCTGGCATACCTGCAAAGGTAGCAATTGTGTAACGCTGAGCCTATCAGAGGCATTCTTACTAAGCTTAACTCCTACCCTCCCAGCTGGATCAGAACCTAACTGCCTATTTTAACCTAATTACACACTGAAAACTTTTGTTGATAGCGGGAGCCGCTTTTATGCAATGTCCTGGCGAGGTGGATTTCTCCATGCACCCATCCCCATTGCTTCACCTCTAAACCTATTAATTCAGGGAAAAACATTTTAATTACTTACCATATATACTCGAGTATAAGTCGAATTTTTCAGCACATTTTTTTGTGCTGAAAGTGCCCCCCTCGACTTATACTCGAGTCAAGCACTTTTTTGCAGCAAAAAAATTCATTTTCCAAACCGACTTTGGGGCCCCGTATCTCAGGGCCTCTTGGGGCTAGGAACCCCAAATTTGGTGTGCAAACCCAGTGGAACTGGTACCACAACATATCCAAAGCTGAAGTTCCTAGCACCAAGTGGCCTCGAGATACGGGGCCCCAAAATCGGTTCAGAAAATGTCATTCTCTGCTGCAGAAAAGTGCTTGACATTTTCTGAACCGAATTTGGGGCCCCATATCTCAGGGCCACTTGGGGCTAGGAACCCCAGCTTTGATAATTTTATGGTGCCAGTTCCACTGGGTTTGCACACCAAATTTGGGGTTCTTAGCACTAAGTGGCCCTGAGATACAGGGCCCCAAAACCGGTTTGGAAAATGTCATTCTCGGCTGCAGAAAAGTGCTTGACATTTTCTGAACTGATTTTGGGGCCCTGTATCTCGGGGCCACTTGGTGCTAGAAACCCCAGCTTTGATAATTTTATGGTGCCAGTTCCACTGGGTTTGCACACCAAATTTGGGGTTCTTAGCGGCCCTGAGATACGGGGCCCCAAATTCGGTCAACTGTGTCCATCTGCAGCAATGTCATTTCGGGACCCTTTGGGTTCAGAGACCCCAAATTTTGCCTGCAGCTAGGGGGCATCTAGAAACCCTTAACTACCAAGTTTGAAGTTCAGGGGACCTATGGCTGCAAATGGGCACAGTGATGCTGCAAATGGGCATTGTTGACCCTCTTTTCCACTTACAGTAGCTGTGCATTTCTCTCCCTCGTCTTATACTCGGGTCAATACGTTTTTCCCATTTTTTTGTGGTAAATTAGGGCCTCGACTTATACTCGGAACGACTTGTACTCGAGTATATACGGTATTATATATTTAGTAAATGATACATATACTAAGTTTTTTTTTGTGTTTGTTTGGCATATTTTGCAGCACAAATGCTTCCAAACCAATGAACGAAAACACAATATGATCATAATAAAAATGTTAGAAAAAATCCAGAAAAAGCAAAAAAGCCAAGGAGAGCAGTGCAAACAACACTGGCCCAGCTGTAGTAAGCATACTTTTATGCTGGAGACTGCATACACTTTTCACCTGAGGGGATACCATATATACACTGTCGCTTGGTCTATTGATTCAACACAGTGTTAATTCTATGATAGCCACTATCTTTGCAATACCATCTCTGTGAGCGACACTACGTATAAAGATTGATCTTGTGATTGCTGCTCGCATATTCCTGCTCCTCCAGTGGCTGTCAATATATGGAGCTTTACAGTCTCCCCAGACTGGCGCACTGACAAATAACATCTTCTGAGAGCAATACTATTACAGATCCTCACCCCACCCCTGAAGAAGTGAACTGCATAGAGTCAAGCTTTGGCCACATCCATAACCACGTACCATGTACTCTGATTATAGTAGGCCTGTATTGAGCCCTGGCTTGTTGGGTTTGAACTGTGATACTGATTATAGGCTGGCCATTAGAGGGCGCTGACAATAGTGTAGGGCAGTGGTTGCCAACCTTTTGGTCCTCACGGATCACTAAACTCACAATTTAGAATCCCACGGACCACTAACATGAATTTAACATGCCTTATACAAACAATGCTCTGTGTCTCTGCCCCCCTCCCCTGGATCCCACTGCTGCCTTATACACACAATGCTCCATCTCTCTGCCCCCCTCCCCCTGGATTTCACTGCTGCCTTATACACACAATGCTCCGGCTCTCTGTTGCCCCCCCACACTCTGTATCACACTGCTGCCTTACACAGACTCATCATTGGACCTCACCTCCTTATCCAGCCATGTGCTTGAGCTCCATGCTCCCTCCCACAATCTGCGATCAGTGCTGCCATTTGAAATCCCCTCATTCTTCACCTTTCGCTCTCTGAACTACCCCCGGCGCTTCCCTCTGAGTTCACAGGAGGAGGCATCGAGTATCAATGTGTGATGATAGTATTGACTGTCAGCACGCATTTAGAATAACACTGGAAACAACATTGGGTGGTATACAGTGCCTTGAAAAAGTATTCATAACCCTTGAAAATTTCCATATTTTGTCATGTTACAATCAAAAACGCAAATGTATTTTATTTGAATTTTATGTGATAGACCAACATAAAGTGGCACATAATTGTGAATTGGAAGAAAAATGATAAATGGTTTTCAATTTTTTTTACAAATAAATATCTGCATGGTGTGTCGTGCATTTGTATTCACCCCCCTTTACTCTGATACCTCTAACTCTACCTCTACCTCTTACTAAAATCTAGTGGAACCAATTGCTTTCAGAAAACACCTAATTAGTAAATAGAGTCCACCTGTGTGTAATTTAATCTCAATATAAATACAGCAGTTCTGTGAAGCCCTCAGAAGTTTGTTAGAGAACCTTAGTAAACAAACAGCATCATGAAGGCCAAGGAACACACCAGACAGGTCCAGGATAAAGTTGTGGAGAAGTTTAAAGCAGGGTTAGGTTATAAAAAAATATTCCAAGCTTTGAACATCTCACGGAGCACTGTTCAATCCATCATCCGAAATTTGGAAAGAGTATGGCACAACTAAAAACCTACCAAGTAATGGCCGTCCACCTAAACTGACAGGCCAGGCAAGGAGAGCATTAATCAGAGAAGCACCCAAGAGGCCCATGGTAACTCTGAAGGAGCTGCAGATCTACAGCTCAAGTGGGAGAATCTGTCCACAGGACAACTTAGTACTGCACTACACAAATCTGGCCTTTATGGCATTGTTGAAAGAAAGCCATAAGTCCTATTTGAAGCCATGTGGGGGACACAACAAACATGTGGAAGAAGGTGCTCTGGTCAGATGATGGTAACTCTGGAGAAGCTGCAGAAATCCACAGCTCAGGAGAATCTGTCCACAGGACAACTATTAGTCGTGCACTCCACAAATCTAGCCTTTATGGAAGAGTGGCAAGAAGAAAGTCATTGTTGAAAGAAAGCCATGAGAAGTCCTGTTTGCAGTTTGCGAGAAGCCATGTGGGGGACACAGCAAACATGTAGAAGAAGGTGCTCTGGTCAGGTGAGACCAAAATTGAACTTTCTGGCCTAAAAGAAAAACACTATGTGTGGCTGAAAACTAACACTGCACATCACCCTGAACACACCATCCCCAATGTGAAACATGGTGGTGGCAGCATCATGTGGGGATGCTTTTCTTCAGCAGTAACAGGGAAGCTGGTCAGAATTGATGGGAAGATGGATGGAGCCAAATACAGGGCAATCTTAGAAGAAAACCTGTTAGAGTCTGCAAAAGACTTGAGACTGGGGTGGAGGTTCACCTTCCAGCAGGACAACGACCCTAAACATACAGCCAGAGCTACAATGGAATGATTTCGATCAAAGCATATGCATGTGTTAAAATGGCCCAGTCAAAGTCCAGACCTAAATCCAAATTGCTGTTCACAGATGCTTTCTATACAATCTGACAGAGCTTGAGCTCTTTTGCAAAGAAGAATGGCCAAAAATGTCACTCTCTAGATCTGCAAAGCTGGTGGAGACATCCCCAAAAAGACTTGCAGCTGTAATTGCAGCGAAAGGTGGTTCTACAAAGTATTGACTCGGGGGTGGGGGGGGGGGGGGGGCGTGCTGAATACAAATGCACACCACACTTTTCACATATTTATTTGTAAATATGTTGAAAACCATTTATCATTTTTCTTCTACACTTCACAATTATGTGCCACTTTGTGTTGGTCTATCACATAAAATACCAATAAAATACATTTACGATTTTGGTTGTAAAATGTGGAAAATTTCAAGGGTTATGAATACTTTTTCAAGGCATTGTGCACCTGCCACAATATTGATTTGCGGCAGAACCCCTGCGGGCCACCAAAATTGCACCACTGGTTGGCAACTGCTGGTGTAGGAGGATGCTAACATCTTTGTTATGTGTTATTTTAACAATTATTAAACATGCGCAATTTGTTTTGGTCCAAAAACAAATTTGCATAAAATATTCAGTTGAAATTCATTAAAATTTGTTTTGTTTATTCGTTTTGCAACGAATTTCAAATTTTCAGAACGATTAGAATCCAGAAAAATGATCGACCGATTTGAATTCTGTGTCAAGTCCTGTGACAAGTCTTTTATTAAAAAAATTAAAAAGTAAATAAAAAAACAATGTCCCCCGATGTAGATCCATCAACAATCATGACGCCCGCCACACCGCCAGATCCGAAAAAAGAAGAAGAAGAAGCTCTGCCCGCGACGAAGGCTGACCGCCTAATGCCTACTCTGCTGGGTGACAGCTCTTAAATAGGTAAGGGACTGACCCAGTATGCCCCGGTCTGTGACGTTACAAAGGGGCAGGGGTCACCCGCTGATGTCATCGGGTGACTACGCCCCTTAGCTGTATAGGGAATGTCAGGAGGGGGAGCAGGCATTCAGGGGGAAGTGTTTCACAAGGCCGGAGGTTTTTTCTTTTTTTGGGTCTGGTGGTGGCAGCAGACGATGTGATTGACAATAAATCTACATTGGGGGACATTGTTTTTTGTTTTTTTTTAATAAAGGAATTGTCAAAAACTCATGTACTGTCTTTATTCACTTTTTTGGTGAATGAGTACATTCACATGGGGGGGGGGGCAGGATCTGGAGACTTCCAGATTCCGATAAGCCCCCCATCTGCAGACCCCAACAACCACAGCCCAGGGTTGTGGGGAAGAGGCCACTGTCCTCATCAACATGGGGACAAGGTACTTTGGGGTGGGGGAGAAAGCACCCCCTCATGTTGAGGGCATGTGGCCTGGTATAGTTCAGGAGGGGGAGGGATGCTCGCTCGCCCCCCACTTTCCTGGCTGCATGCTCGAATAAGTGTTTGGTATAAATTTTGGGGGGCCCCACGCCGTTTTTTTTGTTTTTTTTGGCGTGGGTTTCCCCTTTGAACCAATACCAGACCTGAACGGCCGGCTTCTGTCGGACCAGCTGTTGTACACACAGGCTGAATTTTGGCTGGTTTTTATTGAACTGGCGGAATTAAGGCTGGCCATAGTTGCCCACTTTTTTTTGCTGATCCCAGCAGGCTGATCAAAAAAACAAACAAATGGATTCCCCCATCCACACATGCAAGGTGGAGGAGGGAATCCCCACTGCTATGCCATTGTATTCTGACAGCGGGATTCCTCATACAAACTCCAGTCAGATAAGTGCCGTGGTTGGGATTTGAACCAACAATCCTCGTGCTGCTAGGTGGAAGTGCATATCACCTACAGTAGCTGCTGAGATCTTTGAAAAAATTTTCCAAAATCTTAATAGTCTCATAGTCTAGCTGGCCTGTCTTTAACTTGGTTGATGAATACCATCTGTAATGCCTCAAATTTAACTATTTAACTTTTTCATCAAAAAGGATTACACGTTAATAACCAAAATAATGTGTATTTCACATAGACTTCATATAGTCTGATCAAGTGCTTTCCCAACCTGGAAAACTAAAATTATAGAGACCAATCTTTAAGGTTCACACCACTGCGAATTGGATGCTGTATCCCCGCATCCAATTCACAATAGCAGGAGATTTTGACTGGCTCTCTATGGAGCCGGTTCACATATACCCACAGCAGGTCCGTTGCTTTTTGCAGAAAAATGCTGTGCGTCTTTTGGTCCATTTCAGGTGCGAATTCAGCCCAAAATTCGGGCTGAAATCAGACCTGAATGTCAGGTACCTTTTCCGAAGCCAAGATGCGGAGAGGGGCTCCCCTTGCGGCTATAGCACAGTATACCCCTGAAGGTGGTACAGGAGGTATAGGGCTCAAAAAAGCACAGATTGCCAGCAGGTTCAAAAGGCTTAAGCTGATGATCACTTCAAGACTTTGCTTAAGAAGACGACAAGGAGTATTCTGGACACTTAGTAAAAACCTGGCTGAGGGTGGAACACAGGAGAGCAGATTTTGGAGGCTGTGGTAAGGCCAGTTGAGGGTCAATCACAGGTAATCAGGTGCATGTATAGCAAAGTCCGTGAGCCAAGCCGAGGGTCAAACACTAGTAATCAGGCAGGTGCAAGTATAGCAAAGTCCGTGAGCCAAACTGGGGGTCAAACACTGGTAATCGGGCAGGTGCAAGTATAGCAAAGTCTGTGAGTCAAGCTGGGGGTCAAACACTGGAGAGGAGATCAGAGCAGGTCAGGAGGCAAGCCGAGGTCACAACAGGAATCACTTCAAAGTATAACACAGGTTCAGGAACAGGGAAGAGCTGAATCCAGTAACTTGGGTCAGACAGAGGCAGCCTTATATAGGCCAGCAGAGGGAACCATCTGTCACATAATGCGCCTATGGCGCCCATTTCTTCTACTGGCAAGATTGCCAGTACTTCCACAGCCTATTCCCTGACACTATTTCTCTGACACTGAAATGGTGAACCAGAACACACCGGACCCCTGCTGTGAGCCGCATCTTTTCTTGGACGTTTGTTGTGGAAGGTTTGTATAAGACGTGGAGCATGCACATTACTACAGGGCTCCCGGGAACTATTTTCTAGGGGTTGCCCTTCCATTTGATGAGGTATTGTACTTGCCTCCCTCTTTTTCTGCAGTCCATAATGGCTTCCACTTCAAACTCCGCCTCGGCTTCTACCAGAACTGGAGGTGGTGGTAGTTCTTTTCTCCCGAGAAAGGGACTTGGGACCACTGGTTTTAGTAGCGAGACATGAAAAACTGGGTGACACTTGTAAGAGGCAGGTAGTGATAATTCAAAGGCCCCCAGATTTATCATTCTCTTGAAAGGCCCAATGAATTTTGGTCCTAATTTCCATGATGGGCAGGAGATTTTAAGATTTACAGCAGACAGCCAAACTTCATCTCCTGTTTTGAAAACAGGGTTGTCTCTTCTTTTCTTGTCGTGGTATTTTTTATATTTTTCTTGGGTCTGTTGCATGGCTTTCCGGAGTTGCTGGTAATTGGTCTGGACCGCAGGTACTGAATCTTCTGGTATGGAATTGGGTTAAAAGAAGGGCTGGAACCCATAATTTGCCCAAAAGGGGGATTAATTGGTGGCAGTATGCAAGGAATTATTATAGGCAAACTCTGCACACGGAAGGGACACCCAGTCGTCTTGAGAGCAGGTACAAAAACACTGTAGGTATTGCTCCAAGGTTTGATTTGTCCTTTCTGTCTGGCCATTGCTCTGTGGGTGGTATGCTGATGAAAGAGATACTTCTATTGCCAATGATTTGCAAAGATCTCTCCAAACCCTGGAAGTAAATTGTACTCCTCTGTCGGAAACTAATTTGTCGGGAACCCCATGCAATCTAACAATTTCTTTAATAAAAATATTTGCTGTGTCTGGGACAGAGGGTGTGCCAACAATTGGTAAAAAATGTGCCATCTTTGAGAGGCGGTCCACTACCACCAGGATGGTAGTGAATCCCTCGGAAGGAGGTAAGTCAACAATAAAGTCCATGGAGATCTTCCTCCAGGGCTGTTCTGGAATGGACAAAGGCCACAATAGACCCCAGGACTTGGCATTGGACCCTTTGTTGTGTTGGCACGTGGTACAGGAACTGACATAATTCTTACAATCTTGCTTCCAACTGGGCCACCAAAAGGAGCGCTGTATAAGGTCCAATGTTTTCTGTACCCCGAAATGACCTGCAAGCTTGTGGTCATGGAAGGTTCTCAGGACTCGGAGTCTCAACTGTTGAGGAATGAAAATATTGTCCTGAAACCATAGCAACCCATCTTGATTCTTCAGGGAGGAGACTTCAGGTTCAGTGCACTGGCTTGAGGCTTGTCTGATTACTGTCTTCAGATCAGGTTGGATGTGCAAAAAGTTTTGTGCAGATAAAATGGTACTAGGCTCAGTTGTCTCAGGGGCATCTGGAAACATTCGAGAAAGGGCGTCAGCTTTCCCATTCTTAGAGCCTGATCGGCAAGAAATATGAAAGTTGAAACTGGAGAAAAATAGCGCCCATTGAGTTTGTCGGGGTCTTATGCCCCGTACACACGGTCGGACTTTGTTCGAACATTCCGACAACAAAATCCTAGGATTTTTTCCGACGGATGTTGGCTCAATTTGTCTTGCATACACGCGGTCACACAAAGTTGTCGGAAAATCCGATCATTCTAAACGCGGTGACGAAAAAAAACGTACGTCGGGACTATAAACGGGGCAGTGGCCAATAGCTTTCATCTCTTTATTTATTCTGAGCATGCGTCGCACTTTGTCCGTCGGATTTGTGTACACACGATCGGAATTTCTGACAACGGATTTTGTTGTCGGAAAATTTTATATCCTGCTCTCAAACTTTGTGTGTCGGAAAATCCGATGGAAAATGTCCGATGGAGCCCACACACGGTCGGAATTTCCGACAACACGCTCCGATCGGACATTTTCCATCGGAAAATCCGACCGTGTGTACGGGGCATTAGACGTTTAGCTGTTCTGAGGTAATCCAGGTTCTTATGATCCGTGAAAATCATGATAGGGTGAACAGCTCCCTCCAACAAATACCTCCATTCCTACAAAGCGAATTTGATGGCCAATAATTCCCGGTCGCCCACGTCATAATTCCTCTCTGGAGGAGTCATCTTCCGAGAGGCAAAGGCTACAGGGTGGAGGAGAGCCTTAGGTCCTTGGCATTGGGACAAGAATGCTCCTGTAGCTATCTCCGAGGCATCTGCCTCCAACACATAGGGCAAGGCCACATCTGAGTGCTGTAGTATTGGAGTAGAGGTGAACAGATTTTTCAATTTATCAAAGGCTATTTGCGCTTCTTGAGACTACGAAAACCGGAACTGCTGGCGAGTTAACTGGTTAATGAGCGAAATGATAGTGGAAAACCCCTTCTCGAACCCCCGATAGAAATTAGTGAAGCCCACGAATCGCTGGACACCTTTTTTTTTGTCTACAGGGGCTGGCCATTCCAAAATCGCCTTTACTTTTTGTGGGTCCATTGCGATTCCTTCAGTGGATATAACAAGTCCCAAAAACTGTATGGCTGTTTTCTCAAAGTTTCACTTTTCTGCCTTGGCGTAAAGTCCGTGTTCCCTGAGAGTTGCAAGTACTTTCTTTACTTGGGTTCGGTGGAGTTCCAGTGTGGCAGAAAAAAATGAGGATGTCGTCTAGATAGACGATGACAAAGTTGTCAAGGAATTCTTAAAAGATGTAGTTTACCAGGTGTTGGAAGGTAGCTGGAGCATTGCATAGTCCGAATGGCATAACAAGGTATTCAAAATGACCAAACCGTGATCTGAAAGCTGTCTTCCACTCATCTCCCTCTCGAATTCAAACAAGATTGTTGGCTCCACGTAGATCCAGCTTAGTAAAGATACGAGCAGTTCGGAATCTCTGGAAGAGTTCTGGGACAAGAAGGAGCGGGTAACGATTTTTAATGGTGATCTTATTAAGACCTTTATAATCCACACAAGGTCTGAGAGTACCATCTTTCTTCTCAACTAAGAATATACCAGCTCCAGCTGGGGAAGAAGAAGGGCAGATAAACCCTTTTTCAAGGTTTTCATTGATATATTCTCTGAAGGCCCTCAACTCGATTTCTGATAGAGGGAATATCTGGCCAAACGGAATCTAAGTTCCTGGTAGCAGTTCGATTGGACAGTCATAAGCTCGATGGGATGGAGGATTGTCGGCTTTTTTCTTATCAAAAACATCTATAAATTCTTGGTAAGCCATGGGGACATTCTGATGAGAATTTGGTATTGATTGAACAGTCAAACAATTGGCCGAGTTGCTGAGAGCTTGGACAAAACAATGCTGTAAACAATAGACAGAGGAAAAGGATATTTCTTTGTTGATCCAATTTATTTGAGGATTATGGGCCTGTAGCCACGGAAGTCCCAGAATGATGGGGAACATGGGTGAGCATATAACATCAAAACAGATGAACTCTTGGTGACTATAATCTATGATGGTGAGGATGGGTCTGGTTTCCTGAGTGACAGGTCTGAAACAGGGCAAGGAACCATCGGCTAAATAGACTTGAAGGCTTTGCTTCTTGCTCTGGAGGGAGATACAGAGTCTTTTGGACAGGGAGAAGTCCATGAAGCAGCTGCATGCCCCTGAATCAACGATGGCCAAGAGCCGGACTTCCTCTTCCATCACCTGTGGGGAGACAGGGAGGATAAGTTGAGAAGAGGAAGGACCAGCAAACTGAGTTCATAGGAAGTGGTTGGTGTGACTTAGTAGCCCGCACAGGACAGTTACATAGGAAGTGGCTGGCTCCTCCGCAGTATAGACAAAGATTGGCCTGTCGACAGTGTTGATTCTCATCGGGCATGAGTGGAGAGCGGACCAGACCCAACTGCATAGGTTCACCTTCTGAGATAGGAGTGGAAGAAGAACTAGGCCGAGGAGAAGGACCAGGTGGAATCCTGGGTAACATTCAAGTAGGACGAGAGGTTTGAAAGTGTTCAGACCGCCGCTCCCTCAGGTGCCTGTCAAGTTTAATTAGGCCTTCTAGGGTGGCGGGTGTCTCGACTCGAGCCAGTTCGTCTTTGAGAGTTTCTGAGAGGCCTTGCCGGTGTTGGCATTTGAGAGCAGCCTCGTTCCACCCAGTGTCAGCAGACCATCTTCGAAAGTCAACGGTATAATCTCCTACTGGACGTTTACCCTGAAGCAAGGTATGCGCAGAGACTTTGACCACTGCTGGCGCTGTGGATCGTCATAGAGTTGTGCCATTGCTTCGAAAAAGGTGTCTACAGAGTTCAATACAGGGCTCTTTTGTTCAAGCAAGTTATGGGCCCATGCTTGGAGTTCCTTGGATAGCAGGGAGATGATGAACCCCACTTTCACAGACTCAGAGAAGAAAGTTCTGGGCTGGAGGGCTAGATATAATGAGCAAGGAATTTTAAAAGCTCTGAATTTCTCCAGATTCCCCAGGAAGCGTTCAGGTGTAGGAACTCTTGGTTCAGGGGGTGCCGCTGTTACTGCAAAACTTGAGCTTGCCCAGTCTTGTGGAGAAGAGAAGGATGCTGTATTGTAAGATGATGGACGTGAATCTACAGTGAGACCGCCAGGTGCTACAGACGACCCTCTAATTGAAAGTAGCCTTCCTGGAATCTCTGTACTAGCTGAGTGAGGGCGGTGACCTGCTGACACAGAGCCTGGAGTGGGGAGCCAACTCTGTCGGCCTCTGACATAGCTGGATTGTACTGTCAAGTACCTTTTCCCGAGGCCAAGATGGGAGAGAGGCTCACCTTGCGGCTAAGCGCAGTATACCCCTGAAAGGTGGTATAGGGCTCAAAGAAGCACGGGTTGCCAGCAGGTTGAGAAGGCTTGAGCTAATGATCACTTGGAGACTTTGCTTGAGAAGATGACAAGGAGTATTCCAGACACTTAGTAAAAGCCTGGCTGAGTGTAGAAAACAGGAGAGCAGATTGGAGGCTGTGGTGAGGCCAGCTGAGGGTGAATCACAGGTAAGTAATAAGCAAAGTCCGTGAGCCAAGCCAGGGGTCAAACACTGGTAATCAGGCAGGTGCAAGTATAGCAAAGTCCATGAGCCAAGTCGTGGGTCAAACACTGGAGAGGAGATCAGAGCAGGTCAGGAGGCAAGCCGAGGTCACAACAGGAATCAGTTAAAAGTATAACACAGGTTCAGGAACAGGGAAGAGCTGAAGACAATCCAGCAACTTGGGTCAGACAGAGGCATCCTTATATAGGCCAGCAGGGGGAACCATCTGTCACATGATGCGCCTATGGCGCCCATTTCTTCTACTGGCAAGATTGCCAGTACTTCCACAGCCTATTCCCTGACACTATTTCTCTGACACTGAAATGGTGAACCAGAACACACCGGACCCCTGCTGTGAGCCGCATGCGCTCATATGTGAACCGAGCCTAAAGCCCCATACACACTATAAGGTTTTCTACAGATTTTTGTCTTCAGATTTATCAAAACCATATAATATGGGGTCAAACCTTAATGCTGTGTACACACGATCAGAATTTCGGCCCGCAAAAGACCAATAAGAGTTTTTCATCGGAAAATGCGACCGTGTGTATGCTCCATCGTTTTTTTGGCCGAATTCCAGCCAGCAAAAGATTGAGAGCATGCTCTCAATTTTTCGGTTGGGAAAAATTCCTATCCGAAAATGCGATCGTCTGTGGCAATTCCGATGCGCAAAATTCCTACGCATGCTCGGAAACAATTCGACACATGCTCGGAAGCATTGAACTTCATTTTCTCGGCTCGTCGTAGTGTTGTACATCACCGCATTCTTGACGGTTGTAATTTCAGCGAACTTTTGCGTGACCGTGTGTATGCAAGGCAAACTTGAGCGGAATCTCATCGGAAAAGTCATCATATCTTTTTCCGACAAGAAATCCGATCGTGTGTACGCAGCATTAGAGTTTTCATTTGTATGCAATCAGGCAGCCCCTTGCACTATATGGTTTTGGTTAATCTGAAGACAAAAATCTGCAGAAAATAGTGTGTATGGGGTTTTATGGTCTTTGTCATTAATACATAATCTCTATGGACATAATACCCTCTAAACCTCATTGGTCTTGTTAGTACATATTAACATATCAATAATATATCCAACAATTCAACATATGGTCACTGCGTTTTCCATGGTGAAAGCCCACTGATCTATGTGTTAAATATAGCTTTCCTGGAAAGAGTAATGTCATCTTCTAACAGAAGGGCTACATACTAAAATAAGGGAACATTATACCAAACTGCTAACCTACAAACACTGAATATTTTTATATACAGTAAAACCTTTGTTTTGCAAGACAAGCAAAATGTTTAAATACATTTTGACTTGATATACAAGTGATGTCTTGATATACAAGTAGCGTCATGTCACAACTGCGTATAAAAGAGAAGAGAGATGCCTCTAAGTGTAGCAATATGGTTACATTTAATAAAGGTACAACATTTAGAAACTCATATGGTTGATTAATAAAACAAGCACATCTACAGTAAGTATGCAGGGTAAAGCTATCCACATAGACCATCCTCCTCACCGCCATCGACATCGTCCCTTCCACACTGCGCTCCATGAGCGGTTCAATCACTCTACTGCAGGGTAGTCTTCCAGGTCATGATTGCAGACTGACAGCGGTGAGAGTTGCAATTTTTTAGCATTGATCGCTGTATTAATGTCTGGTCCCAAAAATGTGTCAAAATTGTCCGATCTGTCCGCTATAATGTCGCAGTCACAATAAAAATCGCTGATCGCCGCCATTACTAGTAAAAAAAAAAAATCAATAAAAATGCCATAAAACTGTCCTCTGCTTGAAGACACTAACAGGCCAGGTTTGCAAGATAACTGAAATACATCACAGGTGATATAATTTGCTGCTCAGTGATTGCAGTATTCTAGTCTGCATCTCCCCAAGGTAATACATAAAACCTAGCCTGTTAGTGGGCCCTGAGGGCAGGGTTGATGACCACTGGTGTACACTGCCTGAAGTGTATTAGAAACAGTACACCACAGAATGCACTGTAGATATAGGCTACACTGGATGCAGAATATATATATATATATATATATATATATATATATATATATATATATATATATATATATATATATATATATACTCTGCATTTAGCATAGACTATATATTCAGTGTTTACTCTATATTCAATCAGTGCAGGCAGTGTATTAAAAAAAAATAATATATATATATATATATATATAGATAGATATATATCTATATATCTATCTATATATATATATATATATATTTATGGTTGGAGCCCTATGTCCGATATGGACATAGATAACACTTATAGTAAAGATAAGACTTACCATCGGAAATAGACCTGAAAGTGTGGACTTACCATATGAAATGGACCTGAAAGTGTGCCTTGGTCTAATGGCCGGTATGCCAAAATAAGGGGGCAAAAACATTCAGGTAGGGTTATAATTTAATTGGTTTTCAGATATTTATTGAGCCAATTTGGAGAATGCCTGTGCCATCTCTGTTTGCGGATTGGGGATATACCGGGCGAAGCAGGCTGATTTCCACCTGCCTAGTCTTTTGATGATGTGGTCTGGAACCCCGTGGCGGGGCGCTGCGGAGGCTGCTCCGATGCGAAAGGAGTGTCCGGAATACTGACTAGGGTTAAGGTGAAGATTGCGGAGAAGTATCCTTATGTGTTTCACAAACTGAGAGGCGCTTAAGGGTTTAACTGGGAATGGTAGAAGGGGACTGCTGTCTGGTTGCTCAGGCAGGAGTGACAGGAGTCGGTTGAGTACAGCGACTGGACACCAGCTGTTGTTGGTTTTGTAGAGGTGAATGTTCACTCCTGAGCCCGTTTGCTGGGTTTTAGAGACCTCGAGGTGCAGGATGAAATGGTCTTGGTATCGAAGCAAGTGCCGTCTGCATAGTACTTGGTCTGTGGGTTTGTTAGAGGTGAATTCGCCAGGTCGCAAGAACCCATAGTAAGCTAAATATACGGCTGCTTGTAAGACCGTGCTGGGGAGCAGACCGAATGGCGAAGTAGCCAGAATAGTTGACATGTCCCTAAAGATGGGCCCCGTAATGGGTAAGCGCTTGGTGCTGATGACTGGTTGTTGTTTCTGAATGCCCCTTAGGATGGCTCGTATAGCGTGTGATGAGAACAGTGAAGATTTCGTGGGGTCTTCGAGCGTCAAGAAATGTTGAATGCCGGCTAGGTATAGCCGAATGGTATTGTAGGATAAGGCCAGCTGCGTGTGACAGTGTGCAGTGAAGGCCAGTACCTGTTTGACATCTGTTGGTCCTTTACGGCAGGATGTGAGGAATTTATTGAACACCCTCCAAGCTGTCTGGTAGGCTTTGAGTGTGTTGTGAGAGAGTGAATGATTGATGAGTTGCGTTGCTCTGTGTAAATGTTGAACTAGTCCAGGGTCAGTTGTGACCAGACAGGGATAGGGGCCGACATTGGTTCGGCATCGGGAACCTGTTCAAAAAAGGATGTGTAATTAAAACGTGACAGTGCGTCAGCAGCTAAGTTGTATCTGCCGGGAATAAATGCACAGTGTATATTAAACTGATGCTGTAAAGACAGTTGTACCAATCTGCGCAGGAAGGACATGACTGCTAGGGACTTGGACCTGCCTCTGTTGATGATGTCTGCTGTGGCCTGGTTGTCGGTGGTGAAGACTACGGTTTGTCCTGTCCAGTGGTGGCCCCAGAGCTGTGCAGCTGCCACTATGGGATAAAGTTCAAAGAGGGCAGATGTTTGAGTAAAGCCGGGTATCAACAGTATCCGTTGAGGCCAGGGTCCCGAAAACCAATGGTGGCCAAAAATTGCCGCGAAACCTGTGGAGGCTGCAGCGTCTGTCACTACCTGGGGTGACAGGGGCGGACAAGAATTCCTCCCACATAGATAGGTCCGCTATAGCTGCGGAGTCTAGATTTAAGATCTAATCGGGGTCTTGAGTTTCTGACAGGAATCTAAGCAGGCGTGATACAAAGGTGCGGCCTTGTGGAATAATTCGCATGGCGAAATTAAGCATTCCCAGGAGAGATTGCAACTGCTTTTTGGTACAGCCCTTGGTGTGTGTAAATTCGTGAAGGACCGCCCTAATGCGTGTTAGTTTGTCGAGGGGGAGACTGGCTTGCATAGCGCAGGTATCCAAGCTGACCCCGAGAAAGGTGATGATGTGTGCTGGGCCGTCGACTTTGTGCTCGGCGATGGGAACATTGAGGTTTCCAAATATCACTCTGAGCTTGTCGAGGTCTCCTGGGGGCTTGCTGGGAGGTTCTATTAGTAGGAAGTCATCCAGGTAATGGATGACTTCTTGGCATTGACCCTTGTGTAACAGTATCCAAACAAGGGACTGAGCGAACGTGTCGAAGAGCCACGGACTACTCTTCGAACCGAAGGTCAGTTTTGTGGCAAAATAATATGCCTCCTTCCACTTGATGCCATGCCAGCACCAAAGGGATGGGTGGATGGGCAGGAGCTTGAAGGCATCCGAAATGTCGGCTTTGGAGAGCCAGGCACCTGTACCTGCTTTGATGATTGCTTGTATTGCCATGTCGACGGAGGAATATTTTAGGGAAAACTCTTCGGAGGGGATCAGGGAATTGAGACTGGGGATGTGGGAAGAATGAGGCGCAGACAGGTCGTACACCAAACGCAATTTATTCGTGAACTTGCCCTTGACAAGCCCAATAGGGCTGACTCTCCATGTGCTGAAAGGGGGGCGAGTGAAAGGGCCTATAACGTACTCTCGATCTACCTCTGCTTGTAAGAGCTGATCTATGGCTTGTTCGTCAATGGCTGCTGAACGAAGATTGGCGCATTCGTGAGTACTGTGGGGTAGTGAAATGAGGTCGGTGTGAAAGCCTGCTGTGAAGCCTTGGATAAGGTAGGTGGCCAGGGAAGGGGTGGGATGTGAGGTGAGGTACAGTCCTAAGCATAAGAGGTTGATCCGGCTTAGTCATGCCCTCTTGTGTTGTTTGACTTCACACAAATTTCTTGGGTGTGCTCTTTGGCATAAGGTGCAGATGTGGAGTAGGCGGCACTGGCTGAAGTTGCAGGACCCGTAGTTGTAGTTATTACAGATGGCTGCCCCTCCCACGGTTCGGACTGGGCGTCCGAATTTGTCCACCTGAGGCGTTGGTTCAGGGGGCGACTGACCCTGAATTGTACCCGAGGTAGAGGGAAACTCGAAGGGCCGTCTGATCGCCGCATTGGCGCACCAGGTGGCAGTGTGGGTGGAGGACTGACAAATCGCACACAGAGGTGAGCGTAAGCCGGCAAAGTGGCGGCAGAAGAGCTCTGTGTCCATGAGACTCCAATTTGTCGTAGTCTGGAACTGTGTGAGTCTGGCGGCGGCCTTAGCGGAGAAGGAACGGTGGTAATCATAAAATGCAAATCCTCCATACTTGTAGCCCAAGTCTACTACCGTATGGAGATACAAGTCCAGCTCTTCCCGTCTGCTGGGGGTGGCTGAGCATAGGACGTCTCTGAGCATGCCAAAGGCCAGGGTAAATTCTGGGACCGATAACTTGCGGTTTAATCTGGGGTCTTTGGCTTTAAGGACCACCGATATGTCACCCCAGGAGTAGGCCTTATTTTCTGCCAGATCGTGTACGGAAATAAGGAGAGAGGCCAGGTTGATGTCCCTGCCGTCCAAAGTGTCCTTCCTGATACTGGTTGGGACCAGATGGGAGGGGTAGACAATGGGGCTCCAGCCTGAGGTACCTGCAGGAAGGGGTGTCAAGGTTTGAGTTGCGGTTGGGTCGGGGACAGCCGTGGCCGGTCGAGCCTCCAGGAGTGCCACCCTGGTTTGGACGTCTGTAACTGAGGTAGACAAGGATGACACCATCGTGTGTAATTGTGAGATAGCTGATGATATTGACTGGAGGGATGCCTGTTGGGTACTGGGTCCTGCTGCTGGTGGGGGAAAGAGGAGTTTGAAGAGCTCGCCTTTCCTCGCTGTGGCGGAGAAGGGGACACCTCTGCGTCTGAGCTCTGCCGTCAGTTTGGGGATAGTCCATCCCCTGAGGGACTGCACGCTGCCGCTCTCTGAGACCGGGGAAGGTGACAGAGGGGCTGTGAAGTCTTCGCTGCCGGCCTGAGACATAGTTGATCTGGTGAGAATCTCCTGTCTTGAGCTCTTATTTTCCGGTTGACTGTAACCTGGGGGGATATCGTCCAACCTGGTGCAGGGTGGACCTACTGAACTTTGACTGACCTAGAGGAAAATGAAAGGTGATAATTCGTGAAGGGATTGCTAACTAACTTGAAGCAACGATTTGTATGGTGCTTGCAATCTTGTGACAATGAAATGATTCGAAATGTTTGCCTTGATTATGAAATGAATGAACTCCATGACAGAGGTCCGGCCTGGTCGTGTCGTGACTGATCCGACCGTGAACCGGGCTCTGGAGCATGTACTGAAATGAGGCAACTGAAAAACATTGGTGCACACCGGGACGAATCGGTGCCTGTTTGATGCATCTGGATTCGAATCGGAGCGCAGTATGAAATGAATGAGAGAAATGTTTACCTTGACCGAGGCTCGAATTGGTTGTGCCGTATTTTGCGACTGGCAACGAACCGAGCTCTGGTATAGGTATGGATACGGCCGAAACAAGTGAGGCATTCCGTGACGAATCGGTGCATCTCAGATGCGACTGGTTTCGAAACGGTGATGCGCTGTGGGAGTGAAATGGTAGTAATTGCATGACAGAGACACGGATCAGTCGCCCGATATCTGCGACTAGCTATGATCCGGACTCTGGAGCATGTTTCAGAAATGAGGCCGAGCCCTGGGGCACGCCGTAACGAATCGGTGCATGGAAGATGCGACTGGATTCGAAGCGGAGCGCGGTAAGTGCAGGTGTAACATATCGTTTGCCATGACGGAGGCGCGAATCGGTCGTTCTGTTGTAGCGACTGACTACGAATCGGACTCCGGAGCATGTACTGAAATGTGGCCAATCCTGGGGCACGCCGAGACGAATCGGTGCATTTCCATGCGACTGAATTCATGTCGGAACGTGATACGTGGTAATGAAATGATAATCATGACAGAGGTACGAATGACTGAAAATAACGTAACTCTGGAGCATGTACTGAAATGAGGCCGTAACTACTGGGGCACACCGGAGCGAATCGGTGCATCTTTTAGGTGCGACTGGATTCGAATCGGAGTGCGGTAGGTGACTGAAATGAGAAATGATTGAAATGATTTGAAATGTTAGAAATGAGTTTAGAAATGTTTCAGAAATGAGACATGAATGGCATCAAACTGACTTGATCCGATAGATTTGCGAATTGCGACTCGCTATGGCTGTCTACAGACGTATATTAAAATTTCCGACATGCTAGAAATGAAGCGACGTCTGCGTCGCGGTGGTTTTCTCGAGTAAGGCGAAATGGTAACATAACGATAGTACGAGTGATATACATTGCGGTTACGTTTGTAAAATGCGAGTGATACGTAAATTTGAAATCACGGTTTAGTGACATGATATGAAAACGTAAAACAAAGTCCGACGGGACCCTACCTGCGACAGCCAAGCCAGACGCGTGGTACGAACTACGAAACGGTAAACACGGACTTCGAAAGTCTTGAGCATGGAAATAACGAATACGGGAACTTGCGAGGCAAGAACTTGCGGACGCTGGTATTCGAATAGTCGTCCTAGTGACGTATATCGCGCACAGGAAACCGACAAGCACCACAGGTGAGCGGGCTGCTTAAATACCCCCCGGGCTCCTCCCATAAATTCAGGCCACCATACTGGCCTTCCTACATATATATACACACAGTCTTGAATATACATATATATATATGTATCTATATATATATTAATACACTGCCTGCACTGATTGAATATAGAGTAAACACTGAATATATAGTCTATGCTAAATGCAGAGTAAATATATATATATATATATATATATATATATATATATATACTAGACTAACTGTATATATATATCAAATACACTGCCACTAACTGAATAACCTGCCTGCCTAATCTAACGCAAGCTATCTCTCTGTCCACGCCAACAACACTACACAGGACCGCCGTGTAAGCAGCCTTATATAGTGTGGTGGCATGGACTTAGTCCCCCTGAGCCATGATTGGCCAAAGGCACCCTGTCTTTGGCCAATTGTGGCTCTCTTAGCAGAGGGCGCTGTGATTGGCCAAAGCATGCAGGTCAGGTGCATGTTTTGGCCAATCATCATACAGCAATGAGCTGCGATCTCGCAGTGCATTATGGGGCGTTCCGTGGGGCCCAGGACCGGCGCGATTTCCGAAGAAAAAAAAAAAACTCGATTCGAAACGTGAATCGAGTTTTTTTTAAGAGAATCGAAGATTTTTTTTTTTAAGAAAATCTTCCAGCCCTAAGAAGAATACGTAACGCTCTATTTGTGGGAAAAAAAGGACATCAATTTTGTTTGGGAGCCACGTCGCACGACCGCGCAATTGTCAGTTAAAGCGACGCAGTGCCGAATCGCAAAAAGTGCTCTGGTCAGGAAGGGGGTAAGTTCTTCCGGGGTTGAAGTGGTTAAAAACAATATATAAAAATTATTTGTATATGACTTACTTATGGTAATTAACCCCTTGCCACCCAGGCCAATTCTGAAACTTCTCTCCTACATGTAAGAATCATAACTCAGAACCCTAAAACATTATGTAGCACCGTCTAACATAGGTAGGTGCTAGCATAGGATTTTTGCTAGGAATACTGTCAGCACAGGTAAATCTAGGCAGGCCTATTCTTTGAGCTAGGCCTGTCTGTTTTGATCCCGGGGCTGGGAATGGTTACTGTAGCAGTGGGTGTGACCACCTGTGCTCTAGTTCTGAGGTGCCTTCCCTACTTCCAGGGAGAATGTTCTGGAAGAGGGGCGGGGCCCAGAACTGGAATGGCAGGCAGTTCATGTGGGAGCCCTGACCAATCCCCAACTGGTATTGTTAGGGGGCAGGCCTCCTATATAAGCTGAGGTAACATGCCACAGGGGGGTTGTCGGCTGGGACAAGTGGAGAATGGAGTACTAGACAGTAGCAGGAGGGCAGGAGGGCAAGAGGGCAGGAGGGCAGGAAGGAGGGGGTGCGCCGATCGCAGGAGGAGGCCGGGGAGAACTGTGAGGGAACTTCACCATTACACGGTCATTAGTGAAGTCCTCATCATTACACGGTCATTGATGAGGAACTCCTGGAGCAGAGGGGCAGGTGAAGCTGTCGGAACATACCATACAGTCCGGTCAAGTTCTCCATCAAGGACTCGGGGCAGAGAAAGGTCAGTGAGTGTACCACAGTGGAGGGCTGCATGTGCCAGGAAGTCTGTGAGGGAACTTCACTTCTACACAGTCATTAGTGAAGTCCTCATCATTACACGGTCATTGATGAGGAGTCCTGGATCAGAGGAGAGACTGTGGGGATATGTCTCAAATCGATGTGGCCTGAGGGCACAGGATTTGCAAGCTGGGCTAGCTGGGAACAGCAGTCCACCATCCAGAACATGCTTTTAATCTACTAGGCCTCCGGGGAGAGGCTCTGCAGGCCTCTGGCCTAGTAGCAGTGAGTCAGCTTGAGGAACTATTCAGAGTGGGTTCTCTTGCTTACAGGAGAAGATGTGACAGGAAAATTAAACATGCTTTAGTATGAAGTTTGTGCAGGAGGAGAGGATTCTGGGAACATTACCCTTACATGGTCAAGAGTGGTCATCTTTACACGGTCATTGATGAGGAAGTTCTGGAAGCAATTGTCTGCAGGAGTTACGCAGAGGAGGAGCAATAGTCTGCATGGTGATGCAGGGAAAAGATTGTAGCTGTTACACATGTGCATCCTTCCTTCAGGCTCAAATTAAGTGCTAATCTACCAAAAAAACCTCTAAATATGATGGCAAAAATGGTCTATTCTATGGGCATCCCATATACCCCTTTCCCCAACCAAGTTGTACCCCCCCAATAAACAAAACAAAACAAAGTCTCTGCAAGTGATATGTGGGAGTCTGGCAGTGGGGTGATATGGTGGATGTTTGTTACTAGTGGCAAATACACCGCTACAATTATATATATTGTATATTGTTTTATCCGACACCCAAGGGAACAAAATGGTGGTTGTTGCAACTTTTTTTGTCACATGGTATTTGCGCAGCAATTTTTCAAACGTGTTTATTTTGGAAAAATACTGTTTTATGAATAAAAAAATAAAGGAAACACTAAAGTTGGCCCGATTTTTTTATATAATGTGAAAGATGACCTTACGCAGAGTAAATAGATACCTAACATGTCACACTTTAAAATTGCACACACTTGTAGAGTGGCGCCAAAGTTCGGTACTTAAAAATCTCCATAGACGACGCTTGAAAATTTTTTACAGGTTAAAAGAGTTACAGAGGAGGTCTAGTGCTAGAATTATTGCTCTCGCTCTAACGATGGCGGCGTATGTAACCTGTGTGTATCTGGCTCTGATACTAGCCAGTGCCTCACCAGCCACTGACCTCACCGCACGTCCCTGGTAGTCCCATTCATGCATGTCTATTGGAATGCAGCTGTTGTATGCCTATATATCCGAGTGGGTGTGTGTCCCCGAATCCACCATGGGTGTATTTGTGGCCGTGCACCTGCACCCTCATAGATGACGCATTGGGAGCAGCAGTTGTGTCCATGCAACAGTGACGTCCCAATAGACAACAATGGGGCTGCTGGACCGAGGATGCATGCAACACCTGTGCATAGTTGGCAACATTAAAAAAAAAAATTCTAGGGACACTTTTTTAGTCTGTAGGCAGAGCGTTATTTTAATTAGAGGAAAAATGCGGCTCAAATGTGCATTCTGCGATCTGTCATTCACACCTCAGTACTTTGAAATCACAGGCAGAAACGTGGCAAATGTGCTTTCTGCGATTTGTCATTCACACCTTGGCAATTTGAAATCATGGGCAGAATCATGGCAAATTTGCCCCTGATTCAAAACACCAAGGTGTTTTGAATCAGGGGCAGCCTTAGGCCTCTTTCACACTTGTGCGACTTGTCCTGTGACTTGGGACTGCAAAGTCGCATGACAAGTCATACCCCATGATTTCCAATGAGTACCGTTCATATCTGTTCGACTTCAAAGTAGTCCCTGCACTACTTTGGTTCGACTTTGATGCGACTTGATGTCCATATAGACCTCTAGATTACACAGGTGTAGTGCTGGTAGATTTGCGATCTACCATATGTTAGGTAAATTTAGTAACTTGTTCGTTAAATAGGTTAAGTTTGCCTCTGTTCCAGCTTGGCTGATGTTGTATGTGTTTCCAGACTGACCGGTGGGTGTCGCTGTTATTACTGGTCAGTGTTGGAAAGACAACGCGTTGAAGCGTATGGATGCTCTTCTGTCCTGGAGACAACTCGGTGGAGGTGGTCCTCCGAGATGCATTCTGGGCGAGGGTATTTATGGGACAGACGCCATACTGAGGGGTTCGTTTTTCAGCCACCTGCTGGCCCTCCTGGCCGACAGGTATGCATTAGAGAACTATCTCGTGGTCCTTCGTTCCGGAGGCCCACGCCGCTGCAGCGCAGGGGTGGGCCCAGAAGCTTGTCTGGGGCCTACCACAGCAGCCGAGGAATGATCCTGAGCTGTCTATCCAAACGGAGGAAGCTGGACAACCGAGGAGATCCCAGGGGAGGACCCGTCATGGAAGGATCACGCAGCGTGCTGGTCTGGAGAGGGGCCTGGTGACTCGGTTGGAGGACGTATTCTAAAAGTAACTATACAGCATAGTGTTGCCAGGTTGGCTTAAAGGTTCAAGCACTGTGACTGACGTTCATTGCCGAAAAAACCAATACATCCTGTGGCAGATGATCGTAACTGTTTATCCCAAACAAGTCTGTGGCAGAGACTTTTGTTCGTGCTACGTACTGGCTGCTAGGCAAGTGAGAGAGGCCTATCCAGGCGAGCAAGGAGTGTGTCCCACGAGGGGAGTTCACTCTATTATAATATCTAAATCCCACCAGGACATTTGTCAAGAACCTTATGAGAAGATATTTGAGTTTCTTCTACAGTTTCCCTTCTGCCTCTTTCCTGCTATTTCCGTAGAAAATTGTTCAATAAAGCATTGAAAACGTACTCGAGTGTTGGTGCGCCTGTCGTCCAGAGGTAAACTCAACGGAACCCTAGACCCGGTGCTGGTAAAACAGAGGGAAGGAGAGTGAAGGTAACAAGCCCGCTTAAACCAGCAGCTCCACCGAGAGTTAGTGCTACACAGGCAATGCTTCAAGTCGTGTCAAAGTCGTACAAGTGTGAAAGGGGCCTTAGTGCTGGTTTATACCAGTGTGACTTGAAGTCGACATCCCTGCGCGACTTCATCACAACTTGCATATCACTTCTTTAACAGAAGTCAATGCAAGTCGTGTTGAAGTCACACCAAAGTAGTGCAGGAACCTTTTCTAAGTCGGAGCGACTTGAGTCGCACCAATTAGAACGGTTCCATTGCCGTTAATGGGGTGTGACTTGTCATGCGACTTTGTCACATGAAAGTCACAGCGGTGTGAACAGGGCATTAAGTAGTGGATGTGCATTGTGTTATTTTTGGGGAGTAATATTATTTAGTGTCACGTTCCACTCTAAATAATGACTGAAATACCATTGACAGAGCACAGAGCCCTGAGAGGAGCAGACAGAAGCTGTGATAAGCTGTGATAAGGTGTGATAAGGACATGCTCTATCACTACCTCAGCACACACCTCCCAGCATGGCAACAATAAGAGGCAGCTAGCAATCTCCAGCCCTCCCTACGTCATCAGTGAGCCCTCCCCCTCCTCCTTGGAGTGATCAGGGCCTCTCATTACACTCTGCTGCTGCTTGGGGAGATCTGCAGCTCTGTGTCACTATGTCTGTCTGCAAATATCTGTCTGTCCTGAGAAGAGGCCTGAGCCTGCACAGCACATGGGACAGGAGTGTCAGCTCTGCCTGGACTGTACACCCCAAGGTATGCCAGCTGTCATGGCCACCCTCTGCCTGCACACTGTTTATCTACTTTTCTTGGCACTGCCTGCTGCTGCTGGGATGGCTGCCTTGTGAGCTCTAGTCTGCACACCCAGCACCATGCTGGTTTATACTGGTTAATGTGGGTGCATGTTGTGAGATCTGAGCAATCTGAATGTGTGGTTTCCTGCAGATGTGTGATATTAATGGGCATTGTAAAGAGTGATGTGTGTGTAGCAAGAGCATGACTTTGTGTGTGTATGTGTATATATATTGTGTGTCTGTATATAGGTAGATCATGACTTTGTATAGTCTGTATACAGATAGATCATGACTTTGTATAGCGTGTGTGTATCCTGACTTTGTATAGTGCAGTGTGTGGCGATAGATAGATCATGACTTTGTATAGAGTGTGTGTGTGTGTGTGTGTGTGTGTGTGTGTGTGTGTATGTATAGATCATGACTTTGTAGTGTGTGTGTGTGTGTGTGTGTGGATCATGACTTTGTAGTGTGTGTGTGTGTGTGTGTGTGTGTGTGTGTGTGTGTGTGTGTGTGTGTGGATCATGACTTTGTAGTGTGTGTGTGTGTGTGTGTGTGTGTGTGTGTGTGTAGATCATGACTTTGTATAGTGTGTGTGTGTGTGTGTGTGTGTGTGTGTGTGTGTAGATCATGACTTTGTATAGTGTGTGTGTGTGTGTGTGTGTGTGTGTGTAGATCATGACTTTGTATAGTGTGTGTGTGTGTGTGTGTGTGTGTAGATCATGACTTTGTATAGTGTGTGTGTGTGTGTGTGTGTGTGTAGATCATGACTTTGTATAGTGTGTGTGTGTGTGACTTTGTATAGTGCAACGTGTGTGTGTGTGTGTGTGTGTGTGTGTGTGTGTGTGTGTCGATAGATAGATGGATCATGACTTTGTATAGTGTGTGTGTAGATCATGACTTTGTATTTTGTGTGTGTGTGTGTGTGTGTGTAGTAAGATCATGACTTTGGCGCAGTGTGTGTGTGTGGTAAGACAATGACTTTGGGTTGTGTGACATGCCTGCAGCACGACTGTAATAACTTTACATAGGAGTGGCAGTGACCTTGACGTCAGAGTGTCCGGTGGCCGGGTCACTGTCCAGGAAAAGTTGTTGGTGGGACAGCTGGTGGTGAGAATGTCTGCTACCGATGACAGGAGGGTGTCACATGGCACTGCATGTCACCTTTTTGTGTCACGAGCACAGTGTGTGCGCTCACTGCCATTGTCTCTGATTAGCATGTTCTCATACAAGGTCACCTGAACAGTAATTGCTCATTGTGGTAAAAGGAGAATTCCAGCTTTTGGTCAATAAAAAAATGATATATAATATGATATAATGATAGATATAAAAATACATTTAATTTTCACATGTACATGAGAGAATATTGTATTATATTTTTGCTTTTGGAGCCCTCCAGGCATTGCAATGGCCACTCACTGGTGGATCAGAGGTGCGGTGCTTTGGCTCCTGCAGACTCTTCCTCCAGCCGCAGGTTTGTACTTTCATTTACGGAGCCAGAGGACATACCAGTGGAATTCAAGTGCAGTGACACCACTTCACTTTTGCTTTAGTTCTTTCAATTGACGGATTGTTCACATATGATGGGAGCCGGTAGGGAGACGAACCCTGGCTGTGGATCCTGACTATGTTTTATGTTTCGCCCTAAATATGGGTAACTTGAAACTTGCTTGAATAATTGAGTAGCTTTAAGGATACGTTCACCTTTTGGAAAATGTTAGATGTCCCACTTTATGCAGCTCTCCCATCCCCCAAATTTTGTGTGGGTCCCCCCCCCTCAGTGTGATAGCAGGTGGGGGATCTCTCTCCCCACCTGCTATCACAATTTGAAAACCACCTATCTGTGCATTCATTAAGACCCCTTTCACACTGAGGCAGTTTTCAGGCTTTTTTAGCACTAGAAATAGCGCCTGAAAACTGCCTCCCATGCTGCCTGAATATGAAAATCCAAGTGCTTTCACACTGTGGCGGTGCACTTGCGGGACGTTAGAAAAAGTCCTGCAAGCAGCATCTTTGGGGTGGTTTGCTGTATTTGGCGCTCCCAAAACACCCTGCCCATTGAAATGAATGGGCAGCGCTTCGGAAGCGCCACAACAGGAGCGCTTTTAACCCCTTCTTCGGTCACTAGCGGGGGTTAAAAGCGCCCAGCTAGTGGCTGAAAAGCGCCGCTTAAAGCTCGGGCGGCCCCAGTGTGAAAGTAGCCTTAGTGCAGGTTCACTTTGGGCGACCTGTCAGGTGACTTAGCCGCTTGACAAGTCGCACTCCATCCAGTGCAATGGGACCATCATAATGAAAGCGACTCAAGTCGCTCCGACTTAGAAAAAGGTTCCTTTACTACTTGGGGGCGGCTTGAGTTGACTTCTATTAAAGAAGTCGTTTGCAGGTCGCGCTGTGCGGGGCAGCTTAAGAGTCGGATGACTTTGAAGTTGCCACAGTGTGAGTTTTCTGTGACTAAATGCCTACAAGTACCCTTAGCCAATGCGGCTGACAGCTTGAAGTTCTCAATGGTCTGTGTGAGTGATCTCCAGTAGTCCAGTGGTGTCCAAAATATGGACCTTTGCTAACCTTTATCTGGCCCTTGGGGCTGTATTCTTCTCACTAATATGAGACGCTATTCCTCCTACTGACTTCAGTAATAGGTACTATTTCTGCCAATGATGGGGCACTATTCCTCCCAATGATACCAACTATAGGGGACGTTTCCTCCCCATAACACCAAATGTGCTTATGTTTAGAGGTCGACAACTTGCAAATGACTTCTGTAATAGAAGTTAATGCAAGTTTCCCGAGGTTATCTGTAGAGAGGATTCTCTCCTCCTCTGGGCAGCCTGCCAAGTCTGATAAGAAGATACATTTGTATCTTTCAGGTTCTTTTTATCAATAGACTGAACTCTGTGTGTAGAAGTTCTCAGTTTAACCATTTAAAGACTAAATCTTTTCTGACACTTGTTGCTTACAAGTAAAAATCCTGTATTTTCTGCTAGAAAATCACTTAGAACCCCCAAACATTATATATATATTTTTTTTAGCAGAGACCCTAGAGAATAAAATGGTGGTTGTTGCAATATTTTATGTCACACGGTATTTGCGCAGCGGTCTTTCAAATGCAATTTAAAAAAAAAAAAAAATACAGTAATGAATTAAAAAAAAAAACCTAAGCAGTAAAGTTAGCCCATTTTTTTTTCGTCCAAAAGTTTTGATTATCTGTTTTTGTGTATTTAATATTTAAGATAGGGTTTTTTTTTTTTTTTTTGTTTTCTAAATTATACATACAAGTGAACTGATTGGAGGTTTGTTTTGTTTAATGTTTAAATGAAGAAAAATTCTGTATTACTTAAGGCTGCTTTCACACTGGAGCGGGAGGCGTTGATGGTAAAACGCTGCTAGTTTTAGCGGCGCTTTACCGTCATTTTAGCGGCGCTATTCGGCTGCTAGCAGGGCGCTTATAACCCAGCTAGCGGCCGAGGAAGGGGTTAAATGCGCCCCTGAAGCGCCGCTGCCAAAACGCTTTGCAGGCGCTTTGGCAGCGGTGCGCATTCATTTCAATGGGCAGGAGTGGTGGAGGAGCGGTATACACCGCTCCAAAGATGCCGTTTGCAGGACTTTTTTTAACATCCTGCCAGCGCATCGCCTCAGTGTGAAAGCACTCGGGATATCACACTGAGACTGCAGGGGAGCCGTTTTACAGGCGCTATTTTTAGCCCAAAAGCGCCTGAAAAAGTGTGAAAGGGGTCTAACTGTTAGATTTTATGAGATGAAGGGAAAAAAGAAAAAAAAAAAAAAAAAAAACGGCCAAAAATATCGGCCCAAAAAAATCGGCATCACATATCGGCCATCGGCCACCGCGATTTCTAAATATCGGCATCGGCCAGAGAAAAACCCATATCGGTCGACCTCTACTTATGTTTATGCCCACTGATTCCAGGAAAATTTACATTGCTGCTGGCCACAGTCCGGCTCTCCTAAAATCTGAAGGACAATAAAACTGGCCCTTTGTTTAGAAAGTTTGGAGGCCCCTGTCCTATTTCATTGATCTGCCTGCCCATATGAGGTACGATCGGGCAGCCATACTGAGAGTCAGGAACCTGGGATTGTACCTGTGATCTGGTCACAGGTGCAATTCTCTGAGGGCTCCTTAGAAAAAAAAAATGCTTTTTATTTTTACCTGTAAAAAAAAACGTGCAAGGGGTGTGCTTCTCCCTTTTTTTTAATTTTTTTTTTGTTTTTTTTTTATATATAAAGTGAACTCATGCACTAGCTGAAGAGCAATCTATGTTCAGATTACTCTTCAGAGAGGTAACTGCATATGTGCTAAACCTTGGGGTAAATGAGACGCAGAAATCCCAGGAGACAGTGGGGCCCACAAAGATACTATTCGGTTCCCGACCGGCTCATGCAGATATACTGAATGGCTCCCCTGGGTGAAATCCGTATGGGTATGTCCTTCCCTTTTTTGGCCACCAGAGGGCGTGCCCGCCGCACACGATTGCCCCCGGCCATGCACGAGCGCCAGATATATATAATACACACACCAGGGGAGAGGAAACATATTGTTTGTTCCTAGGAAGTAGGAACAACGATATATTTCCCCCCACTATGTCCTATCCCCATACAGTTAGAACACACGTTTAACCCCTTGAGTGGCCCCTAGTGTTAACCACTTCACTACCAGTGACATTTGCACAGTAATCAGTGCATTTTTATAGCACTGATCACTGTATAAATGTCAATAGTCCCAAAAATGTGTTGAGTGTCCTAAAAATCTCAGACCGCCACGATTACTAATAATAAAAATGCCATTAATCTTTCCCATGGTTTGTAGACACTATATAACTTTTGAAATAAAAATATAATATACATATACAATAAGCGTATATTGATTGGTTTGCAATCAATATACGCTTATTGTATATGTATATTATATTTTTATTTTTTTCCAAAAATATGTAGAATATATATTGGCCTAAACTGATGACATTTTTTGTTTTTTTTTCAAAACAATTTGGGGGATATTTTTTCTAGCAAAAATTAAAAATATTGTTGTTTTTTTTTTCAAAATTTGTTTGTTTATAGCAAAAAAAAGAAAACGGCAGAGGCGATCAGATACCACCAAAAGAAAGCTCTATTTTTGGGGGAAAAAAAAGACACAGATTTCGTTTGGATACAGCGTTGCATGACTGCGCAATTGTCAGTTAAAGTGACGCACTGCAAAATTGTAAAAAATGCTCTGGTCTGGAAGGGGGTAAAACCTTCTGAAGTGGCTATACAGCTGTGACCAAAAGTTTTTGAAAATTACATGAATATTAATTTTCACAAAGTCTTCTGCCTCAGTGTTAGATTTTTGTCAGATGTTACTATGGTATACTGAAGTATAATTACTAGCCTTTCATAATAAGTGTCAAAGGCTTTTATTGACAATTGCATTAAGTTTATGCAAAGAGTCAATATTTGCAGTGTTGACCCTTCTTTTTCAAGATCTCTGCAATTTGCCGTGGCATGCTGTCAATCAACTTCTGGCCACATCCTGACTGATGGCAGCCCATTCTTCAATATTTAATGCTTGGAGTTTGTCAGAATTTGTGTTTTTTTTTTTTTTTTTTTTTGTTTACTTGCTTCTTGAGGATTGACCAAGTTCTCAATTGGATTAAAGCGGAGCGCCGCCGAAATTTTTTTTTTTTTTTAAAAGTCAGCCGCTACAAATACTGCAGTTGCTGACTTTTAAAACATGGACACTTACCTGTCCAGGGCGCCCGCGATGTCGGCACCCGAGGCCGAACCGTCTCTCCGTCCTCGGGTGCTGCCGCCTTCATCTTCGGTAAGGGAATCAGGAAGTGAAGCCGTGCGGCTTCACTTCCCCCTTCCCTACTGCGCATGCGCGAGTCGCGCAGCGCAATACGGATGGTCCCTGCTGTCTCTGGGACCCGTGTGTTTCTCAGCAGGCAGCGGGAGGGAGCAGGAAGTGGCGTAAATAACCGCAGATTCTGCGGCTATCTATGCCGGAAGTGGGTACAGATACCTGTAATATACAGGTATCTGTACCCCCCTCCCCCCTGAAAGGTGCCAACTGTGTCACTGGAGGGGGGGAGGAATCTGATGAGTCGAAGTTCCACTTTTGGGTTGAACTCCACTTTAAGATCTGGGGAGTTTCCTGGCCATGGACCCACACTTTTGTGGTTTTGTTCCCCAAGCCACTTGGTTATGACTTTTGCCTTATGGGTAAGGTGCTCCATCGTGCTGAAAAAGGCATTGTTCCTCACCAAACTGTCCTTGGATGGTTGGGAGAAGTTGCTTTCGGATGTTTTTGTATCATTTTTCATGGCTGTGTTCTTAGGAAAAATTGTGAGTGAACCGACTCCCTTGGCTGAGAGGAAACCCCACACAAGAATGGTCTCGAGATGCTTTTTTGTTCGCATGATGCAGGACTGATGGTAGCGCTCAACTTTTCCTCTCCAGACAAGGGTTTTTCCGGATGCCCCAACAATCAGAAAGGGGAGTCATCAGAGAAAATGACTTTACCCCAGTCCTCAGCAGTCCAATCCCTGTACCTCTTCAGAATATCAGTCTGTCGCTGATGTATTTCCTGGAGTGAAATGGCTTCTTTGCTGCCGTTCTTGACACCAGGCCATCCTCCAAATTCTTCACCTCACTGTGCTGCAGATGCCCTCACACCTGCCTGCTGCCATTCCTGAGCAAGCTCTGCACTGGTGATGCCCCCGATCCCACAGCTGCATCAACTGCAGGAGACGGTCCTGGCACTTGCTGGTCTTTCTTGGGTGCCCTGAAGCCTCCTTCACAAATGCAGTGGAAATTTTTTTTTATGGGATTAAGTTCATTTTCATGGCAAAGAGGGACATTAAAGTTCACCTGATCACTCTTCATAAAATTCTGGAGTATTTGCAAATTGCCATCATAAAAACTAAGGCAGCAGACTTTGAAAATGTTTTTGTTCTCAACTTTTGGCCATGGCTGTAGTTTGCAGAGAATAGCGAAACCTTTGCCCCAGTTTTGTAGGAGGGAGGGGGGAGGGAACCAAAAGGGAAAAGATTGTCTTAACAAGTTGAGTATTGCCTAAGGCCCATTTACACTCACAAATGGGACCGGTTGTGATTTATGCACAGTTCCCTGTGATCAGCTGCTGGCGGGAAACTCCATTGAAAGCCATGGGAGCCTGACATAACCCACAACTATTTGTTTCTGCTTGGGTGGAGTTAGTCATACGTTTCTGTGGATGATCCGTTATGGACAGACTGTCATCCCTGTACACATGTAAAAACTCAGATTGCAGTTACCAGCTTACATTGATTTATACAGGTGACTGTATGCAAACACCTGTACTCCCAGGTATAGTAACACGCTACCTTTTTACAGTGGTGCCTATGTGAATGAGCCCTTTTTAAGGGTCTGTAAAACAAGACCATGGGGGTGGTCTGCCCCCTGGTTGTCACCATACCAGATTTCCCCTTTGTCTTTTTGCCTTTTTGCCTTTTTCTGTGGCTACCCCTCCCCTTTCTGTATTTGAGATCATGATTGCCAGGAATGATAGAGAGGGTGAATCTTCTCAGTGGGGACACAGACCACAATAAACACCTGACAGAGGTTATAATGGGCTGCTTGGAGATCCCGCAGGTCCTTGCAACCATCTACCTGCCACATGCGGCTACACGGAACACCTGTGCATTCCGTACGGGTAAAGATGACCCTTCAAACAGGTGTATGGAATAGCACACCTGTGTGAACAAGGACCAAGGCTGCTTTCATACTGATCTGTTTTTGCTTGAAAAAAAAAAAAAAAAAAAAAAAAACAGAAGAAAATCGCACAACCATGTAATCCTTTTGGAACTCTTTAGGCTCGGTTCACACTTGTGTGATGCTGGAACCCAGCGAATCCACTGCAGGGTCCCGCATCGCACCCGGCTCACATGGAGTGTCAATACAATGTTAATGACGCCCCCCATTTCAGCTTGCATATCGCATTGCGAACTGACAGTTCGGACATGAATCGGATTGCATGGGTGTGTACACCTATGTGCTTCAATTCTGGTCCAAAAAAAGGGTCCTGTGCAAGTTTGGTCCAAATGCGATATATTAGCCATACTATCTATATGGTTGAAATCGCATGTGATGTGATGTGCACTGCAAATCACATGCTATCTTTCACCACGCACAAGTGTGAACTGGGACTCCTACTGTGATAAGTTGCATGTACGCTGCATTCGGCAAAATCCTGCCTGCTGCATTTTTGGTGCGGTAAAAACACACCTCACCATTGAGATGCATTAAAAATGTGGCAAAAAAAAAAAAACAATCGTGTTGCGCCTTTTTATTTATTTTTTTTAGTCCCACGTCCTGTATTAAACTCGCATGATTTCAAACCTGGCATTTAAAGCTGAGTTCCAATCAAAAATGGAATTTCCGCTTTAAGGGAAGGTGACCCCCTGACATGCCACATTTGGCATGTGTTTTTTTTTTTTTTTTGGGAGGGGGGGGGGGGGAGCCGGTACCCTCTTTTCAGAGGCTTCCAGCTCCCACTTCCTACCGGCGCACTGCGGCACCGGAAGGGAGATCACCCCCCCCCCAGCAATCATCTAGGACATGCCACAGCCAGGCGCCCTCAGTTACAATGCTGGCGCCGCAGAGAGGAAGAGGAGGAAAAGGAGGAGGAGAAGGAGGAGACGAGCGAGGCGTCTTTCGCCCGCATCGCCGGACCCTGGGACAGGTAAGTGTCCGATTTATTAAAAGTCAGCAGCTGCAGTATTTGTAGCTACTGATATATTTTTTTTTTTTATGCAGAACTCCACTTTAAGTCCGATTTCGAGAGCGATTTGACAGACATCTGTGCGGGTTCCCGGGTTCCTGCATGGATGTTTATTCAAGTCGCCAGAAGTAGCGCAGGAACTACTTTTTGGAATCAGTGCAGCGTCGCACAGATTCGGATGTTGCCGGCGATTTGACATGTGAACTTGGGCTTAAAAAAAAAAAGGGGGAAAGATGCATTTATTGCAGAGATGTACTGCATATTTTTATTTTTTTTGTCACAACATAATTTTAATGTTGACATAACTAAAGGGTGAAACTTCATAGGCAAGAATTTGAAACTGAATCTGAACCCAGCACACCCATATTGGGCTCGATTCACCTCTATGCATGTAGCTTGTGTGTGTGTGTGTGTGTGGTGGAAAAATTTGTTTGGCAGATTTAAAAACGCAAATCGTGGCAAAAGTGGCGTACATGCTTTTCTGCAGCTTCTTCATTGAAATCTATCGAACCAAAAAAAAAGTTTAGCGTTTTAAAAAAAAAAAGTGTCTGACCCTTTCCAAAAAACGCAGAGGCACAAAAATGCATTGATGTGAACATGTTCCATAGGAACCCGTGTTAAAATAAAAATAAAAAATTGTCCTGCATTTCTGCAAAAAGCATTAAAAAATGCATTAATGTGAATGGAGCCGTATAAATGAATGTATTAAAGGATTACATGGATGTCGGGGTAATTGGTCACACCTATAGCCTTGCACTTGTGTGTCTTTGAACTCTTTACGAGTCAGTGAGCGCTTTGCCCTCTGATGTGTGGGGTCAGCTGTGAATGGTTAATTGTCTGTGAAATGCCCCAGGATGTCCTCTGCACTTAACTATTTACATCCACTCACTGCCTTTTTTATTATTTTTTTTCTTTTTCTCTCCCATTTTAGGTTTGTGGCTGTTCTTTTTCTACATCCAGTTCCTGCAATGCTAAAGTCTACAGTGATCCAGTAGAAGCGGTGCAGGACATACCGAATGGATCGACTCTACTTGTCGGTGGTAAGTATACATTTTTATGTTTTATCCAGAAGAAAAGTATGTGCAGTGCTATGGTAGCAGATTATTATTTTCCACTGGTTGTACTTCTAGGCCTCTTGCACATGGGAGTACAGCTGTCCGGAGATGGGACTGAAGTTCAGCAGGGACCGGCCGAGTTGCGATCCATCTTTGGCCGTTTCCACTTGATAGAAGCTGATCTAGCAATCAATTTCTGTCAAACCGTACTGTTGGCAACCTAATATTCAATCAGGGCTGCAGCCAATCGGCTGAAGTCCTGACTAGTGTATTCTGACAGCAGAGGTGTCCCCACTGTCATACAATGGCACAGCAAGGAGGATTCCTCAATCTATCCTCTGATTGTAAATATCCTCCTATGGTGCGCTTTTTACGTGTGTTTGTGCATATTCTTTACAGAATATTTCACTCCAGATCGTTCTGTCAACAAGATTCAGCGTATAAACTTTTACAGTGCCTTAAAGTATCCAAAGGGCCAGTTTACTGCCCTTCAAACTATTTTTGGGGGGGGGGGGGAGAGAAAGAGGCCGGACTGGCCAGTGGGAGTAGAAAATGCCCTGGCATCAGTGGAAGTAAACCATGCCCTAGGCTTTGGTGGTCAGTCGGAGTAAAATAATTATATCATGATGTCAGTGGGAGGAATAGTACCTCATCACTGGTGTCGGTGGGAGAATTAGTTCTCCATTGTTTGTATTAGTGGAAAGAATAGTGGCTCAAGGTCCAGAAAAAAGCAAAGGGCCACAGTTTGGAGACCCCTGTTATAGACCAAAACAAAGTGGCACATAATTGTGAAGTGGAAAAAAACTATGATTTTCAAAATTTTTTACAAATTTGAAAAGTGTGACGTGCATTTGTATTCAGCCCCCCTGAGTCAATACTTTGCAGAACCACCTTTCACTGTAATTACAGCTGCAAGTCTTTTTAGAGATGTCTCTACCAGATTTGCACATCTAGAGAGTGAGATTTTGGCCCATTCTTCTTTGCAAAATAGCTCAAGCTCTGTCAGATTGGATGGAGAGTGTCTGAACAGCAATTTTCATGTCTTGTCACAGATTCTCAATTGGATTTCGGTCTGGACTTTGACTGGGCCATTCTAACACATGAATATGCTTTGATCTCAACCATTCCATTGTAGCTCTGGCTGTATGTTTAGGGTCATTGTCCTGCTGTAAGGTGAACCTCCGCCCCAGTCACAAGTCTTTAATAGACTCTAATGCCGCGTACACATGAGCGCAATTTTTGACCGGACTGGTCCGACGGACAATTTGACCGTGTGTGGACTTCATCGGACCTGCAGCGGACTTTTTCGGTCGAAAAAATGACGGACTTTAGATTTAGAACATGCTTCAAATCTTTCCGACGGACTCGAGTCCAAGCGAAAAGTCTGCTCGTCTGTATGCTAGACCGATGGACGAAAACCGACACTAGGGCAGCTACTGGCTATCAACTTCCTCATTTTAGTCCGGTCGTACGTCATAGTGTACGAATCCATCGGACTTTGGTGTGATCGTGTGTAGGCAAGTCCAGTCGTTAGAAAATCCGTCGAAAGGCCGTCGGAAAGACTGTCGGACCTTTTGTTGTCAAAAAATCTGACCGTGTGTACATGGCATTACAGGTTTTCTTCTAAGATTGCCCTGTATTTGGCTTCATCCATCTTCCCATCAACTCTGACCAGCTTCCCTGTCTCTGCTGAAGAAAAATATCCCCACAACATGATGCTGTCACCACCACTGTGTTTCACGGTGGGGATGGTGTGTTCAGGGTGATGTGCAGTGTTATTTTTTTCGCCACACATAGCGTTTTTTGCTTTTAGGCCAAAATGCAATTTTGGTCTCATCTGACCAGAGCACCTTCTTCCACATGTTTGCTGTGTCCCCCACATGGCTTCTCGCAAACTGCAAATGGGAATTCTTATGACTTTCTTTCAGCAATGGCTTTCTTCTTGCCACTCTTCCATAAAGGTCAGATTTGTGGAGTGCACAACTAATAGTTGTCCTGTGGACAGATTCTCCCACCTGAGCTGTGGATCTCTGCAGCTCCTCCAGAGTTACCATGGGCCTCTTGGCTGCTTCTCTGATTAATGCTCTCCTTGCCCGGCCTCTCAGTTTAGCTGGACGGCCATGTCTTGGTAGGTTTGCAGTTGTGCCATACTCTTTCCATTTTCGGATGATGGATTGAACAGTCTTCTGTGAGATATTTTTTTATAACCTAACCCTGCTTTAAATTTCTCCAATTTTATCCCTGACCTGTCTGGTGTGTTCCTTGGCCTTCATGATGCTGTTTGTTCACTAAGGTTCTCTGACAAACCTCTGAGGGCTTCAAAGAAAAGCTGTTTTTAAATTGCACACAAGTGAACTCTATTTACTAATTGGGTGACTTCTGAAGGCAATTGGTTCCACTAGATTTTAGTTTAAGGGTGTCGGAGTAAAGGGGGTTGAATACAAATGCACACCACACTTTTCACATATTTTATTTGTAAAAAAAAATGTAAAAATCATTTTCCTTCCACTTCACAATTTTGTGCCATTTTTGGTGATGTATAGCATAAAATCCCAATGAAATACATTTACATTTTTGGTTGTAACCTTACAAAAATTTTAAGAGGTATGAATACTTTTTCAAGGCGCTGTGTATTTGATCAGGGGCTGCAGCCAATTGACTGCAGTCCTGATCAGTGTAATTTGACAGCAGATGTGTTCCCACTGTCATATAATAGCACAGCAAGTCGGTGTCCTCAATCTACCCTCTGATTGTAAAAATATACAAATCTCCTATGGTGCGTCTTTTATGCATGTTTACGCAAGGTTTTTACAGAACTTTTTACTCCGGATCGTCTGCCAACAGGATCCAGAGTCTAAACTGTAATGTTCGTGTACAAGGCGGCCCTAATGTTGTTTTGCTCTGCTATTTAAGTTAGAAAATCTTTGGCATCCCAGCAAAGCTAACAAGTAATGTAATGTTTAATCTGATGGTTTTGAAAGTGTGTGTTAACAAAATGTTCCATTGTTGCCTCTGCAGCAAGCAAGGAGAACAGCGATCTGCACAGAACTGACAATACCAGGTCACTCTCCAAATAGGAGTCTGAGGCAGCAGTGTCTTGGATAGCTCACTGCGTATATACAGCTATAGGGCTGTAGACAAAGGCGTGCCTGGGCACTCCTTTGTCTTGGATAGCTCACTGCGTATATACAGCTATAGGGCTGTAGACAAAGGAGTGCCTGGGCACCCTCACTTAGGAGGAGCTACACTGCTATTTATCACAGCAAAGGTAGATTTATTTATTTTTCTGGCTGCTGCTTGGGCACAATTCATCTTTTTAAATATTCTCCACAATATAAATCTTAACTAAAGCCCACTTTATTTGTTCAGAATTTGGACCGGGTTCATGCCTGGGGTCCAGTGCATGCCTGTTCACCGGTTCATGTGCGATTCAGGTCTGAATTTTTTGCCTGAATTCGCACCTTAAACGGAACCAAACGCGCAGAGGACCCTTCTGCAATCTGCTCCGCGGCCTCCCCGGACCTGTGTGGACTGGCTCCATTGAGAGCCGGTCATGCGAATTGGATGCGGGGAGACTGGCATATATGTGAACCAAGCCTTCGTTGTCCAAAGCAGCCAGAAAAAAACGAGCGTGCAATACTGCTTTGCTCTGTAGCCTTCAGTTCACACTGCTGTGGCCTGCGGTACGACTTTGCCAGGCGACTTTTGAGTACGACTTGAAAGCAACTTTCAGGGAATGTCTGGATAATCTTCCTGTAATTTTGCATCCAAATCGCATCAATTTAGATGAGGATCAGACTTGGAGGCGACTTCTATTAAAGTCTATGGGCACAAGTTGGATAGAAGTCGACTTGAAGTAGCACAGGCACCTTTTCTAAAGTCAGAGCGACTTCGCTAGTGCTAATGAAGACTGCTCTTCTTCTCTAACATGGGATTTCACATGTTGCGCAACAAGTTGGATCCCAAGTCGTGGCAGTGTGAACTGAGAGCCTAATTTCTCCTGGCGGTAGGGTGGAGCTGAGAATTCGAGCTGAGATCATTATCACTAAAATCCCTTAAGGTCTGATTGTAAAGTCTACTGTAGATCTAACAAGCTATGTAGTGGAAGGACCCACCTGTATTGAAACCAATTAAAAAGATTGTTTAGGGGTGTCCTATTACATACTTTGTAGGTCTATTTATCACAGGTACTTGTACAGTGTAGCGCTGCCAATTTACACAGTGCTTTACCCATATGTTGCACATTCACATCATTTCTGCCCTCAAGGATTGTACAATTTAACTCGCATTCATACACCTACTAGGGCCAATTTATTTAAATTTTTTTCAAAGAATAGGTGCAGGTACTCCGCCCCCCCCCTTTTTTTTGTTTTTTGTTTTTTTTGTTTATCACCCCTTGTCTCTACCCCCTACCCACCTCTGAACACTGTCCCTTGGTTCCTCCTACCCACCTCCCAGTGCTGCCCTTTTAGAGAACACAGAACCAAGTAAGTAAAGTCATTTGTAAAATGGCTCTTCCAGAAGCCAGCGTCAGTAGGCGCCTAGATCCCACAGTAGCCAGTATCCATAGACCCTCTGGCACACCCCCGCACCCATTGGCATTACATGAATTCAGTGTTGCATGCACAGGAGGTGTCGGAACTGCATTCCTACTGTAAGAAAAAGCCCTGCTTTTTGGTAAGTCTAAAAAATGTATAATGTTTGGCCAACTTGAGAGATCAGAGGCCAGCATGGTATCAAACTTGCCAACAGCTATGGAAAAACTAAAAATCTGTTTTTAAGGCAGCAGAAAAGAGTGTGTAGGCCATCGCTGCTGACCATTCCTTCTGATCTGAATGTCACGCTGATCCAAAAGCTTCAGAGCATTCTAAATTACTGTTCAGAACAAGAATACAGATCCAGGGATCAAAGTGCAATTGATTGCTGTCTTCTTTTTTTTTTTTTTTTTTTTTTTTTGTGTTTTCTATGTCCGTCAGTGTGGAAGTTGGACAGCCAGGCAAGTAGCAATTTTCAGGAGGTGGTTTATTGATGCAAATCACTGTTTGTTTTTTGTGTGTGTGTGTGTGTGTGTGTGTGTGTGTGTGTGTGTGTGTGTGTGTGTGTGGTGTGGGTTTTTTTTTTTCTCTCTGGACTCTACTGTAGTTTTGCCTGCACGTAATTCCTACTAGCAAAATCTGCAATGGATTTAATCCATGAGACTTCCACGAATAACAAATTATTGGGGACAAGATGTTCTGGAGGTCCAACAGACTGTCGCAGATGTGATCCAGCTGTAAGGATTGTGTGGTCTGGTTGTTAGTGGAAGTCTGATAAAATGAAAAGCTTAAAATGGCAAAGCACATATAAGCTACAGTAGCTCAGAGGTCACAAGAGAAAATGTTCCAGAGTTTATCTGTTTATTACTGCTAATCTTCCTATATCCTGATAAATACATTAGCTGATTGTTCCATTTTGATTAAGGGCTTGTTCAGACATATGACCAAGGAATGGTAAGAGCTGGCAGCTAAGCCATGGCCTTCCCTGCTGGCAGAACACGGTGAACACTGTTGGAGGGTATAGCCACTGGCATTGATAACATGGGGGGGGGGGGGAGAATCCAACAGGCTGGTTATACTGAAGTCTATTGATTGATTGGATCAATCTTCAGTACCCTCAGCCTGCCCATAGATGGATCAAATGTTGGCTGTTTCATCGATCCATCTATGGCCGGCTATAGACTTGTATGGGACCTTCCCATGTGCAGGCTGAGGATTGTACAAATATTGATGTATGCAGTATTTGATGGTGGTTTTGTATTTTTTTTTTTTTTTCTTATAGGTTTTGGTCTTTGTGGAATTCCAGAGAACCTCATTGGTGGGCTGCTGAAGACCGGTGTTAAAGGAATCACAGCTGTGAGCAATAATGCAGGGTATGTACTTATTTATTACAGGTATCCATATAGCATCAACATTTTATGTAGCGCTTTACCTATTGTATTTTCGCATCTATCCCTGCTCTAAAGGAGCATCTAAGGTCACAAGCATTTCTACACATACAGGAGGCAGTTAACCTACCAGTATGACCCCTTTCACACTGGCACCACTCTGCGTCAGCTGTAAAGCGCCGCTAGTTTTAGCAGCGCTTTACCGTCATTTTAGCTGTGCTTTTCGCCCACTAGCGGGGCACTTTTAACCCCTGCTAGCGGCCGAAGAAAGGGTAAAATGTGCGCCGCTGCCGAAGTGCTTTGGCAGCACTGCCTATTCATTTCAATGGGCAGGGGCAGTGGAGGAGTCGTGTATTCACCGCTCTTAAGATGCTGCTTTCAGGACTTTTTCTAACATCCTGCAAGCGCACCGCTCTAGTGTGAAAGCACTCGGGTGCTCACACTGGGGCTGCAGGGTAAGCGTTTTCAGGCGCTATTTTTCCGCCACCAGGATTTGAACTGAGAAACCCAGTGCAGCAAGGCACAAATGCTAACCACTAAGCTACTGTGCTGTGTGCACCCCCTTTTTTTTTTTTTTTTTTTTTTTTTAACAAAAGCACTTAGACTGTCAATGTTCCAGTTTTATTTTGTCAACATCGTTACTGTGATGGGTTATATGTAGTTGGTGAACTCACAATTTTTGGATATTTTAAACCAGGGTCCCTTTTTTTTTTTTTTTTGAATGATGTCAGTTTGAGCTAATGAGCCGTGTAGACCTTTTTTCTGGTTTTACATAAAGTAGCTGACCTAGAACGTGTTTTTATTAATAATTTACCACTTGTTCTATACATTAAGTCTTAATGAAGTAACTCAGACAGCTAAAATGAGATAAGATAGGAGGTAAGCGTGAAAGATAGGGCAATAGTCGATAATGAGCTGTTTAAAGAAAGTGGAACGTCCGCCATAAATGGTGCTAGCATTAACTTTTTTATAGTGTATGTAAACTCTATAGTCCAACACAAAGTGGCACATGCTTGTGAAGTGAGTGAGAGGAAAATAATAACCTTCACCCCGGTCTCAAGTCTTTTTCAGACTCTATCAGGTTTTCTTGTAAGATTGCCCTGTATTTGGCTCCATCCATCTTCCCATAACTCTGACCAACTTCCCTGTCCCTGCTGAAGAAACTCATCCCCACAACATGATGCTCCCACCACCATGTTTCAGAGTGATGTGCAGTGTACATTTTCCAGCACACGTAGCGTTTTTGCTTTTAGGCCAAAAAGTTCAATTTTGGTCTCATCTGACCAGAGAACCTTCTTACACGTGTTTGCTGTGTCCTCCACATAGCTTCACTTAAGTTTCTCACATGGAGAGTGGCTCCAAGGTTCATGGCTAATTTGGGATCAAACAAACTTTTTTATTTTCGCAGGTCCTAATTGGCCCTGTCCTGGGCCCTGGATCCCAAAGACTTTGTAGTTCTTTGGGTGGAAAAGTTCTCCATCCCTAGGTCCACATCCTACCTGGTAGCTAGAATACATTTAGTCTCTGCTATCTGCAGGCTATGTGAACTGACTGATGCTTAGGGCCCTCTCTCTCTTTGCTGTTGGAGCTTGCTGCTGGGTGAAAAGCCTGATTGAACGCTGAAAAGGTACAAGAGCTGTCTGTTTTTTGTAAATTCATGGGGGGGCGGCACCCTGTTCATCAGGAACGGACAATAGTTTAGTTAGTGACTTGAATGAGCATATGTTTTGATTGTATTCTATGGTCTTTCTGTAGAAAGCCCTGCTGCTTTGAAACTGTAAGAGTGCAGGACAAACCTACATTAACTGTCCTGGGTGTCCCTGTCTCATGTCTATGTAGCACCCTCTGAGTTAGGTGCTAGGTAAATTTTTAGTTTTTTTTTTGGGGGCTCTTGTGTAATCGGTGGAGCAGTTGCTGATTGTTTTGGACTGCTCTGGGTCTCAGGCTGCAGGCATGACTGCTTCTCCCTGCCTACTGGAAGACGCCAGAACATACTATAGGAGTGGAGCACATTAAATGAGTAGCCTAAATCTTTATGGGTCTTGGCCAATCCTTTGGGAGGTGTGCCCAATAGGTGGCTACAGAGCACATAAATAGTCTGCGGTCCATACCAGTTTGGTTCTTGTCCAGGAGAAGTTCCCATCCTGAAGGGCTGCTGCCCTTCTGGGCAGCCCAGCTGACATTCTACCTGTGTTCATCAGTGTCTTGGCTTTTGCTATGCTGGAGTGCCTGTTTGCTGAGAATCTCTGCAGCTAAAAGATGTCACTGAGGATCTGGTCTGGAGGGTTCACTGGAGAAGTGTCTGGCTAATTTTGGAAAGAGACATCTGTGGACATTGAGTACAGACCTGAGTGCAGGATCTTGGTGACTGTTGCAGCTGCTATCCCTAGTGCAGCCAGACTAGTGCTTGCCTGGCCAGGGACTTTGCTGATTATGTCCCCAGTGCTGTCCATTATTGGGCATTGCCTAGAAAGACTGTCCCACGAATTAGTGATAGAGGATAGTGTGCTCCGGTTGCTGTTCATTGAGTATCCCATGGTTTCTTATGCCCTACCAAAAGCTATTCAGCAATAAATTTTGAAAAAGGCAACCTCTTGACCAGGAGTGGCCAAACTTTTGAAGCACAAGGGCAACTATAGTGACCTGGTAACCGGTCGCAGGGAACAGAGCGGGCAGATGACAGGCTGTGTCCACTCTGCATATAAGTAAACACGGAAACAGCCTCGATCCACCCAGACAGAAGGGAACGGAGCCCCTAGTGCTTTTGCTGCACTATTCACCTTCAGAGTCACCTCCACAGCTTTCCTTCTGCAGTAATTTTCCCCACTGCTAGATGTCCTCGGTCTGTTGGCCACCATCATGACTGCTAGTGCACTCCATTTACAGGTACAAGATATGTGTACACTGTGTCGCTCTAGCTGACAATTACGCTGTTTTGTGCGACATTGCACCCAAACAAAATTGACAACTTATTTTTTTTTTTGCCCACAAATAGATCTTTCTTTCGGTGGTATTTAATCACCTCTGCGTTTGTTTATAATGCAAAAAAATAAAAATAAAATAAAAATAAAGTGTGACAATTTTGAAAAACGCATTATTTTTTACTTTTTGCTATAATAAATATCCCCCAAAAAAGTATTTTTAAAAATGTATTTTTTTTTTCGGGACTGCGACATGGCGGACACATCAGACACTTTTGACACTATTTTGGGACCATTGTAACTTTATACAGCGATCAGTGCTATAAAAACGCACTGATTACTGTGTAAATGACACTGGCAGGGTAGGGGTTAACCACTAGGGGTTGGTGAAGGAGTTAAGTGTGTCCTAGGGAGTGTTTCTAACTGTGGGGGGGATGGGCTTCAAGTCTTATGACAGCGATCACTGCTCCCGATGACAAGGAGCGGTGATCTGTCATGACGCAAGGCAGAATGGGGAAATGCCCTGTTTACATAGGCACTTCCTCGCTCCGAGGCTCCGTGACACGATTGGCAGGAGACCGGCGGACGTCGAGTCCCGCGGGCACATTTGCGATGTACGGGGTGGGCGCGCACCTCTGGCCTGCTATTCCTGGCTCTTAAAGGGGACGTACAGGTACTTCCATGTGCCCACCGCTGCCATTGTGCCGACGTATAACTGCGTGCAGCGGTCGGCAAGTGGTTTAAGGATGTGCTACTGAGGGCTTGTAAGATGCCACCTCATACCGTCTGAGGTCTAGTGGAGTCCATGCCTCAAGGGGTCAGTGATGTTATGACAGCAAAAGGGGGCCTACTCAGTATTAGGTGGGTGGTCATAAGGTTATGGCTGATCGGTGTACAGTATTTGGGGTGATTTTCTTCATTTGCTTTAAAGTGCAGCATTTTATTTCGGACAGCCCAGATTTATTTAGGAAGAGCTGCATTGACAGTGTATAAACTATACTAGGAGATAGGTAGCATGAGCTGAGCAGACTGTCAAAAAGTGTCAGACAGTTGAATGAGACTTTACCCTTGATGGTACAGTAGGTGGTTTGATCCTAACAGCATTCCAGTAGCTGACATCTAGTCCTAGGAGCATTCATTTAAGTGCCTATATAATCATTAACCTGTCATACAGGTCTTCCAATTCTGCTATTGACAGCTCATTTGGATGATAAGATAAAACTGATCTCTAATGCAAATGTTTACCTTGAAGACTAATGACCCCTACTGCTGGCCAGTACTAGATACGCACAGACTGCGAGCCTTTCGCTTAAAGCATATTTCCACTTTTGCAGTCAACTTTGAGAAAATCCTGCAATATGTCTGCATTGCCATTTACACATATCTAAAATGTATCCCCCCCCCCCTTCTTTTTTTTTTTTTTTTTTTTTTTTAATTAGATCTGGCTGACTGCAAGACTTTTTGAAGAATGTCAGAGTGAACTGGTCCCAAGTCTGTCCTCATTAGCACACAATGCAAGAAGCCCAGCCTCTACACCTTTAACTCTTTGTTAGGACAGTCAAGGAAGATCTGCCTACATAGTATAGACTGGGTTAATTATGCCAAACACAGCTGCCAAGCCCTCTTATATCTACCTAGGATTTTTTATTTATTTTTTTCTTGCTGCAGGGTCTTGAAAAGGGCAGCTAAAAAGTTATGCTATGTAAATGAGAACATAACACATTTTAAATGGTATAGAAGTTATGTCATGGGAACAAGGGGACAACCATCCTAAACAAAACTATTACATTAGAGGAAAAAAAAACCTTTTTTTTTTTTTTTTTTTTAGGTGCCAAACATTTTTATAAAACCATTATGTATATGATTAAATAACAATTTGATTGTGTTTTTAAAAACCACACCATCAATGTATAATTTTAAAACAATCAGACAATCCGTGTGGCTTGGACATGGCAGCAGTGAATTAGCGCTACGTGTTTCACCAAAGTATGGCTTCTTCAGGAGTCATGAATACTGCAATAAATGTCACAGGGTGCTCAGAGGAATCCAGAAACTTGAGAAGCTTGTGCATGAAGTAGATCAGCCCAGGGAGGTATGAGGAGGTTTATTTTACTAAAGTCAAATATACTGTGCGCTTCAAGTGCATTTGCTCTAGAGGGGAAACTCTGCTGGTTTCCATCCACTTATACAAGCAAAAATGCTGTTTATTTCCCTTGCGTGCAATTGGGTATTCTTTGCAAAGTGAAGCTTTACCTCATTTACTAAGCTCTAGAGCAGTGGTTCTCAACCCCCCTAGTGCCGTGACCCCTTGATAAAATTTCCCAATATGTGGAGACCTCCAACCGTAAAATTATTTTTATAGCGTGGGTACAGTACAGTATTAAGTATTTAGTATTGTACAGTATTAAAACCCTTATGGTACATTTCAGGATGTACCACTCTTTCTCTTTGGTCTCCTTTCTTTCCCTTTTATCTCTCTCTATCCTAATTTCTTGCCCCCCCCTCCCCCCCCCATCCCTCTTTCTAGCAGTGTTTCTTGTTTCTCTTATTCTTTCTCTCCCTTTTTTATTCCTCCCCCTCTTTTCCTCTCCCTTCCATGTGTTCTCTATTTTTATTCCTTCTCTTACTACTTGGTGGGGGGAATGGGATAAGTGGCAGTGTTGGTGGGGAGTTCTGATCAGCCAACTTAGGTGCTCTTGATCAAGGTCATCTGCTGATCTGAGAACTGTAGTGGGGACCTTTTTAATGGCAACTATAATCCCAGATAGTGTTACTCACTGTGTCTCTGACTCTGCCCCCAGTCATGCCGTGAACTGAATGGGCGGCTGCAAAGAGACTGAGTTTGTAGCTGCGGGCTCCAGGGACATCCCCGCTGGGCAGCTGCAAAAAGACTGGGAGAGCGGTGCAGGCTTCAGGAAGAGCCAAGGATTTGGTGATCCCTGGCAAATCCTCATTTGACTCCCCAGGGGGTCCCGACCCCCAGGTTGAGAACCACTGCTCTAGAGCAAGTGCACTTGAGGTGCACAGTATATATTCCTTTAGTAAATATGCTTTTTTAGTATTTCAGGTTCACTGTTCTAATTCAGTCCATATTTTATGTTTCTGCAGGGTTGATGACTTTGGCCTGGGTCTTCTGCTCAAGACCAAACAGATCAAGAGGATGGTGTCCTCTTATGTGGGTGAAAATGCTGAGTTTGAGAGACAGTATCTACAAGGAGAACTAGAAGTGGAGCTGGTACCACAGGTGAGATGTATTTTCTTTAAGAAGATCTGAGACTTGTAGTAGGATATTCTGTACGTAGTATAGGGCCTCAACTCTAAACAGACTTGTTCAGCAAACTAACCTAGGAGATTCTTGTATATGTGATGCTAAGCTGCAGCCCATGTGGTGATTTGTGGACTCTAGCTGCAGGCCATAACCACTGGGTTGTGGCTACCAGCCACCACCCAGCATTGATTCTCAGGATAAGGAGAGGAGGATCCCTAAAGGAAATCAAGGTTTTTAAAGCCACCAGCCATCCACATTAAGAACCCCCCCCAGAGGATAGTGGATGTTTGGTTTTCCCATGCTGTTACTTTACAGCAGTAAGGTGAGAGGCCACTCCACACAGAGGTATCACTACATGGAATGAAGAGACACCTGCTTGTATCTATTAGTTTGCACGGTTTAAACTGCAGCACTATATTTCACACTTCAAACTCAAGATTTTTTTAGAGACTTTCATGTCACATCTTCACCTCACCATCTAGTGTCATGTTCTTGTATAAGCACTGATTTATTTATCACTCACCTTTTTGTTTATATATGTAATTCGTTTTGTGACGGAAATCATCTGTTACTTATACTAATGTGAGGAATTTGTTAGTTTTAAGTTTTTTTTCATCTGCACTGCCACCTAGTGCACATCTCTTGTATTGTTTGCAGCATTATTATTTTATATCATTTTGTGATGCCCTGCTCACACTTCATGACTGTAAGGTAATTTTTTTTTTTTTTAATTTTTTTTATTGATGACGGTTACTTTTGGCATTTAGCGTGCTTTTAAAAGAAAAAAAAAGTGGTGCAAATTTTAGCTTGCACATGATGGAAGTTGGCAGAGCTTCACCTCATTAGCTAAGCTAAAAAAATTTCCTTGCACAGATTTTTTAAGTCTTAAGATTTTTTTGCACAGGCTTTTAAGTCCTTCAACTGCTGTTGTCACACTGGTTAAGTTATTGCAGCTTGGAGAGGAGCCATTGATGAAGCCATGTGCTCTGTTACAAAGGACACTTGGCTTCTATTCATCACCTTTGCTTTAGCTTGGCAGTTGCTGAGAGCCCTCTACACAGGATGCAGTGTGCTTGTTTATTGCAGGTTCTTTACTAACAGCAATACCTTAGACCTAGAGGAGATGGCTTTTCTGACACCCCCACAATGGCTGCGTACATTTTTCAGTCAGCTTAAACAGCTGTTTGGGTCCTTTTCTGTGGGGTTCCCAGCTGCCTAAAATATACATTTTTCCACCTCGCAGGCTGACAATACGCTATACAATTTTTTTCTTATTCAATTTTCTTTAGATTTGCCTTTAACTATGTAGTACAAGGGCCTGTCTGATTGCATACAAATTGAAAGGGCTTAGGTGTGACCTCATATTATATGGTTTTAGTAAATCTAAAGGAATGTTGTATAGTGTATGGCCGGACTTGCTCGACCTACCTCCACAGGGTGCTTTGACCATACCTGATTTAAGTATATTTTCTGGCTTTCCAGTTGCTCACAGTGCATTAGTGCTTACAACCCTATCGCACCAATTCCTTCACCTTGCTGGAAGCTGTCGTTCTCTGGCAGCCTTATGAAATTTGCTTAACAGAGGCCCAAAGGCTCCTTGCGCTTTAACCCTGTCCATGCTTACTACCCTGAAAGCCTAGAAAATGGGGCTTCACTACGAATCCCTTACCCCTACCAATTTCTCCCCATGCCCCTTTTTATGGCTCAACCCCTCCCTTCCACATTTTTACACCTTTAACTGATCCGGCTGCTTGGGCCAAGTATAAAATTAAGTAGCTGGATCATTTAATTAGGAATCGCGGGTTACTGCCCTTCCCTGCGATGTGTTTTTAAGTTCAACCTCCCTACACGTTCTTTTTGGTATCTACAAATTGCCTTCAATGCCCAGTTCCCATGTCCTCAGATTATTGCCACCTTATAATGGCTGCATTATCTAATTTCTCCCCTCCTCAGGTTTTTGCACTTCTGTGTTTCGTGCAGGCTGCATTTGCATGGGCACTGTAGCCCATTCAAATAAATGGGCTTCTGTGCCTGTGTCTCCACAAAAGTCTGCACATTTTCAAAATAGTGGCTGCAGGGAAATCACATGGCCCCCCCCACACTCTGCAATTTTTACAGGTGTGCGGTTGCCATTCAGAATGAATGGCAACCCCGCGTGTTTTCACAGAGCAACTCTTTTCACTGCGGGTGCAGGAATCGCTGCGATTCTCGCAGCCACACGCAGGAGTGTGAATCAAGCCTTAAAGAGGAGCTCCAGGCTCCCCCCACAAAATAGCTGCTGACTTTTTTTTTTTTTTTTTTATATCTAAGGACACTTGACCTGTCCAGGGATACAGCGATGTCCTCACCCGAGCCAATTCTTCAATCCGCTTCAGGTGCAGATGCCGGCATCTCAAGTAAGGGAAACCGGCAGTGAAGCTGATTTCCTAATACAAATCCGCAAGCCATGCTGTGCCTTGTGAATGGTCCTGTAGTCTTCTGGGACTTGTGATGTGTCCCAGAAGACTAAGGGGGGAGGGGGGGTACGCGATCTTCCAGCTCACATCGCCGCAATGATCTGACCTGAAGTGGGAGCAAGTACCTGTCAAAACCAGGTGCCCGCTAACCTTATCCCCCCCACCCAAAAAAGTGCCAAATGTAGCAGTGGAGGGGAGGAGGCTGCAAACAAGCAGAACTTCCCCTTTGGGTGGAGTTCTGCTCTAAGCAGAAGTGGAGAGCTGACCTCCCTAAGCTGGATGATGAAGATTGATCGGAGTTGTGGGAATTCCCTTGTACTCCTTTTTGGTGTCCTTCAGGGATTAACTGACCAAATTTTAAGATGGAGGTGCGCTCGTTCTCCTGGAGACTTTACATATGTTTTGGTTGTGCCCGATGATTGTCTCCCATTGGCAAAATGTGCTAGCTGAACTAAATAAGGTGGTGCAGATCCCTATTGTTTTGTCGCCTAAATTCTGTCTATTTGGGTTGGTAGAAGAACCAGCTCCTAGGGTAGCCTGACAGACCCTGTTGAGCCTACTACCTTCCCTTTTTCATGCATTAAAAAAAAAAATACATTACACTAAGCTGGAAAAATGGGTACTAACATTTTATAGGTAAAGTTGATCCAGGGAAAATCCGATTGTCTCCCGGATCAGGAAGGGATTTTTTTTTCCCCTGCTGTCGCAAATTGGATCTAGCTTTGTTGGGGTTTGTCACCTTCCTCTGGATCCACTGTAGGTATAGGGTTGTGTATATGGGAATGCATGATATTTTTTATTTAGTTGAACTAGACTGTGTGTGTGTGGTGGGTTTTTTTTTTTTTCTTCCCCACTTTCCAACCTGACTATGTAACTATGCATCAGAGAAATAAATCTGTCCAAAATTTAGGACAACCCCCATTTAAAAAAAAATGTATAATCTCACACAGAGCATCACAAGCTAAATGGTGTGTGGGTTTTTTTTAATCTTTATTCTACTCTAGTGGAGGTACACTTGTAATAAAAAAAAAATCACAGAAATGTAAATGTTTAACAGAGAAATTGTGTTCATTCCCCACCAGGGAACTCTTGCAGAGAGAGTCAGAGCCGGCGGTGCAGGTATTCCAGCATTTTTTACTCCCACGGGTTACGGCACATTAATTCAAGAAGGGGGAGCGCCCATAAAATATAATAAGGATGGAACAGTTGCCATCTCCAGCAAACCTAAAGAGGTAAGTAGAATTTATTTCCCACTTGCTGCTTTTTTTTAAATTTTTTTTTTCCTTGAGCTGCATTTCCCAGGAAGGGAAAAGTATTTCTGAAATGTCTGCTCTATTTCTAGTTCATAAGAGAAGAGGTTAAAGTGGTATAAAAACCCAAAACCAAACACTTAATATTGCATGCATTTACTTTTTTTAGGCTTTTCCCTTTTTTTTATTTGCACCTGCTAATCCGACCAGTAACACAGCAGCTGTATTTATGTCCCCACTCTGGGTTAAGGAGCAATGCCAACACATTTTTGTATAGCAACATCAATCTGGGGCATGTTGGATATACTAGCAGATTTAGATACACTAACAAATTAAAGCCAAATCCCAGCTAATACAGCAACTGTGGTTGTTTTTTTTTTTTTTTTTTTATTTATTTTTTTATTTATTTATTTTTTTGGGATAAAGGTTTTCCAAATAAAATAAAAGCTGATCATTGTAAGTACCCCTGTCAGTGATGGTTTGGCTCAACCCTCAGACTTGCTGACATGATCACAAGGTGAAAGTACGACAGAGCCTAAAATAGAAAACAAATGCAGCTATCACATCTAGAAATCAATAACTGCCATATAATGTTTGCTTATGGGTTTAATACGGCTTTAATATGGTGCAACAGCAAAGGTGCTGGAGGGAAAATGCCGCCCTCTGCTGGGCTGCCATGAGTATTGCCAATGGCCTATTTTTGTGTTTTTTGTGTTTTTTTTTTCTCCACATTCTACCCAAAACTTTTATATAGGGTATGAATACACTTTTAAAGAGTCTTGGGGTTAAGAGTTATATCTGTGTGGGTTTTTTTTTTTTTTTTTAAATATGAATCTAATCAAGCACATTTTTAAAATTGTAATCTCTGAACACTTGTCCTTTGTATAAAGAGTCCTTCCGGTTTACTTGTATTCTGATCAACTTCTAACAGAGGACTCCCTGCAAACTGATATGTAAAACACTTTTTTCATTAATGCAGAAAGCCAAACCATGAACTATATAGTCAGCCTTGACATGGTCCTAATAGTCTGATTCATGTAAACCTTAGAAAGTGATGGATGCATGAGCTAAGCAAGGAGTCCTTGGTGGATGAGGTGGTGGTTGCAGCATCCTAGAAACTGCTGACTCCCCTGGGTGTCATGCTACTGGCTCTTCCATATGGCAATGGACCTGGAACTATGAAGGCACCATCCTAATGGGAGGTCAATTAACCACAACTTGAGAAAACCCCTACCAACCTCCTGGAGGAACCCTCGGGTTACATGGAACACTGGTATAATACAAAAGATAGTGCAGCGCTGGATTATAAATCAGTATAAAATGTCCATGAATGAACCATAAGTATCAACGGTGGTGCAGAGTGCTTCATGCAGATCCAAAGTGCTCTTAAATCAGTGCTCCCCCTCCTTTTGTAAAAGATACCCGCTCTTTTGTAAAAGATACTAAACACATTATCCACATTTTAGAGTCCCTCCCACTCACTTCTTCATGTGTATTAATTACAGCGGACGTTAGTTCCCTTTACACGATCATTAGCCATGAGGATGCGCTAACCTCAGTACAGTGGGCATTCGGATCAGCTGAGCTGACAAAAAGACAAAAGAACTTTATTCTGGATTGTTTAAGATTCTGTTTAGCCAAAAATTATTTTTGGTACAACAGACGGTTTTTCCTCCAAACAAGGGGAGTGGCAATGGGGGCCCGTTTTGCTCCCAGTGTTGCCAACTTATTTATGGCACACTGGGAGGAAGAAGTGATTTACAAGAACACACCCCCTGAACTCATCTGTTACCAACGGTATATCGATGATATCATTATGATTTGGAACGGTGACCGATCGAACCTTGACACCTTCATGAAAAAATTAGATGAGAACAATAGAAATATTATTCTCTCCTGGAATGTGGGAATCGATCATGTCACGTATCTAGATCTCGATATTCATCTAAAAGATAACGGGTTAGAATTAAGAAACCACTTCAAACCCACTGATCGCAATGCGTACATCCCCCTTGGCAGTTGCCACCATTTACAATGGTTGTGCAACATTCCCAAGGGACAATTTGTACGCATCAGGCGGAATTGTTCACAAGAACAGGAGTATCTTGTACAGTCTGAAATTCTATCAACACGTTTTGTCCAAAAGGGATACAACAAATCAGACATTATGAAACATATTGAGACTGTCCGCAAGTTGGATAGAACTACACTTGTTTCTAATGGTCCTAAGGTTAAACAAGACAATACAGGGAATTTAAGGATCGTTTTGGACTATAACGTCCAATACAAGAAATTCGAAAAGATTATTCGGAGGTATTGGCCCATTTTAAAGCAAGATAAAACGCTTGGCCCTGTCCTTCCTGAACGTCCCCAGTTTGTCTACAAAAGGGCCCCCTCCCTCAGAGATAAGCTAGCCCTGGGGGTTATCGATCCACCTCTTGCTTCCGAAAATAGGTTATCTAACCTCTTGACAGGTTTTTATGCATGTGGACGTTGCCCAGCCTGTAAACAAGCTAGGGGGAATATTAAAAAACGTAAAGAATTTACAGCTACAGCAACAAAGAAGACATATCGGATTAAAGATTTTATCACATGCTCCACCACAGGGGTGGTTTATATTATGGAATGTGAATGCGGCTTACAATATGTTGGTAGAACGTCTCGCCCTTTGCATGTCCGCATTGGTGAACACATTACTAACATTAAAAAAGGATTAGACTCACATAATGTCTCCAAGCATTTTAAATTATGTCATAAGCGCAGTCCCGCCAAATTGAAATTTTGGGGAGTCGAAAAGGTTACACCCCATTGGCGAGGGGGTAACTTTATAAGACAATTGAGCCGCCGGGAGTCTTTCTGGGTGTATGAGACCCGTGTGGGAGTACCAAAGGGGCTCAATGTTGAGTTCGATTTGAACTGTTTCATTTCTGACAGATAGTTTATTTTAACAGGGAGGCCTTTATGTTTTTACATTTTTATATATTTAAATATCTGGGACTTACTGATTTGTTTTTGTGTATGATGACTGTGTTGTAAAAGGTGGCTGCAGGGATGAGTCTTATTTATATTTATTCATTTTTATTCTTATGGTGGGGATTTTTTTCATCATTATTATATTTTTTTCATCATCATTTTTTCATATTTATTTTATTTTAGCTATTATATTTTGTCCTTCAAATTTATCTTTTTTAACAGTGACAATATGGGATCATGTTTGTTGAACTAGAATTGCCCAACGCAATGGTGCTGATTGCATTAGCGGTTTCGGGTATTGCTTGTGCCTTTTAGAAGACGCCACCTAGTATCACTATCCCTTCTCTGCTTACACTTCTTCTTAGCTGCAGAGGGATTGGTACCATGTGACATATTTCATCCTATTATAGCTCACGCAGTCTCTGTTTTCAACCGAGAAGGCGGTACCTATTGACGCAGGCGATCATGTGACCGGAAACCGCGTCATTATGATGACGCGATCGCGTCAGGGTGATGTCTCGACCGCGCTGTAGTTTCACAGTGAGGGACGCCCCTGACGCGGAAGGATGTTGTTTTCATTAGACCTAGCGAGCCACGAGTTCGAAAGGCGGGACACGGGGATGGTGCGTCATAGGTTATCCCAACACGCCCCCGTTATGTGCAACAGCCAATTAAAGTTGTTGGATCCCCTTCCTGTCTACCTAGGAAGGGGAAGTGAATACAGAGGGATAGCCTTGCGGCCTGGCGTCGTGACATCACGACGCCGATCGCCATGGCAACCACTATTAACAATGCACCCTACTCCTGAGTCGAGCGTTTTAATTGGATGAGCGCTACTCAGGAGTAACTAATTAACAGATGATATAAACAGGGGGCCTGTATATTCAATACTGACTACACCTAAGGATCCATTGACCGCTGAGGAAGTCCTCCGGACGATACGCGTGCGGATTGGTTACATCCTGGTTTAGACGCCCCTGCAGCCATCTTAGACTGTCATCTGTAAAATTGTCATGCGCTTTTTAGCCTAGCACTGGCCATAGTGCTAATTTTGTGAGTACCAGTTTTTTAATAAAGGAATTGTTTTTAATAGTATACAGAGAGCACTATGCATTTTTTTTGTTCATTCCATGCATACCGAAAAGTTAAGTGGTGATCCCTATTAAGGAAGAGGTCCCTGCCTTCCAGCCAAGATATTACCCTGACCACCATTCGAGTGGTGAACGCCTATCAGACCTTCCTGTTAGTTCAGGGGTCCCTTTAACAAGGTGAGCGGTTTGACTGAAAGGAGGGGGAGCACTGATTTAAGAGCACTTTGGATCTGCATGAAGCACTCTGCACCACCGTTGATACTTATGGTTCATTCATGGACATTTTATACTGATTTATAATCCAGCGCTGCACTATCTTTTGTATTATACCACGTGAAAGGATTTATATATTTGCCTTTAGTGTTCAGCAGCTTCGTTTTATCTGAGGGTTTTTGCGCTGACTGTCTGTCTCTTTGTAAATACATGGAACACTGGTTGAGAATGACAGGTGGAGGGTTACAGTAGTGTAGCGCATAGCAAGGATAAATGCACTTTAAAACAAAAACCACTTATCCTTTTTGCCCCGTTCCTCTAACCAAACATAACCCACCCTCCCCATCCACAAAGACATACTTACCGTAATCCGATGGCCACAGCATTCCTTTGGTGTTGGTGTACATTAGCACCTCATAGACTTCTAGGAGGCTATCTCTCTAGGTCTCTGGCCTCAGGACATTGCCCACCAGGTATAAAACATACAAGCCTTTTGTGATGGAACATTTCTAAATTGCACAGGAACATATTGGTTGCTATGATGGCTTTAAAGTTGGTCTGTCTTTTCCAAGGTCCTCAAACAAAAGCCCAGCTTTTCATACTAGCATTTGAATGCCACCACAGCATTTGGGTGATATTGATAACGATGCACACCCCTACAGTCTACCAGTGCCGAATATTAGCTGGGAGATACACCATGTCACCAAGCTGATATCATCTGCTGGTTGCAGTAAAATGACGAATTACTTTTATGTTTGCCAGTGACCCACATGCTGCCCAGATCCCCCCAATCCAGGAAAATACCTTCACAAAGCTCGAATTGGGATTTACAGAATCTGTTTGTGGCTGACAAATGTGATAGACAGGCATTCCTCTGATCACTTAAAAACTAAACCCATGCATAGGCCAGTTATTTTCTTTATGCCCATGTGGCCTGTTGTGCTTGCAGGGACATTAGTCTACTTCTCCTTAACATGCCTCTTTGTTCCCCAAGATGAGCTATGTAGAACCCCCAATATCTGATGTGAGCTGACAAGTCTGAAGTAGCTGCCTTTTTAACTGTATAAATGGTTTATGTAGGGTAATGGTGTATGCAGTGGACCACAGGTATAAAAGGCATGCATTTTAAAAATGATTAATAAAATTTGTCTGTGTGGGAATACTATAATATTATTTATTATTATTATTATTATTATTATTATTATTATTAATTATTTTTTTATATATTTTTTTTTTAATTTTTTTTTTTTTTTTTTTTTTTTTTTTGTGCCCAAGACATTCTCTTTGCAATGAAAGCAACAACTTTGATTAAAGAAGCCATGCAGTATCATCCAGACCTCTATTTCCTCACACCCTGTTTGATCCAGGATTTTCATATGTCTGTGGAAACCTGTTTTAACAATGCAGTACAGTAAAAGGTGGACACCTGTCTAAATGGCATTTTAAAATCTTTCTGTGCAAAAAATAAATTCACATGTTTTGCCAATAGATGGTGGTATGGACATGCACACTGCTCTCTGCAGACGACGGTTGGACACTTTTTTTTTAGTCAGTTGGCACCAGATGTCTTACTCTGTTATTGTGCAAATAACCCCAGAGTAATTCTGGAGTTGAGCTGCCATGGTCTGTATCCCTTGCAGTCCAAAAAGTAGCAGCTTTATTTTTCCCTTTTTTTGATTATTTTTCCTTTTTTGTAAATTTTTTTTTTTTTTTTTTTCATTTTAATCTTCAGATTTACCCAGAGACCATCATCTGTAACATACTTTGTTGGCTTTATGGTAAAGCTTCATGAGTGTGTTTGTTTTTTGTTTTTTTTCTTGCAATACTATAGTATTCAGCGTGGTGCATTTTGGTTTCAAAGACCTATTCGCACAGTGAACCAAAATGTCCCTGATCTCCTTCTGAATGCTTAAAGTGTATCAAAACCTCAAAATAAATTTTTTTTTTTAATGTATTGCAGCTTGCCAGTCCTTAAATTTGGCTGCGTTTTTTAGTACATATTTTTTTTTTTTTTTTTTCAGGGGAGGTGTTTTGTAGTCTAGAGATAGCAGGGTACAATTCTAACTAATGGTCCAGGGTCAGAGTACAGGAAGTTAACATCTGGCTGGATGAACTGCTATTTTCTTTGTACGTGTTGGACGGATCCTGTATAATAACGCTTTCAGTTCTATATTTAACAGACAAAAAGCGAGCAAATCAGATACATTTTACTTTTACATACAACTTAAACCGTATAAACTCAAACAAAAATTTCATAATTTGGAGCTTTGTGCAGACCATTCCGAACAAATCTTTCAAATATCAGACATTTTGTATTTTGTGATCCGATAGTGCCACCATTGTTTTCCAAATTCGACCAACCAAGCCTTCAATTTATACCTAATGTTGCTACAGAAATTAATTTTCGTAGCTGGGAATCTCCTTTTTCTTAAGCACATTTTTCTTTTTCGTTAAAGGTGTGTGTTTTTTTTTTTTTTGTATTTTTTACGATTCTCCCATCATTGATTAGAAATTAGTTTGCTCAAACAATTTCCAACATGCCCGATCACTCAAATCTATGTATGACCGCACGGAAATCATCCGTTGCTGCAGCCCACTAATGGTGCAAAATTCGGACGAAAGTTCTTAGTTTCGATTTTCTAAAGAGAATCCTTTCCAAATTTGACCTATGTATGGCCAGCCTTGGGGTCTCTGGATGTGGTGGATTCGTTTTTCAGGCTATGAATCTGTTTAGCAAGTGCAGACATTCAGAGCCTTTCTCTCTTTTTACTGAGAGCTTAAAGTGATTGTAAAGTCTTGTTTTTATTAACCTCTGTGCAAAATACACTGCACAGAGCAGCCTGGATCCTTCTCTTCTTCCGGTCCCTCTTCGCTGCTCCTGGCCCCTGCCACCTCTCTCCTGCTTGGCTCCCACAGCTTTCAGTCAGTTAGCCAATGGCACTGCTGTGCTGTCTCAGCCAATCAGGAGGGAGCGTTCCAGACAGCCAAGTGACTCGTGGACAGAGGGGGCTCAGGTGAGTATTAGTGGGATGTTGGGGAGGCTTCTACACACAGAAGTGTATATATATATATATATATATATATATATATATATATATATATATATATATATATATATATATATATATATATATATATATATATATATATATATATATATATATATATATATATATATATATATATATATATATATATATATATATAAATATATAAAATTTTTTTTTTTTTTTTTTTTTCTTTCCTGCAACAACGATGGGCGTGGAGTGATCCCTGCCAGGAGAGCACATTGATTAACGTTAACGGCTACAGCCGTTGGCAGTAATCCTATGCCAAAAATCCAACATGTTGGTTGTGCCCAAGTTGATACAATCAGCCTGCCCATAGATGGATAAACTCTTAGCAGGTTCCTGACATTCAATTAATCTGTGGCTTGCTTAACGAAGCTCAAACAGTCCAATCTTTGTTCTGTAAACTGCTAATCTCCCCACTCATGTAATGAAGATGGGTAGACATGTTTTGAGGTCCACCCTGGATGACAACAAAGTGTCCCATTCGTTGTTACAGTGAAGTGAATGTAGCCGTTCCAGTGCAAGAAATGCTTACAGAATTGCCAGGTGAAAATAAAGGAAATAAAAGTAAAAACAAAACAAATGTAGCCAAGCCAATTAAGGATTAGTAAACTGCAATGTATACATTTTTGGGTTTTAGGTTTAGATAACCATCCCCCTATACACACTCCTAACTAAACCGTTAAAGGGGTTGTAAAAGTATTTTTTTTTTTTTTTTTGAATAATAAACATGTTATACTTACCTCCACTGTGCAGCTCGTTGTGCACAGAGTGGCCCCGAACCTGGTCTTCTGGGGTCCCTCGGCGGCTGTCTCAGCTCCTCCCCGCAAGAACTAAATACCTTCATGCAAGCTCTCTCACATGGTGTTTAGTTCTTGCGGGCGCGCTCCCGTGATACAGCCGGCGGCTATAGCCGCCGACTGTATCACTCGACCCCGCCCCCTGGCGCGCTATCGGCTGTGATTGACAGCAGCGCGAGCCAATGACTGCGCTGCTTTCAATCCATCCACTCTAGCCAATCAACGGCCAGGCTGAGTGGCGAAGAGGATGTCTGGAACAAGCGCGGAACTTTTGAGGGGTCAGGTAAGCAAAACAGGGGGGCTGTGGGGGGCCGGCATTTGTAGGATGTTTTTTCACCCTAATGCATAGGATGCATTAAGGTGAAAAAACATGAACCTTTACAACCCCTTTTAAAACTCCTCAGGCTTTTCAGGCGAGAAATGCATTTTTTTTTTTTTTTATAAATGCAATTTGCCTGGATGTTTTGGTACTTCTGAGTCAACCCTGAACAAGCAAGCAGTTAAAGAAAGTTGAATTTCTCTGCTTGTGGCCAGCCACAATCATCATATGTAATCGATTCCTGTGCGAACAACCATGAATGGATGTGGCCACCGACAGCTTGTCATTGGGTATATGCAGCTATCTGCTCACAGTTGTCACACCCCACAGCAGGGATCAGTAGATTCTCACCGCTGGGATTTCCCCTGTAGGTAAATACCTCATGAGAATCTGTGTTCTTAAGCCAATGCCACATAGAGCCAAATCTCTCATTTTTAAATGTATTTCCTGTGATCCTACTGTAATATCTTTATTCTACATTTTCCAGTGAAAAATCAAATTGATTAAAATCACCCTAAATATTTAACCACAGGAACATGTACTCCTGTCTGACTTGTTCAAGCCATTACATTTTTAATTTTTTTTTTTTTGTATTAAATCATGTAAAGATTGCAGTTAAAGACCATCAGAATTCACTTTGCAGTAATAATGAAATTTAGAAGATGACTTTTTTTTTTTTATTTAAAACGAACTAGGGAAATTAGGATTATAAAAAAAAAATAGTGAACTTGAAAACCTGTTAAGGTGGTACCGTTCAATAGAATTTTAATAAAATAACAGGGGGTTAAGTCCCATTAAGTTGCTGTCTACTTGTTATAACTAGATAGATGCAGTAGACTATACTCTGGCCATCGCTGGTTTCCTTTTTGGAAAGGTCACCAAAGCATGTTCTTGGTTACTATGCTAGCCTACCAGTAACTAAGATGACAGAAAGGGAACTTCTATTACTAAGTTTTTATTCAAGGTAAAGGTTAATCTGTCTTGTAGGACACTGTTAGAGTTGATTGGTTGTTGAAACCTTTTGTACATTTATTCTTTTAACAATACATTTTTATTGCAAGTCTTTAATCAACAATACCGATTATCATTCACGTTAGTCATTTGTAACCAACATAGTTACATTGATTCATAAATATAAGAGTATAATACTTGTTAACCTGTACCAGTCTACCCCTAATGGGTTCAAACTGTAGGCATTGACAGGCCTCCAAGTAAACTAGAAATTTCACTCCAAAAAATGAAAACTAAAACAAAACTTGCTAATTAGATTAATAAAGTGGGTCCAAGATGGTAGACTACATTGGAAATATGCACATATGACTTGGGGATAATTTACAATTTGTACTCTTAAGTATTTGGATGCTCTACGATGAGATCCATCTATTCAAATTCCTTTTGAATGTGTTGGTGGAGTAGTTTCTATAAGCAAGCATAAGTTCATACTGAGCTTGGATATTTAGGCTGGCTATAGCAGTCGATAAGTTGGGTAAAACCCTGGATTTCCAGTGGCTGGTTAGTGAGCCTTGCTGCTATTAGTGTGTGAATTACTATTGTTCTAAATATTTTAGGGTATATGTCCAAATTAGGACCTAGTAAGGCTGTGGCCAGGCTGAGTTTAGTTTCCTGTAAGATCTACTATAAAGGAGGCTCTTGAATTCCAGAAGCTTTGCAGATTTTTACAGCTCCACAATATGTGCAGGTTGCCTGTCTGATCATTACATCTCCAGCATATGTCAGATGTGGAGGGATACATTTTTTGATAATTTATATGGGGTCAAATACCATCTCTTTTTTATTTTTATTTTTTTGTACATTTATTCTAATGAGCTCCCTCTTCTAGATCAAGGAGTTTAATGGCCGTCACTTTGTTATGGAGACTGCGATCACAGGAGACTTTGCACTAGTAAAGGCTTGGAAGGCAGATCGTGCTGGTAATGTTGTTTTCAGGTAAGGTTTCATTTTTAAAGTGTGTGTGTGTGTGTGTGTGTGTTTGGGTTTTTTATTTTTATTTTTCTTTTATAAATGCAAAGATGGATTTTGGCAATGATGGAGTACCTACATTGCCTGTTTTCCTTTTTTATCCAGTCCTGTGCTCCAGGATGGGTTAAAGCAATGGTCATCAACCCTGTTCTCAGGGCCCACTAACAGGCCAGGTTTTATGTATTACCTTGGGGAGATGCAGACAAGAATACTGCAATCACTGAGCAGCAAATGATATCACCTGTGATGTATTTCAGTTATCTTGTAAACCTGGCCTGTTCGTGGGCCCTGAGGACAGGGTTGATGACCACTGGGTTAAAGCATTCCTGAGATATGCGATTAAGTCCCAGTCCAAAAGCTTTCTCGGTTGCTTTACTTGTGATGTGGACACATGTGCCTACTATGTTTTGCACACTGACCAGTTCACACAACGCCCTGTGCAGTGTCTGCATCAGTTGAGCTGACGTCGCCACATCAATGTGATCCACCCAAAGAATGGATGTGGTTAATGTATTTATATATTTCTTACCTGTCTCTTTCAGCCCAACTCTTTACTCTGGGTTAATTATTATAGGCTGTTGCACTTTTGCAAAACAAAATAATGCTCAAAATTTGGTGAAAACCATGACAAGAACTTCATATCGCAATATAATGCAAAAAGTCAAATTCCGGAAAGGCAGGCTGTACACAGTGCGAGTGGTTGCAGGAAAGAAATGTGCATGATTCCCCCATCAACACATTCAGTGCTGACAGGGGAATCAGCCATTGTCCTCTCCCAGTGGGGGGGCTGGAGAAGCCACCCCAGCCAGGAGAAGATCGTGATTAGTGGTTATAGCAGCTGCTAGCAATAATGGCAAGAGTTCCCCATGACTAAGCTCTGGGGGGGGTGGAGCGAAACACATTGGGGGCATGGCCTGATCGGAGTCCAGGCTGAGGCTGCCACTCAACTCATTTCTGTAGGACACTATGGATGTGTGGCATTCAGGGGTCACTATTTTGTCACAAGAAAATCCTGCAGGCTGGTTGTACCCAAGTTCATCGATCAACTTGGTACATTCAGCCTGACCATCAATGGTTCCAATCTCGGCCGGTTCCTGCTGAACCAGCTGAAATTCAAACAGTGTATGGCTGGCTTAAGCGCATATGCGTTTGTATGCTTTTTTCAATATGCTTTTGGTGCATTTTTCTGGCTAGTCAAAAACAAGCAGTGTAAGTCCCTCCTGCGCTCAGATGTGGTGCCTGGGAATGTGTGTCTCCCTCTTTACACTTGCCCGACTGATACGTGTGATGCCAGAGGTCTTGCTGCCCTCTCAGGAATTGTGAGCATCCTTCCAAGCACTGAAAACGGACAAAAGAGGGCACCGACCTAGTGTATTACCAACATGACCATTTTTGTTGAAAGGTAAAAAGTAATCTACTTGCAAACTCTTAGCAAGACTAGGCAAGACAATGGTACAGACGGGACCAGCTCAAGATCCACGGTCCTCAGCCAGTGGTATGGTAAAGCCTCGAAGCATCCAAAGGCGGATGTGTTTCGAGGGCCGGGCCCTCCTTTCTTTTTTCAGAGCCATACTCGACCCTTGAAATGCGTCAGCCACTGGTGGAAGACTGTGGATCTTGAGGTTGTCTCGTCGGCACCATTGTACATGCCTATGCTTGCTATGAATTTGCAAGTATTCGACCATTTTTTTTGAAAACATAAAAAATAATGTTGGTGATGCACTAGGTCGGTGCGCCCCCTTCTGTTTTTTCGTTTTTCTGGATTCCTGATTTTCAGTATGCACCTGTGAAACTTGGACATGGGCAGTGTGGGTGCGTTTTGTGTTTCCCTTCATTTCAATAAGAGGTGCATTTTTTTTTTTTTGGGGGGGGGGTGTGCTTTTTAAACGTGCACAAAAAATGCACCACACGCACAGCTCATTGGTGGGAAGAGTTCAGAAGGATAGATTTTAACTTTCAGTAAGTTTTTTTTTTTTTTTTTTTTTTTATTTATTTATTTTTTATTCTATTGGAAAAACACACGCCCTAGCATAAAACTTTTTGAAATGGCCAGAAGTTGTTTCACAGCAAGAACGTAAAAATTGTGATTACCTCTAGAATGGGATTTTTTAAGGCACTTTAAAGAAGAAAAAATACATATATTCAAAAAGTTTTATTAGTACAAAAACATCAACATGATAAAAAGTTCCCAGTTGGGAAACAAGACAAAGAAAACCCATGTACATGTATCATATTGCACAATGATCATCTAAAAGTGGTAACACCCCACTACACATAGTTATACCATCCATACAAGTTGCAAATAATGGGTAGTGGAAATAACCAACGCGTTTCGAAATGTGTATAAATTCTATTCTTCAGGGACTAATACCACTTCTGAAAGTATAGAGTATAAATGCAATTTAGAATCCAAATATGAATATCATATAGAGAATATATATATATATATATATATATATATATATATATATATATATATATATATATATATATATATATATATATATATATATATATATATATATATATATATATATATATATATATATATATATATTTATATATTTTTTTTTTTATTTTGAATGCTTGCCTCACCAGAGATCACCTAATCCCCGTAGGGGATTATTCATACTTGACTTTTAATTATCATGAATTTTTATGAATAAAAGTACAATTCAGTAATGTTAAATAAGTACTTTAAAAGTAACCCATATAAATTGGACACAGAAAATTTATAATATTAAATAAAGTATAACTTAACTTAGAGCCCTTTCACACTGGGGCGGGGGGCGGCGTCGGCGGTAAAACGCCACTATTATTAGCGGCATTTTACCGTCGGTATGCGGCCGCTAGCGGGGCGAGAAGGGGTTAAATACCACCGCAAAGCGCCTCTGCAGATTTCAATGGGCAGGAGCGGTATACACACCGCTCCGAAGATGCTGCTGGCAGGACTTTTTTTACCGTCCTGCCAGCGCATCGCTCCAGTGTGAAAGCCCTCGGGGCTTTCACACTGGATACACAGCAGCCGCACTTTCGGGTCGGTTTGCAGGCGCTATTATTAACGCAATAGCGCCTGCAAACCGCCCCAGTGTGAAAGGGCTCTTACAGTAACAGTACATATGCTGCACATTGCACAATAATTAATAATAAAAAACAAAATATAAAAACAAAAAACAAGTATAATAAAAAAATGCCAATGACTAGGAGCCTAGTGGACGTACAGCCCTTTCAGTAGACGTACAGTATTTGTTTACTTTATTTGTTCAAAAAAAGAAAAACCATAAAACAAGACAGTGGGTGCACGGCCTGTTTTACACATCATACTACTAAGTTGTCAGGTCAGTTCTGTATCACAGCTTGTTGTAAACGTAAATCAGCTTCCAGTCCACGATACATCATTATTCATATCACATAATGGGAGTGGGACAACTGGAAAACCCAACAGGCTAAGGTGTTTCAAGGACTTGCCTCTTTCTTAGAGCCAGAGCTCTAAGGAAGGGGGTTAGCTCGGCAGCGGGTGTGTGTGACCCCCTGGATGGGTTCATCACACAAAATCAGGCACAGCAGACAGCGTTGCAGGTGAAAAAAAAAAAACAAAGGTGCAGTTTATTTATGCTATATGCAGTGAAAAAAATATAACAGCAAAACAAAAAAAAACATGAAAAGAAATCCTGGTCAGTTTGACCGCTTACTACAAACGTAGATTCTCACAACTGGGTGCAGCCTTGTGCTGCCCCAATTCCTATCTCTCTTTTAGAAGTTTGCCACACAGGCGTTAACTCACCGCACAGGACAGATACCACACTCCCCAGTCTACACACACAGAACTGGTTTTTATTATTATTTTATTTTCAACTTAAATGAGAACTAATTTACCTAAGTTCTCTCACTAAGATGTTAGCAGCTGCATGTGTGATAAAACTGTATGTATATGTAATATGTAGCTGCGGGTTATATACATAGTCATACAGTATACCGCACTGTGTGCGGGGTATGGGCGGAGACTTCCCGGAGCAAAGACTAGTCTACAGTCTGGTCTACAGCATCGGCACTCAGCCAATCGCAGCAATCAATGTAGACTAGTCTGTGTTTCTGGAAGTCTCCGCCCATACACAGAACACTGTGCGGTCTACTGTATGTAGCCAGCCACAGATACAGAACAGATATACATGCAGTGGGCTGACAGCTTAGGGAGAGACATAGTTTGTCTCAACAAAAAACTATATGCACAGTAGTTCAAAAGCTGGAGTTCTCTTAAATTGAAGTGCAAAAAAAAAACTGTAGAACTACAATAAACAACCAATGGCACAACTAGACAATTGGAACATACTATGTTCCAATTGTGTCCAATAGCACTGTCTGAATATGACAATTAATTTACTATGTTCAACATGGTAAATGAATTGGACTGTGCTACTGATTTTCTAAATCCATTTCAGAGTAAAAGTGGCAGATTTCACTTTAAGTTCAGCTTTCTCACAGGAGAGACGGTTTCTCTTCTCATCAAGAATATGAGATGCTAGACTGAATAGTCTCTCACTCTCTGTACTGGTGCTTGGGGCAGATAAATATCTGCGTGCAGTCTGTGCAAGCAAAGGAAAACATTGTTTGTTGATGTGCCAGTACTCAAGGAGATTGTTGCTTCTGGCGATAGGCTGTTCAGCTAAATAAATCTCCAGCTGTTGGGTAGCTGCAGTTGTTGTGGCACTGCTATGGATCGGGGTGTGTTCATGTAAAATTCTTCAAACATATCAGATATCGAGGGAGTGTGTTCCTTTTTCACCTGTATAAGGCGGTTTGGTATACTTTCCTCTGTGCTACACCTCGAAACTCCTTCCCCAGATGCTTCCATCACCTCCATTTTGTGCCTGTATCATTTCCCGTGCACGCTGCTTTTTCTCCACATTAAAAAAAATAATGCTCTTTAAATCAAGTATCTAGAGCTGTTGCAATGCAGTACAGAGGGTTGGACTCGGTGTCTTGAACCCGGTTGGTAATGGCCTCCAGTAGAGTGGTTTTAGCCGTTTTTACGCCATGGTCTGTTTCTGCCTCTTTTCCTAGCAGACGCTTCAGTGCAGCAATCAAGGGAATAACTTCAGCAATGGAAGCATTAGCTGAGCTTATTTCTTTTGTTAACGTTCAAATGGAGATAGAAAAGACAAACTATTTTCAACTAACATCCACTGATGTGCGCTCAATGTTGCTGGCAGCTCGTAATCTGCAGTGTATGCAGCTAAAACACGCTTTTGTTCAAAAAGACTTTGCAGCATATTGTAGTTGCTGTTTCAACGAGTGGCTACATCTTGCTGCAGTCGCTTTGGTGGCATTCCAAACTGTATCTGCAAAGCTTGTAATCTGGAATAAGCAAGCGGAGAATGCTTAAAGTGACCCACAATTTTTCTTCCTTTTTGTTACGATATCAGATATGGTGCGCTGACTCAGCAATCCTTCATTCACAGCCAATTGCAGCGTGTGTGCCATACACGGTATGCTTTTAAGTTCACTGTCCTCCATTGCCTTTGCCATGTTTCGCGCATTATCTCGGCTGCTGCAGTATGTGATCCAACAAACTCACGTGTGTTAAGTCAGATGATTTGCAATTGAAATTTGTCATCTATCCACTGTGCTGTCAGGCTAAGCATGCTCGTTGGACTGACGTCTGAACTCCAAATGTCGGTAGAAAAACTGATTGCTATGATGTCGGTAGTCATGAGCTCATGAACGTGCTTTCTAACACTGCAAAACAATTCTAGTAGACGGGTATCTGCAAAGTAGCGTCTGCTTGGTAGTGTGTAACGCGGCTCACTATGTTACATGAGCCTACGGAATCCAATGTCCTCCGCAACAGAGAATGGCTGGTCGTCTAATGCAATAAATTCCATAATTTTATCTGTAATGTCGCGAGCTTTGGGACTGTCACTTGTACATTTTTTAACCTTTTCAGACTGTGGCCACAGATGGTGTTGAGCCACTTTTTGGAAGCGGTACTGTTTTCTTGTATTCTGTGTGCTGAACTGGATGGCGTGTTTTTCAGATGGTGTATCAAACCTGTTGAAAAATGCCTTGGCACTGTACCCCCTCTTGAAATTTCTGCTGAGCAAAGACTGCATATTGCAAATTTGGGGTCTTTATCAGAGACGGTAAAATATTTCCACACTGCAGACATGGTCCACCTTTGCTGGTAGCGTAGAAGAATAGCATAGAATGATCAATAGTGGGAGTGAAATCTGAGGGGGGGAAAAAGACTAAAATCAATCTAAAAACTAAACCCCAGGCAGCTATAGAATTAAAAAAAAAAACCTAACCACCAATTTTTTTTTTTTTTTTTTTTAACAGTGCACCTTTCATTGCCATGCACTGCAGTACATCTGATTTGTACCAAAGAATATATTGAATTTATTGATTTGATTGCATGCTATTTTTTGAGATATAAATATTCAGTATTATATTGCTGCATAGTGCACACTATCATGTTTAAATAATTCATGTGCTTGTCAATCTAAATTGACGGCCCTATATAAGTACATTTAAAAAAAAAAAAAAAAAAAAAAAAATTAGCTGGCCTGTTAGTTTAGTAGTAGAAGAACTAATAGAACTAACTGTAATACTACAAGTACATACAACTGAATATCTCTCTATCTCTATATCTCGTTTGTCAGTATTTAAAGAGAATTCTCACTGGCGAATAGTAGTAATAGTAGCCGTCCAGGAGGGACAGTGCCTACTCTCCAATGCAGCCGTCTCCCGAGTCGCAACTGTGGCTCAAGTCTCAACCACGAGGAACGTCCGGGGAAAGTGCTCCGAACTCCAGTATCTCCAGCGCAGGCAACGTGCTTGCGAGTCCAGTGTCTTAACTACGAGGAACGTGCGTGACGTCACACGCCAGTGCACGCACCGCTACTGTGCCTGCGCCATTATTGTCAATTTTTTTTTCTTTCTGCAATGTGCCGAAAACACCATTTTCAGCCAATAGGTTTTGGCAGCCGAAATTTCGGTGCATCCCCAGTTTACAACCACTTTAACCCTTGGGTGGTTCAGTGGATATGCAGTTGGCTAAAGTATAGATACCAGAGTGTGGTTGTAAATGTAATTCCTTTGGAACAGAGACCAGTCACTAGTGGTGTTCCACAAGGCTCTGTAATGGGTCCTGTTCTATTTAATCTCTATGTAAGTGATATAACTAAAGGTT